>PPNJ02000022.1:0-166499 GCA_003707215.2 Phaffomyces thermotolerans | reverse complement strand
AGTACTCAACACGGGTGGACAATCTTGTACTAGTCCATTGGAAGAACTGAGTCTTACTCATAACCTGTTGTAAACCTTGCAGGGTTTGTTCAATTACGTCAGTATTAGTTTCACTAATCATAATATATTCTCTTAATTTTCTATACAAAATATTCGTATCTTCCACGAAGGAATCCACTCCTTATATGGTTTTCTAATGGCTGTGTCTCTCAACAGTGTGACCATAAATCAGTATAGAATCTTCTTCTTGCTCCAGATTGTTTCTATTTTTAGTTTATAGAACGTTCTTGTTGTAATGGTTACTCTTTAGAAGCACTATTATTATAAAGAAAGAATTTATTTAAGAGAACTCGTTTAATCGGATTTATAGAATTTTCTAGAAAGACTGATTTGGTATTGAATAGAAGATTCTGGAAAGAATGTTTGGTACAAATGGTCATGCTGTGTAGAAGACACAGCCACTCTGGAAAACTATATAAGGAGATGAATTCCTTATATGAATCACTGTGTATATTTGTATAATCAATCGAATTTACTATAAATTATACTAGTAGTTTGTTACTACTTATAATAAAGCTATCACCTCTGAAGCTCGACAGCTTCCACAAGTTTAACAGTTAACTAAACTAACTACATGAGTTGTCGTTCTTCTGTTACTATTACCACAGGTTATGAGCCCTGATGCGTGTCGAGTGAAGGATTGGGTGAATTATTCGTGTGTTGTTTGTTTAATTTATTAAATTAATGGTTTGGTTCCCTCAGATGATGAATTATTTTTAGAATTAGTCCAAGTTTGTCATTTGTTGTATCAATAACCAATCAATAGTCGTTGGTACACCACAATGTATGTTTTGTTAGAACCATTTAAGCTGCTAATCGGTTGATTATTTAAGAATGCAGTAATGGAAGTTTTTGGTTATGTCAAATGGTGACCCATTGAAGGCTGCTATAGGTAATGCAGCAATGGAAGTCAAAGGTTGATACTCCTCACATTGAGTTGGTAAGAATTATTGAAGTATTGGTTATTTTTGTTAATTATTTTTGAAGTAGTTACTGGTTTAACAAGTAATCAAGTTCTGATTTGCCGCTGAAGAATTGTATTGTGGTCTTTTGGCTAATCATTGTTGGTAAGTTGAACAGTATTTTTGTTGCTTAGACCCAAGTATTCAATGTGAATATTTGGAAGAATATTATATTTATGATGTAAAGTAAATATTAATATTGGGATTGGAGTCTTGAGTCATGATGTCTCAAGATTATATGTTTGGTTTCAGGAATGGACATTTTATTGTGTGAAATATTATGATACATGTTATAGGTTTTATAGGTGATTAATGTATTAGTCTATTTGTTACGTCAGTGATAGTAATAATAATCTGTTTATTATATAGAATAAAGTATACAATTGTGGACGACTAGAGGTCCTTATATAGACTTCTAGTTGGAGCTTCGTTGTCATAATAGAATGTTCTAGAAATAGATGATTGGAATATTCTGGAAAGTAGTAGAAGCTAGTAGAAGTGTTAGTAGAATCAGTTATAATGTGAGTAAGTCACGTGAGTAACTGGTACAGTAGTACAGTACTGTAACAATACATTTTTAATTTTTTTAGTCAGAAGATATTTTTTGTTTATTCTGGAACTTGTTGATCCAGTTTGGTAGGTTTTCAACATTAAGAGGGAGAGTTTGGATTAATATAGTTTGGTTATATTAATGTTGCTAATGTTAATGTTTCAAGTTAATTAAATTAATTTAACTTGGTTATGTTAGGTTTTAACCTTAAGAGGGAGAGTTTGAATTAATATTATAGTTTGAATTAATATTAATTATATTGTTATTAATGTTGTATTGGTTACTTTTTAGAAGTACTATTATTATAAAGAAAGAATTTATTTAAGAGAACTCGTTTAATCGGATTTATAGAATTTTTTAGAAAGACTGATTCGATATTGATAGAAGACTCTGGAAAGAAAGTTTGGTACAAATGGTCATGCTGTGTAGAAGACACAGCCACCCTGGAAAACTATATAAGGAGATGTATTCCTTATATGAATCACTGTGTATATTTGTATAATTAATCAAATTTGCTATAAATTATACTAGTAGTTTGTTACTACTTATTGTGAATCTATCACCACTGAAGCTCGACAGCTTCCAGAAGTTTAGCAGCTAACTAACTAACTACAAGAGTTGTCGTTTTTTAGTTACTATTACAACAAAGCAGGCCAAAAACGCTTCAGATCAGTTATTGGAAAATTGATTTTTGCTATGAATGCTGGTAGACCTGATATTTGTTATGCTGTTTCAATTCTATCTAGATATTTGGGTAAGGCAAATGGTGGAATCTTAGATGCTGGTATCAGGGTAGTTAAGTATTTGGAAGGTACTGCAGATCTTGGTTTGGTATATAAACCTGTTGAGAATTCTAATATTCTGGTTTCCTCTGATGCTTCTTGGGCTGATAATGTTGATAGAAAAAGTACTGGTGGTTACGTTTCTAGCCTGGGTTCTGCTGCTATTACTTACAAATCAAAGAAGCAAAGTACTGTTGCTCTGTCAACCACTGAAGCTGAATATATTGCTGTTGGTGAAGCTGCTAAAGAAGGTTTATGGCTACAACAATTGCTACAAGAAATGAAGGTTTTAACTGATAATACAATAACTATTTTTGTGGATAATTCTGTTGTAAACCTTGCAGGGTTTGTTCAATTACGTCAATATTAGTTTCACTAATCATAATATATTCTCTTAATTATTCCTATGCAAAATATTGATATTTTGAACGAGGGAATCAACTCCTTATATAGTTTTCCAATGGTGGCTGTGCCTCTCAACAGCGTGACCATAAATCAGTCTAGAATCTTCTTCTTGCTCCAGATTGTTTCTATTTTTATTTTATAGAACGTTCTAGCCAGGTCCTCCTTTTTCGGGAACCTTCGACCACCTTTTCCTTCGGCGTCTCTGTTGATCAAAATAATGATATTCTAAATCATATCATTACAACAAATTCATCTGCTGAGTTATTAGCAAATCATTCATCTTTTCATTCCAGAGCTAAACATATTGACATTCGTCATCACTTTATTAGAGATTGGGTCAAGGAAGGTAAAGTTGTCATTAAGCATAAGAATACAAATCTTTTGGTCTCGGATCTTTTGACCAAACCTTTAGGAAATATTAAATTTCGTTTTTTGAGAAATTTATTGGAAATGTATTAATCATACTAATGTTATTGTTATTAATAAGTTTTGTTTTACTAGCTTGATTCATTTGCTGGTTGTTCAAGTATTTTTTTGTGTCTTTATTGCTTACTACAGTTGTTTAGTTTGTTAGTTTGTTTATGAAAGATCTGTAGAGGTATTGTTGAATTTGCTGTTAGTTTTTGTGCTTATTTAAGTTAACAGTTGAGTTGCTAGAGTAAGGGACGGTGTTGAGTGTCCACTTATGCTGCTTTAGCATCTAAGTGTGACCTATGTATCATTACGTAATCATACGGTAGAATGTTCTAGAAAATGGTCATTAGAATAAATATAAAAGGAGTAGTTAATCTCCCTTTCTGATATATAGTTGTTTAGTAAAATCTATCTACAATTATTATACCTGTAAACATGTCAGTTTTTGGATACTCGTATAGACTCATTGCAACATGGAACTCAACAGAGCTATCAGCATCAGGAATATAGTCATCACCAGATTCAGAGATTATATCAGAAAGAGGAGCATTAGAAGCATCAGCATCAACATGAGAATAAGAATTGGTTGGCATAGGGAGCTCCGCTGATGAGATGTTATACCTTCTTGCGCTAAGTAATTGTTGAATGTGAGACTTGTTGCTGGATTATCATTATTTTATTTTAATGAATGGTACTTATTACGATACCATATCCAGCTACAGAAGTTCTGATTAACATTTTGAAATTCTTTAACTTAATTGTTGGAATCATTTTGTTTTAGTCAATACATGAAATAGATCAATATTTGAAATACATCAATTGTAGTTGTAATGAATGATAAACTTATAATTTCACAGTTTTTAGTTGATATTTCCTTTGATATGCCTTCCTGTATGCCTAAAAATCATCATGACTCGCGAGTCTGACTTGTCATCTATAAATTGTAAGTTAAAATGACCAATCACATAATATTGGAAGGTCATTGAATCATTGATTTATAATTGGTTCTATTAGACTGTTAATCTTTAACACAGATTTTTAGGCAATGTGTGTTGCTTATTAGTTTGTTTATTGAGCAATGTTTATTGCGTACCAGTCTGTGTTAAAGACTCATTATTGTCTATGGAGTGATGCTTATCACTTAGTTTAGAGTAATGTCTATTACTCATTCACTGGTTAAAAACTGATGTTTATCATTTTGTTTTAATAATAGTTTGAGGTTATTGATTGCTATTATTAGGTTGGAAAGTGATGTTGATCACTTAGTTGAAGGTAAATGATGTTACTCATTTGTTTTTAAGATGTCTAGGATGCTGATACTACAAGTGTTTAATGTTAATATGTATCGTAAATTGTTCTTATTTGCTCCTTGAAGTTCCATGATTAGCTATTTGCTGTTCAGTTCTAAAGATGTTAGGCTGTTATGAGGTGTTGTAATACTAACAAAAAAGACGACAACTCTTGTAGTTAGTTCAGTTAACTGCTAAACTTGTGGATGGTGATAGGTTCACAATAAGTAGTAACAAACTACTACTAGTATAATTTATAGCAAATTTGATTAATTATACAAATATACACAGTGATTCATATAAGGAATACATCTCCTTATATAGTTTTCCAGGGTGGCTGTAGTTTGATGTAGTTATTTATTGTTGCACAAATCATGTACGTAATTAACAATAGAACGTATAATGTTGTAAGGAAGACAATTTTAGTTGACATTGACCAGCTATTTATATTTTCCATCGTTGAAGGTTCAATACGGTGTTGATGCGTTTGTTGGTCAATTGGGAATTTATCTTGATTGGTTGACATATTCATAAAAAAATTTATTGCTGACTTCAAAGTTTAAAACTTTACAAAATGATATTAACCACTATTTGCACTCCAGACCACTCGCCATATATATATGTCACGACTCACCAGCACAGTTTGCACCTCCTGTGAATTCATGTATGAGAGATGTGAACGATTCGGCGTTTGGGGGGATTTGAAAATTTAAAGTGTATACAAAAGTGCCTACGTTTTTACATTATTAAATACAGATATTATTGTTTATTATACTTTATTCTAGCTTTAGACTAATATTCTAGACGTTTATTATTAGTCCCTGTTATCAGATACAAGACTCAAGTTACACTATTAGAGGCGTTTGGGAATCGGTTATATAAAAGTAGTAGTCAGAGGAATACTTTACTCCTTATATAGTAAAAGCAGTGGCAAAAAATTGGAATTGAAAACTTCCAATTAAGTGTTATAGAACTCTCTAGCACAGTTTAGAATGGCTAGGTAGTAGGAACCATTCTGAAGTGTATTTTTAGAATCTTGTAGTATTTGATAGAAGATTCTGGAAAGAACGACTTCTCAGATTATGTTAGTATAGAATACTTAACAGTCCAGACTCTAGAGTCCACAACAATGAAAATAAATTTAGTACAATAAATCAATAAATCGCGATATTTTCAGAAAAATCGTAGTCGTATCGTTATCGTGGTTTACGATTTTTTTTTGTGGATCGTTGGTCGCCATTTTCTACGACTATGATTAGGATTTTTGGTTTTCCTGACTCTGAGTTCTGAGTCCTGAGTCCTTTAACTTTTACCATTCAGATTCTCTAGCTAAGTAAAGTGTACAAAAGTGCCGGTTCCCTAACAGATCGATCTAATCTCAGCAATTTACAGTTCCAACTTGCAACTTGCTGCAGTCTTGACTTCATGTGAACAGTTTGAAGTTTGAATATTTTAACGCTATATTGCCTGCAACGCCTCTTTATAAAACTTCTCTACAAGAAAAGTCGGATAATTCTATTAATTAATTCTATAAATGCGATTTCGGTATTTGTATGAATGGAAGAAATTTAGTCAGTTACTGAACCAACTAAATAAACCAATACCATCGGTTATACCACGTTATATTCATATGATCATGTAGCAATAGGTAGTTAGAATTATTTGTTCCCAACCGTCTTTTCAACTTGACTTTCTAAAAAGGGCTAGCGTGTCGAATACTTACCTATTGTGATAAGAAATAGTCTTAATGTTGTATCTATTTTTTTCCTGTTTTACTGTTTCCTTATAACCGGCTCTGGCTGTTTGCTCTGTTGCACCCTGGGGCCTGGAGTCCAATAATGTATCCTCTGATTAAATAGGGCAAGTGATTATCCGAGCACCGAGCAAAACCTAACTGGCTAGTTAGGTACCCTTATCTTATCGCTTAACTACAGAAAAAAAAAAATCAACAGTTTTTATCACCAAAATATCAAAGAGTGTTAGCCTTCCACTTGCATCTTGATATTTAGAGCTCATGACCAAGATCAAAAGAGTTAGAACAGGCTGTTGGACTTGCAAGAAAAGGTAGGTTATATTTGAACATATTTCTCTACAAGACTAACAATTTTGGCAATAGAAGAAGAAAGTGTGATGAAGCAAAACCAGCTTGTTATAACTGTACAAAATCAGGAAGAGAATGCGAAGGATATGGGATCAAACTATCATTTGATGTGGATGATAGCAGAAATCAAAACAACGGGATATCAATCAATCCTAAAGGTGAAATGATTCATGGATTTAGAGGAAGGCCACGGTTAAAGGAAAGTCTTGCCAAAAGGAAAGACATTGAAATATTCAAAATTCCAGAGAAATCCATCTGTGAAACAGTGCCCAATATGATAGAGAATAAAAATACAGGTAATAATAAACCCAAAGTTGTTAGAGGAGCTTCAGAATCAAAAGTTGGAAAAGATGAAATTGTAGAAGAGAAGAGTAAAACCTTATCATACATTGATCCACAACTTGGATCTATCATCCAGGAATTCCATGTATTTCAAGACCTTTTTCCTTCGTTTGTTGACCAATTACCTGAATTGCCATTCTTCAACTCTAATGGTTCAACTAAGCAAGTTGAAAATATGACTTCGAGTGAAGAGAATCCTGAAAATTCTGAAAAGACTCAAGAAAATGATACAGAAGAACAAAACAACAACAATCACGAAGATGATGAATTATCCCAAGTATCTGTTTTTGAAGAAAATATGATGTTGAAGCATTTTTTCAAAAAACTTCTACCATTATTTGATGCACATCCATCTTCACCATGGCCTCAATTGGCATTGAAATATTGTGATTTTGAAGTTTCAAAATCTTGTTTTATTGCATTAAGTTGTATTCATCTTTATGAACAAAAAGGAGCAAAGAATTTCTACACTCATGGTATGGTTCACATCAATAACACGATGGAATTCTTAATAGGCTATCTGAAAGACAAATCAGAGATTGAAGATGAAAATTCAGACAGAAATGGATTAGATGTTAATGTCATTGTTAGGAATTTAAAAAAGCAACCAATTGAGAAACAACGATCCAATCTTTTTGTTATATTACTGTTAATCCATGTTCATTCATTATTTAGTGTTGTTGAATCAGGCAGAAGTGCATTAGTACGAACATTTTTTGAACTATTTGCAGCGATTGTCAAAGACTCATCATTTAGTAATTATTTAGGCACCATTGATGAAAGTTCAATCTTAGTTGCTAATTTTTCATGGTTTGATACTATTACAGCAGTTGTTTCACCAGATTGTAGATTACCATATTGTGAAGAGAACTGGTATGGAACAAGAGATAGTCCTTCATCGACAACCAAATTAATGGGATGTCCAGGTGAAATATTTACATGTATTTCAAGGTTTTGTAAAATTAGAAAACAGTTGAAAGATTCAGCAGATAGTTCAAATAAGCAATTAGATTTAACTAGTTTAAATTCTACATTTGAGTCAATTCGTACAGATTTACTCAATTATAGAGATTATGTTCCATTAACACCAGATATGGATGCAGAAGAATATCAAATTAGATTGAAATGTGCACAATGTTGGATGCTGGCAGTTTTAATAAATCTTTACAGATTATTAAATCCTGAATCTAAGTTGACAATTGAGGGATATATTAATGAATTCATATCAACTTATAATAGTATGGAAAGAACGTCTCCTTTAGTTACCCAGATGGTTTGGCCTATATTCACTATTGGATGTGTTTGTGTCACAGAATATCAGAGAAAAAATTTCAAAGAATTTATACATGATTTATATGGTGTTACCAGAATGGGTACTATTCATACAATTAGTTTGATAACTGAAGAATGTTGGAATACAGGTAAATCATGGGAAGAGATTTTATCAAGTAAAGAATGGCTAGAATCAGGTATAGATTTCTTAGTTGTTTAGATTACAGAATAGGAAATGACATAAAAATGTACAATCAAATAAATAAAGATAATACAAAATTGTAATCAAAAAAGAAAACGAACACATAATATTAATCATAAACAAATTAGTTTAAAGTAATTCGAAACAAGGAGTATCAAACTTCTTATAATTTTTGCATAGCAGCAATATCAGTAGATTGGACATGGTCCTCATCAGCTTCAACATTAGCTTGTAAGTCATCTAATGAAACTAATTCATCTTGAATAACTAAGTTAATTTGTAATTTTTTGATACCATAACCAATTGGAATCCATTGGTGAGCACCCCAAACTAAACCTTCCATTTCGACGGCTTTAACGTTGGCTAATAGTTCTTCTAAATCAGTTTCATCATCCCATGGTTTAACATCTAAAGTAACAACAGATTTAGCAGCTGGTTTTGGACCTTTTGAGGCTTTTTTAGCAGCGTATTCAGCTAATCTTTCTTGTTTTAATTTTTCAGCAGCTTCATCAACTTCTTCATCATCAGAACCGAATAAATCGACATCTTCATCATCATCATCTTCAGCAGCGGCTGGAGCGGCGGTAGCAGCTGGTAAAGATTCAAAGTCTTCAGCAAAAGAAGCAATGTGGTTAAACCATCTTGAAAAAGCTGGGTATTGTTGTTGGAAAGCTTTGTAAGCGGCGACATCAGCTTGGGTAGCAGAAGTACTGTTTGAAATATAGTTAGTATATTTGAGAAACTAAAAATATATTTTTGTTTTGTAATGATAAAATTTGAAAAAAACAATTGAGCTAAACTATAATCAGTAGAAAGTGTAAAATTGGGTTGATACTCATACAGTGGTCTTGAACTCCACGTCATAAACACGGACCAAGTTTGATCATCATCTAGAATAGATCTAACCGTTTCAATCGACTTTATCATCACATGGAAATTGTACACCATGTGGGTTTAAGAACCAACATGGAACAACAGGCTCAATTGAGCTGGAAAAGCAACATACCCTTCAACATATGAGTTTTCACCTAATAAGGTGTTCAATTTTGCAATTGATTCAACTTTTGAGAAGTCTGACATTTTATATTTGAGTTTTTGCTTGTTGAACAATCAAACTGAAAGAAGGAAAAAGTGAAAAAAAATTTTTTTTTCGGACGAAAATTGAAAACGAAAATTTTTTAAAACAAATTTCAATAGTTCCGAGGATTCTGAAATTTACGCGTGAGAGTTTCAGTATTAAGCCCGGAATTCAACACTTTTTTTTTAGGGCAAATAAGAAAAACAAAAACAAAACAAAACAAATACATTTCAATCAAATATCTACGACAATGGACAGGCCTCTATTTCCTCAAGCGTTGTCCACCAACTTCTACAACAGAATAAAGGACGAGCGCACTGCGCTACACATCTCTGCTGTCACAACAAGAGCAACGAAGAGAGCCAAAACTGTTGTCAACTACGCGGAAAATGAAGATCTAAACTTTGATGATGATGATGATAATTATGAGGACCAACACAGCTATTCTACATATAACAAACTAGGGGGAGCAACAAACACAGAGACAGTTCAAAGGAAACAAGGTAAATTAGCGACGAAAACAAAACACATTAATTTTTCCGAATATGATTTAAATCTAAATAGTTCAAATGAAGAAATTATGATCCCAATCAGAATTGATCTAGAGTACAATTCAAATAGAGTAGTGGATTTTTTCATGTGGAATTTAAACGAGAGTTTGATAACTCCTGAGCAATTTGCTTTAATAACGTGTCAAGATATGGATTTACCACTTCATTACCAATCTCAAATTTCATCTTCTGTTAAATCTCAAATTGAGGAATATACTAATTTGGTTACAATTCAATTACCAAAAGACATAGACATTCATGTCATCATTAATATATCATGTAACTTGGACAAGAATTTATATGAAGATAAATTTGAATGGGATTTAACAAATGAATCAATCACACCAGAAATATTTGCCAAATACGTTGTTATGGATTTGGGTTTGTCTTTAGAATTTTTACCAGCTATTTCCCATACTTTACATGAAACTATATTAAAACTTAAGAAAGATTGTATAGATGGAAGGTTACCTCAAGAAATCTTCAACCAATCTGCATTTGGGTATGAAGGTGGTATTAGATTAGATCACGAAACTTTGGGTGCAAGTTGGGTTCCGTTTGTTGAAGAATTATCTCAATGGGAGATTGAAAAGAGGGAGATTGAAAAAGAAAGAAACCTGAGAAGAATGAAGAGAGAGTCAATGAGAGTAGATGACGGAGTTAAGAAGAGAAGAGGTAGACCTAGAAATGAAGATAGATAGAACGATTGTCTTTTTGTTAAGTAATTTGTAGTACATCGGAACAAATCAAAGAAAAATATTATCGTTTGTTTACATTTCAAAAGACACTACAATTAAAAAAAATGACAACTGAAGCTGAAATTCTCTATAACTTTCTCATTCAGAGATCCAAACTGAGTGAAGTTATCCCAAAAGAGAGATTCGAAAAACTTTTTCCAGAGAATTCTTCACCAAAAGTCATCGAGGAACTATATAAACAATTTACCAGAATGAATGAAGCTAAAATGAAAGAAATAGAACAGTTGATTGTCAAAAGGGAAGAAAAAGAATCACAAAAAACCAGAAATAATTGGCAAAAACTTAGTAAACAACTCAGTTCTGAATCAATATCTGTAATAAATGAAAAATTGGAGTTGATTTTGAAATTACTTGAAGGGGAAGAAGACATACTACTTGCAGAATATGACCAAGAATTGCAAAAATTGAAAGAATTGAGCGAAGATTTAAGTGGGATTGTTTATAACAAATCGTCTGAAGAGAACAGCGAGTCTATTGAATCCCTAATTGAATCGATACAAACTTTTCAGAAAAATTTCAAATCTGAATGATTTGAAAAAACTTATGCATTGATCTTATCATCTATTATGTTCACTTTGAACTCATCACCTAACCACTCCCAGACTTCAAAACTAGAATTCAATAGTCGGTGGTTTTGAATAACGTATCCCTCTCCTGATTTTGGATTTAAACCACCAGTACCAGTCATTTGTTTTATATAAATCAATCTTGAAATTCTTGAATGAATTAATGCCATTGAACACATTGTACATGGTTCGTGAGTGGTGTAAACATGGAGATTATCACAAAGATATTGTTCTTTTACTTGATCAGTTGTCTTCCTTCTTGCCTGTTCATACAGTGCAACATTTTGAATACATTTCATTACACTATGATTCAATGGATGTATATGTCTTTCATCTAATGATATGTCTATAACTTTATTATTTGTTGGATCCACAATGGCTGTAGATATTGGAAGATTATTATTCTCAACAGTATTTGCGTTTTCTGTGATTAATTGTAGATTTGATTTAACAGTATCAATGTCTATAATAACTTCATTTAAAATCTGATCATTAGGATTTCCTTTCCAGATTAAAGGCCAATAAGAGATACTCCACTTGTTTGCCAGTTCTTTAGTAGAAGGACAATGTTTAGGAACTAGCTGTATTCTTAAATTTTGGTATGGAATTCTATATTTTTCAAGTTCAGCTTGAATTTCTTCTTTTTTGGAAGATATCTCACTACAAAGAATAACAACTAGTTCATTAGTTCCTCTCTTTTGTATCCGTTTGATATGTGATAAGGAGATTGGATCTTTTTGACCATAGTTTCGTATTAACCCAAGCGCATCTTTCGATGAGATAGTTGGAATAGTTATGGACCATGTATTCACTAGAATTAAATCGTTATGAAATCCATGTTTTTTAATCTGGAGCAGTCTTCCTTCAATCACACACTTCTTGAAGTCTATCTTCAGTTTGTTTAACGATTTTTTGACCATAGAGTTCAGTAGTTCATCTGAATAAATTTGAAAAAAGAAAATGCATTAATTTTTATAAGCCCAATCCAAACAAAAACAATCTTGATAATAATAATTGCCTGGCAAAAATGAAATGGCAGCTTTAAACCTACTGGATACAATCTTGCTCAACTATGACATTGAAGTAGACCAATCAAAGGTCAACTCAGAAACATCTTCTTTACTACTAGATATCTATACATTTCCAACTTATCAACAAGAGTTAAATCTAAGATCTGGAAGAAGCCAAAGAACGCTTTATGATTTGATTAGAGACTGTAAAGAGATACTGACTCAAAATGGAAGGACTGAAAATGTGTTAGTTCAAGGTTATAAGGTAGCCAGTGAAAATGCTGTTGATTCCAACCTTTATAATAAAAACACTCATATCGGTTCATCTCTCTTGAATACACCAGCGTGGAGGCAAATTCTAATTTCAATTGGCGAAGTTAACCTAAGCAATCTACTACTAAACTTTTCCGGATTCCTTAAAGTCAATGACTCGTTTGTTCAACTGTTTGGTCCTACCTTAGAAAAAGAATTTCAAGCTCAAGAATTCAGAGAGTACTTCAGCCTTGATAAGTTTCTATATAAGAAATCTCATACTATATCATACTTAAATCCAATAAATACTCATAAGATTGGTCTAGTTAGAGAGATTTTTGGAAATGACTACTATAAGCTTCAAGATAATTCAAAAAAAATATTAAAGAAACACAAACCATTTTTGAAAATCAGTTCAAAAATAATCAAGACACATCCATCAATCGAATATTTCTCAATTCTTTTCAATATTTGCAAGGAAAATAAAAACGTCAGTGATAATTTAGAATATTCTTTGAATAAGAAAAATATAATGAAGTTTTGTACGGTAGTTTTTGAGAAAGTTTTCCCTAAAGAAGTCTATGGTTCTACACATAATAAATCAGAAATATTCAAAAACCTTTCAAAATTAATATTTGGAATAAAAGGTACAAAATTATCACTTAACGAATGTATCAAACACATTAGAATTAAAGATATCAAGTGGTTAGGCAAGAATTATGAAGGAACTCTGAATAAACAAGACTTCACTAAAAGAGAACATATATTAAGATGTTTTATGTCTTGGTTATTTGGCAATTATTTTCCTAAATTGCTAGCTTCTTTTTTTCATATAACTCATATTTCATCAGAAAGAGAACTTCTATTTTTTCATCACAAAACTTGGGAACGTATTTCAAAACCATTCGTTAACAAATATTTGAAAGAAAATTTGATTGAAGTTGATGAATTTGATATTGAATCAAAATCTATATCCATCAATCGAGTTACATCAAAACTTAGAGTCATGCCCAAAAAAGATAATGATTTTAGGGTCATTAATACACCATCTAGGGGATATTCCAAATCCGAACAGATAGAATATACCAAAAAAGTCAATTCTGAAATAAGGCCAGTTAAAAAAATAGTAAATCAACTTCGTTTGTCTCAAAGTTCTAAATTCCCCAAAATCATTTCAATTAGCCATGTTCCTAAGTATTTAGGTCAATTTAAGAAACAACTAGTTTCAAAGTATGATAATATTCCAGAGTTATATTTTGTGAAGTTTGATGTAAAGGCATGCTATGATAATATACCTCAGAATAAAGTCAAGGAGATCTTGTCAAGATTAGTAGAGAAAGATGAAATTTATTATCATTACACCCAAGCTCATGTTGATTTAAAAACTGGATCAAATATGAGAACAAATTTTCTTAGAAATCATAAAGATGTTGGAAACTCAATCTTTCCAAAAGGTCTCAAGAAAAAATCAGTGCTAAATGTTGGTGGTGTTAAAATCAACGCAGTTAGCTCAAATAAAATCATGGATGTTACAAAATCACAATTGGAATACTCTTTAACTAAGATAGGGAAACGTTTTTATTCAAGGAAAAAAGGTGTATTTCAAGGTCTTCATCACTCGAGTCTTTTTTGTGACATTGTGTATGATGTGATGATTGATGAGATTTTTGAATATCTCGCTAATACCGAATCGATAATTTTAAGAATTGCTGATGATTTTTTAATAATCTCAACAGATTCTTCCCTAACTTCAAGAACTAAAGATATGTTAGTTAATGGTGTCTCAGAATATGGGGTTACAATAAATGATTTAAAAACTGTCGTTAATTTCTCAAGCTTAGGTGATTACGAAGATAGTATTTCTTATATTAAGTTTTGTGGGTTTGAAATTAATACATTGAATCTAGATATCATTAAACAATTTGATAATAGTCCATTTTGTCCATCATTTGTTAAATCGCATAGAAAAGTTATCGAGAAGGTTCTAAATATGTACAAACTTAGAGTCTCATATAATACCATGAGTTTACAAGTTAATTCATATGATTCAATTTTGAGACAACTTGAGATTATAATCAAATCGATTGCAGATGCTTACTGTTTATTATTGAAAGGTGTTATCACTTTATCTTCAAAGGCATTTATCTTATTCATTACAGATCTTTTAAAGCAGGCTTTAAGGGCAATGAATGCCAAATTTCTGACCAGATATGAAATCAAACAGGTTGAGACTACAATATTAGAAACTCTATTATCAGTTTTAACGAGAAGGAACACAAAATTTACCTCTCATATTAATTATATTAAGTTTCAATTGAAGAAATTAACATTCTGATTAAATGTAGTATCTAAAATAATGGAGGGAATGCGCTTCTTAAATTTTGTTCATCTTTCATACGACGAATTCTCTCCACTTCTTCAATACCTCCACTTTTCTTTAGTTTGTGGCCTTCAACAAACCCACCTAATTCTTCTTGGAATCCATTCATCATCACCATTTCCTTTTCCTTTTCTCTTAGTTTTTCTGCTCGTTGAATTGCTTGAAGGCGATTTTCATGATTAGGTTTCAAGGCTTCAACTTCAGAAAGTAACGCATCTCTTAAATTAGGTAAGCTTCCAGGTTCAGGTAATGGAAGTGAAGTTTGCTTGATCTTAGGATTTTTTGATTGTTCCTCACAGACATTTTTAACAAGATTGAAAGTTTCTGTAGCTCTTGCTAAATCTTCTTTCAAATCACAAATCAAGTCTTCTTGCAATGTTAAGAATTGTTGTTCTTGACATACAGTGTCTAGTTCACTTTCCCATATTTGTTTCCAGTTAGCCTTCTCTGTAGAAATATAACCAACCATTCTATCTAAACCAGTTTGAGCTTCTGATAATTGCCTTACAACAAAATCCAGTTGTTTTACCGAAGGTCGAGATCCTCTTTGTGCAACATCTTTTCTTAGAGCTTCAACTAGATCTTGTAAGTCATCAAATTTGGTTAACAGTGCATCTGAATCTTTTGAAAGTTTTCCATGTGAGTTCTCCATATATGTACGGTTTGAAGATTTTGAAGAAGCTAAGGATAAAGATTTGAAATGTTTGACTTTCTGAAGAATGTGTTCAATTGCATCTCTAAAGTTTTTAGTATTTGTAGTGTTTATTTGTTTAATCACTGATAACTCATGACGGATATCAAGGATGTCAGATCGGTCTGCTATTATATGAGAGTTTCTTTTTAACTTGTTCTCCAGTGTCTTTCCAGGAAGAGGAATACCAACAGTGTTGGCCTGAAATGTTGTGTTTTCTAACGCAGCTTCTAATCTCTTCAAAACACCCTCGTTTGATTCATCGATATAATCTTTAGTCGACTGTAACACTTCATTGTTTTTCTTCTCTTGAAGTAACTTTAGCTCATTAATATTTTGATTCAGTTTCTGAAGAATTTCTGTATTTTTATTGACATTTAGAGAGATAACTGAACCATCTTTAACATCACCAAATAAGTGTTCCTCAAGCTCATATGATATTTTGCTAGCATTGTCTTGAATGTAGATATCTGGAAACGTACCTGATCCAGGTGAATATGCAAACTTTTCAACAAAAAGTAAACGTAAAGCAGTGAATGAAATTGGGGTAGGTATCTGGCATTTCTTGACACGATCTTCAATTTTTAAGAAAACGTTCAGAACGGACTGATCTTTTTGTTCTATTTGTTCTGGAACGTTTTTTTTTTTATTACTAAATGGACTTGATTTAAGGACACTTTGATTTCCTTCAATAATGGAATGATCTGGCAGCTCTGGGTCGCGTCCAGGTGAATAACTAGTCAGTTTTGCATATTGATATGCCGAAAATCTTCTTGAGGCACGGCGTTGAAGTGAATCTCCTTTCTGAAGTTGAACAAGAGCATTATTAGTGCTTTTTGACTTAGGCATAGCCGAAGTTTCAGAAGGACGTGGCCTAGAGTCAGCCAGTGAGGTTTTAGATTCATTAGTAGATTGAGAAGGATTATGTCTTGCCGATGTGTTTGTTGGTGCTTTTCCATTTTCTTTTGAGAAACTTGAAGATCTTGAAGATCTTGAAGCCAAACTTTCTTCACTTCTTGTCGAGTTCACACTTTCTCTCGATTTGCTTTCTTTCAATGATCGTGCAAGGGCTTGTTTGGCTTTAAGATTTTGTAATAGAGTGACAATGATTTCTCTAATATCAGGTAGAAACTTATCAAGACTTTCTTGTGATGGCACTTCTCCTAGTGCTTCTTCCAGAACTGTTCGAAGAGCTTGAGGAACATCTCCAAGATCAGTAACATCAACTCCTGTATTTGAAAAAGCTCTGCACGCAATCTTGAATTCATTACCTAGATGAACATACGCATCAGAAACATCAGCTTCAGTAGCAGTATGTTTTGCCCATTGTGTTAGACTCTCTAGTAAACGCTTTGTAGCAACAAGTAATCTAGTAACACTTGATTCAATCGTGCTCATCTGGAAATAGATTAGTTTATTTATCCAAATCAACAAAAATAATGCTTTTCACATACTGAATGGCGCTTTGAAGGCGACACACTGGACATTATGGGTGTACCTGTCTTTTATATGAATTATTAAAAAAAGATGGCTTATTATTATCATTTTGGGAAAAAAAAATGAATCTGAATGTAAACAAAAGAATTCAAAAATATATCGACTCTAAAATTACCAAAAAACTGAGGACGGTTCCGTTTTAAAATGTCCCAGTCCATTGTTTATGGGTCTGAAGAGGAGGCAGAACCATTTGGACTGTTTGATATCTCAAAAGAAAGACTGCGGAGAGTTGTACGAGAGAGAACCCAAAATGCTGGTACTTTTAACATAAAAGAAACAGTATGTATTCAAAGAGGTATTTATAAGAAAATCTGAAGACTAACTATCTACAGAACTCATTGAAGCAATATTTCAAATGTGTTATAGACGAGGCAGTTGAAAATTTACATGGTGTTTTAGTCGCAAGTCAGAATCATTCAAGATCAGATGATGTGGTAGGTGACGATAATGAACATGAGGGTGACCTTGAAGATATGGTCTTTAGTAAAAATATCCAAAATACTTCAAGAATAGCAACCAATCAGCCTACTGCTGAAAATTCTGGTGGACGTTATTCAGGAAGAAGACATGTCTCATTTTACCAACAGCACATTTACACAATCGACTCGGTTTCGTACCTTATGAAAATATCATTAGAACAAGCCACTGATTTGGTCAAAAGTAAGCCAGAATTGATAGAATACTACCATGATGGTTCTCTGAAGAGGTTTTTAGCAACAGGTAAAACCAAAGCAGATAAAAAAGAGAATTCAAAATCATTAACCCAGAAAAATTGTAAAAGAATTGAAATTCAAGATGACTCGCAGGATAATGAACCTGTTGTTGGTCACGAATCAGATCCTGAAGATTTATATGATGACAAAACGAATGATACCGAGTCCAATACCTCATCTTCAGAAGTCTCTTCTGTGGATCAATCAGACAACGAAGAGATGGTAAGATTTAGGGGAAGAACTTATAGAGATTTCGAAGCACTTGCTCGTGGATCGAAACTTCCTAAATCATATTTTGCTTCAATAGATCGTTCAAATTCATATAAAAAGCCAAAATTACAGAAAACCCCCAGAGTAATAGAAGATAGGGTAGGGTTGGCAAAGAAGAAAACCAAATCAACAACAAATGAAAATAATGCGGATGAAATTACATATGATAGTTTTAAAGCTGAGGATGACGAAGAAACTGAACCATACCATCTGCAGCGCGAAGTTGCATCCACGATGGGTGATAATGGAATAGATGATGAGTCAATTCGAAAAACGCTTAACGATGAAGGTTTTTTGATGTTTGAGCAAAATGAAACTGAAAAGTTGAGATTTTATAAAGTGAGACAATCAGAAGGTGATATCGAACCAAACAGCTGGGATACAGTTGAAGATAGTAGTTCTGGTATCAATTTTATGCTCGCTGGTCATCAAAGATCAAAGAATCCTAAACGCCAACCTAAGAGGGATAAATATTCAACTGAAAGACAAAAAAAATTCAGAAGAAATCCATCAGGTTCTGTTAGAAGTTCATCCAAAACCCAAATTCCAAAGGCCTCACCGAGAAATAAATACAACAGTTATAGAAGGTCATACTCTAAGCAAAAAATCAATGACATTTATGAAGCTTACACTGAAAAGCAACAAGAACGACAAGATTTGATCTATGATTTTACTGTCGACGGGGAATTTAGCACTGAAAATGAAACTAAGGACGGTTTGAAGAAACAAAGGAAGAAAAGTCATGGATTTTACCTATCAAAACCAACAAACTCAGAAAGACCGAGAGCTGCATTAGCTTCAACTGTGGTTTACGAAGGACTAAGTGATAAATTTGCTATAGTGAAGAAGAGTTCTTCACCTGCCAATAGAAATAATCCTACTTCGAATTCAACCGCTAACGCTTCGACCTATAATTCGATGAACGAAGATGTCTTTACAGGACCAATGGTCTTCGAAGAGGATCAAAAGCATGTTTTCAAGTCGCATTTTTCAAACTCTGATGCTTATAAAATACTTTTCACATCAGATAAGATTGAACCAAAGAGAGAATATAGAATAGTTTTAGGTAAATTTATGGTTTCTCTTTCCAACTTGGATTCGAATTACCAAGATTCACTGAAAAATTTATTTGATATGTTATTGAAACCTGCATCAATCAGAAATATGACACATGAAGATGTTTTGGAGTGTTTGATGAAAATTATAGAATTTTGTTCATTCTTGGAGTCTTCTCAGATTCCTTCATTAATGATTATGGTTGATAATTTTAGATTCCAAGTTGATGCTGACATTAAAAGAAAAGGAAAGATTAAAGATGTTCAATTTTTATACATCAGTTTTTGTTACATGTTATATTTCACTTGTCACAAGGTTTATGAAAATAACTATCTAAAATTATTCAATTTTAAGGAGAAAGCTGAGGAATTAACGTCTTTATACTTTGAATATGTTTCTTATATTGATTCTTCGATTTTGCGGAAAAAACTATATGGTGGTCATCTACTTTTTTCAGAATCACTTTCGTTACTATTCTTGACAGAAGAGAAAACAACATGGGATGCGGTTGAAAAATCTGGTATAAATGATTTAGAATTTTTCAAACAGTTGTGCTTCGTCTTTGAACCAGAATCTGCCCTTTGGAATAAAGTTGGAAAAATCATTACTCATCATCTTAAGAAAAATCAATGGACAATTTTAAAGAAGAATTTTATTACGGTGCTTCAGTTTGTTAATAACGGCTGGAAGCTTGAAGAAAACATACTAGTGGTACTGTACGAATGTTTGAAAAAAAACAAATTCATGAATTTTGATGGTGAAAGAAATCTTCCTGTTATATTCTCACCAGAGAATGGGATAAATAAAGACTCCTCCTTAAATATCTATTTAAATCTCATCTTGATATACTCCAAGCAAGTCAAAAAGCCTTCTTCAAGATTGTTTGAAAAAATAACGCCACTTTCAAAATTGGATATAATGAATATCAATCTAGTGTGCAATAGAATCAATTTAATTCTGGTATTAGCATTTGTTTTCAAGAAAAATTTGGATTCGAGAATCAATAGTATAATATCTAGATGTGAGCTGAACTCTAAAATTATGCTACAAAGATCACTTAAAGCAGTTCAAGTTTTGATCTTAGTTAATAATTACAATAAGCTATCAACAAACATCCCATCTTTAGAGAATTTAGTGCAGTCTGTTTTGAAACTGAAGGAATTAGAAACTTGGAATCATTTCATTCAGAGTTTGACATTAAGCTCTCTCAATTATGAGTCACAAAAAAGTATAATCTCAGTATTGGCACAATTTAAGCATGAAAAGGAAATAATTAAACCCTCCGCCTCTTTCATCAAATCCTTTATATTGAAGACGAACGACAATTCAAGTTTATTATTTTTCAGAGAGGTTGTTGGAGATTTAAATTCTACAATATTTCCAGAATTGTGGTGCTTTATTTCAGGAGAATTAGTGAACAAAAAATTAGAAAATTGGAGCAGATTGATAAATTTCAATAATTTTGAAGATGAAACCTTCATCTATACATATGTTTTGAAACATTCTGGAAATAAAATCTACCAACTTGAGAAGGATACTTTTATCAACTCTCTGTTGAAAAATATTGTGAAAAGGAGATTTAGCTCCAGTTTGAACTCATACTTGAAAGAACTTGAAAAATATGACCCGAAATTATTCAGTACTAAGAACTTATGGATACAAACCCATAAACTACAAATTACAATTAGTATTGTGTCAAACTTGATTAAAGGTAATTCATTAAACTCAACAGCACGATACCTTTCTGTTCTTTTAAATTTTTTAAAACTAGAAAATGACTTAGCTTTCAGAGAATCTGATCATAGTTATACAGATTATGTGAAGAAGGTTATCGAATTTATTAACTTATACGGATTTCAATTTGTCGACTCCTCAGCTGTATTTGAACAGCTCTGCAACTCGTTGAAAATATCAAGAAAAAGTTCATCGCTTGAAGAAACTCAAATGTTTGACTTCAAAGGAACTGTTCAAGAAAGTTTAAAGTTCGTTGAGAATAAATTAATTGAATTTATCTCAAGTGGGCGAGATTTCAGCAAGATGTTTGTTGTAATGTTACTAAAACACACTTCTAAAAAATTAGGGGACTCTGATTCACTTTCCGACTCAAAACTTTACAGTATTTGTTGTATGCTATCAGTTCATGTTGAACTTTTGAAGTTTTTGCCATCGTGTTGGATAATTTTAAATGAAGTGACTAGGTGTATTTTACAAATTTTAGAAAAAGAGAAAACTCTATCAAGAATCGATATCTATTGTCTTTTAAAAACAGTTTCGCTCTTTCAATTCATATTAAAGGACAGAAATTCGAGATATTTGGAGTATGAAATGTTAACCCTAAAGAACATTTATAGGATTTTCTATGCAATTTATTTTTTACTGAGTGGTACCAATGACTTAGAAATTTTCATTCAAATGGTTGAACCATTTTTGACTAGAAATATACTGACTGATAATTATGTTTCGTCTCAAGTTCCAAAATATTTAATCAAATCTCCAAGTTTTATCAAGGATATTGTGATTAAAGCAAATTTGACTAATGGTACCAAGAAGTATTCAACCAAGGATTTGAAAAGTTCATTAGAACATGAATTCAATAAGTTCGTCACTTTAATTGATGATTTTTACGAAGATAACGATACGGAAATTTATATAGAATAATTAATCAAATGCATGTAATGTATAATAATATCCTAGAACAAAATTTGGATATTTACAAATTGAAAAAAAAAAAAGAAAAAGGGAAATAACAAATCATCAGTCATAAAATTTATCTTATAATTCTTTTCTCAGCATCAAGTTTATCTAATTGTCTCTTTAAATCAAGCATAGTATTGATTGTTTTCAGTAACTCTTCTTGCTTTTTAACAACCTTTTCTGTGATCATAACAGGTTTTTTACCAAGACCTAATTCATTCAATACCCCAGTGATTTTAGTTTGAGCACCTTGCTTATAAGAGGTTATTTTTGAGGATCTTAGAGTGACACCCAATGATATTTTCTCTGTATGAACTTTTAGACCAAACGCTTCCTCTTCTTCTGGTGTCAAATTTTTTGATAATAATGCATAAATTGGATTTTCTTTCCTCTTCTTCTGTTGTTCTAGTTTTTCCTGTTGTAATTGTTTTTGTTTCAATAATTGTTGTTGTTTGATCTTTTCGTTTAATGCGGTTAATGGATTTTCAGGAGCAGGAGAATCAATTCTTCTTTTACGTTTTTCAGTCATTAAAGAGTTATAAAGTTGAGTTAAACCTTGAGATGTTAAGTATTGACTGATTGAACCTGTGGTCTGTGGAGAATCTAATAATTGTAATAAACCAGCCCTTTCTGAGATTGTCTTTTTAGCAGCGATTTCAAATTTTTTAGCCTCTATTAGAAGAGACTCTTCTTCAGCTATTTCAGCAGGGCTTCTGTCTAATAACCTGTTAAGATATGCTTTTCTTGAGACCTCTTTGTTTTTGTTGAAGTTTAAATTGCTAATTAAATTTGAATTCTGTGAACTTTCATCAACTTCATTTTCATGGATCAGTATTCTTTGACAAACGGAGTAAAATCTCTCTTGTAATTCTTCTAAAGAACGATTTCTACCTTCATATGAATATCTATCATGTATAACAACCCATTTCAAATCGAAAGCTTTACTCAAGTCAAATAAGTAGTCAGTTTCCTGATAATCCCAAGCGGCCGGAGCAGGTGGGGGGGATTCTTGTTTATCTATCTCTGCTTCTTTGTTCTTTTCTAGCTCCGTTCTATTAGAACTGGTAGTATCATTTTCATTATTTGGTTCTTTGGTAGGCTCATTGTTGTTCTCACTTTCATCAGGTATCACCACATCACCGTCTTCCTCTATTTTATAGTCCTCTGCAATAAAGAGATCATAATCTTCTTCAGTAAACGTAGGAACGTTCAATTTGGTGTTATATTTCTCAAATTTATAAGGAATATCAGCAGCTTCTAAAGCTTCTTTAGAGCCTTTAGCCCAATGGTGCAATCTCAATCCATCTTTTCTGGCCCCATTTTTAAAACTTACTCTCGCCCAAGGCGAAGGTTTAGCCAAGGCATTTAGTCTATCTTTGAACTTCTGTTGATTTCTGACAGGAACTGGAGGAGTATTTTGACCCAAAAGTTCATACAACTCTCTATTAATACCAGTCAATGGCTTTACCTTTTGACCAACATCTAATCTCTGTTTTTTAGTATTTGGTTGTTGATCTTTTCTCTCAATACTGAGCACGTCAAGAATATCTGAGGACATGTTTAATAAAACTTGTACAATATCAGAGAATTTATACTACTCAATGTTTGATTTTTGGTGTCCAACTTTTAAATTCTTCTTTTTGGTGTTTGGATGTTAACTATTTAAGTACAATTCGTTGGTGTCAAAATTCGCTTTTGAGAAATTGTATAGATAACTGGAGAGTAACTGGTTTGTTGAGTAAAATGTTGTCTAATGGACAGAGGAGAAACAAGATAAGAGCTCCTAAAAGAGTAAGTGAAATTTGCAGGAATTTTTCTGAAGTTTTTTTCCCTTTTTTGGATTGTTCGATATGGTTTACTAATAAACCTACAAACAGAGTATTATTGGTGAAGTGGATTTTGAGAAGTCCTGGGAATCTTTAGCTGATTCATTGAGAGAGATTCAGAATAAGAACGCTTCAGATTTATCATTTGAAGAGCTTTACAGAAGATCATACAATTTAGTATTGAGGAAACACGGGAAACAGTTATATGAATCAGTCAAAAACTTGGTTAGTTCCCATTTAGTAGACATAAAGAATCAATTAATTACAAAACCGTTAACTACTAATTCTCAGAAGATAGAATTTCTCAAATTAGTTGCTTCGAACTGGGATGACCATTTGCTTTCTATGAGAATGATCAGTGACGTCCTAATGTATCTTGATAGGGTTTATTCAAAAGAAAATAGGCTACCGTTGATTTATGATGCTGGTATCAATCTATTCCGGGATAATATTATCAAAAGTGACAATTGCAATATTGGTAATAAACTAAATATGTTAGTAATGGAACAAATTGCAGCAAATAGAAATGGTGCAGTTGTTGATATATTTTTAATCAAATCAATAATTAACATGTTTGAACAAATAATCCAGAACGATAACAATATAGAATTAGGAGAAACTTATTATTTAGAGGTGTTTGTACCATTTTACCTTGATAGAACTTTAGAGTATTATGAAAAAATATCCTCAGAATTATTTGACATGAATAATGGTACGCTATATTTGAAAAAAGTTGATGAATTGATTACAAATGAACAAAACAAATCAGCCTTATATCTACCAAAGACAACAGCTCCGCAATTATCTGAACTTATCGAAAAGATCTCAGTCACTTCTAGGATAGATAATGTTATGAGATTTCCTAACGAAGGCTTGAAAACTTGGATCCAATTCAATAGAGTAGATGAATTGAAGTTAATATATAAATTATTAACAAAAGTTGGACATTTTGAAGGTTTTAATCAACAATTGAAAGATATCATATTAGAAGATGGTAAATTATTAGATGAAGAGATTGAAATGGAACAAGCCAATGAAGATGCTAAAGAAGACAATGCTAATAAAAAGAAAAAACCAAACACATCATCGAAAAAAGCTACTCAAAGAGCTATACTTTGGATCGAGAAAATAATCTCATTGAAAGATAAATATAATTTAATATTAAAAAACTTTAAGGATGATTCTTCAATTCAAAAGACTGTTGATAGAGCCTTTGCGTTATTTATTAATCAAAACCCTAAATTATCAGAGTATCTTTCATTATTCATTGATGAGAACATTAAAAGATCATCAGATAAGACTGAAGAATATATGGAAACAGTTATGAACAAAACAATCATCATATTTAGATTTATTTCAGATAAAGATTTATTCGAAAAATATTACAAAAACCATTTAGCTAAAAGATTACTAAAATCTTCAAATGACTATGAAAGATCATTAATAACAAAACTTAAAAATGAAATAGGTTCAACTTTCACATCAAAATTGGAAGGTATGTTCAAAGACATTAGTCTTTCAAAAGAGATCTCAAAAGAGTTTAATTCCAGCAAGTTTGAGATCAATGTCTTAACTAAAACTTTCTGGCCAATTCAACCATCTTCAACTGCACAAGAAGTGATATTATCATCAGAATTACAAGAATTGCAAGAGGCTTTCAATAAGTTTTATTTGAATAAACATAACGGTAGAAATTTAAGTTGGGCATATAATTTTGGTACAATTGATATTCGAATCAAATTTGATAAAAAGATTCATGAACTAAATATGTCATTATATTGTGGTATAATCGTTCTTTTATTTGAAGAAAATGAAGAATTGACATATAAGCAAATTGAAATGTTGACAAGAATCCCCAAAGTTGATTTAGTTAGAAGTTTACAATCCGTTGCAGTTGCTCCACGTACCAGAATATTAGTTAAGAAACCAATGTCCAAAGATATTAAACAAGATGATGTATTTACTTTCAATCATTCATTTTCTTCACCAATGACAAAAGTGAAGATCTTAACAGTTGCAAGTAAAGTGGAAACAGATTATGAAAGAACAGAAACAGTTACTAAAGTTGAAGAAGAACGTAAATATGAACTAGATGCAGCTATTGTCAGAATAATGAAGAGTAGAAAAACTCTTACGCATAATGAACTAATCATTGAAACGGTTAAACAAATCCAAAGATTCAAACCATCTCCGCAATTTATAAAGAGACGTATCAATGAATTATTAGAACGTGAATACTTACAAAGAGACAACAACGACAGAACGATATATCATTATCTAGCATAAATAGATAAACGAAATCATAAGAACTAAAACTGTTATATTATTTGTAGAAATTTATAATTTAGAATATCCCCAATTAGCTGGTCTTTTTGCAACAAATGCACTCATACCTTCTTTTTGCTCCTTACCACCGAACAAAGAATGGAAGATATTTCTTTCGAAATCTAAGCCATTTTGTAAAGTAGTTTCGTTTGCAATATTAACAGACTTTTTACAAGCTCTAATTGCAATTCTTGGACCATTTGCTAATCTTTCAGCTAGATTCAAAGCATTATCAAGTACGGTCCCAGGTTCAAAAGTTTTTGAGACTAATCCCCATTGCTCAGCTTGAGGACCAGTGAAAGTGTCACCTGTTAAAATAAACTCCATCGCTTTTGATTTCCCAATTGCCTTAATCAAACGTTGAGTACCACCACCACCTGGAATGACACCCAATTTAACCTCTGGTTGACCAAAGACGGCTTTTTTAGAAGCGTATATGATATCTGTGCTCATTGCTAACTCACAACCACCACCTAATGCATAACCTTCAACTGCACTAATAATAGGAATACCAAACGCACCAACTTCTTTCCAATTTTCTAAGAAATTTTGGGAAATGGCTTCCTCAGCTTTGAGATGTTCCATTCTTTTAATATCAGCCCCTGCTGCGAAAGCTTTCAGGCCACCTGTCAGAACAACAGCTCCATAATTGTCTATATCAGAGCTAGCTATACCAATCGCATCAATGACTTCAGCGATTAGTTCAAAACTCAAGGCATTGAGTGCCTTAGGTCTGTTCAAAGTGATAAGGAGGACACCTGGGCGAGGATTAGAAGTGACGATGTTGCTGTATGCCATTTTAAGAAAATGATTATACAATTCACTTTAAAGATAAATAGAGTCTTTAGTATTTTTTTTTATATGCCAATTTTTACAATGTGGGGGATGAAAGATAAAAATACCGAGGAAATTAAATCAATACATAAATATCGCCTTTGTGAGTTTGAAGTTGTGGTGTTTCAGTGATTGTCAAAGTTGGCAAGTTGACTCTGTAATTCAAATCGTATACTCTTAATTGTGGAAGTTGGTGCCATGTTGGAGTGGATTGTTTAGTTTCGTTTAATGCAATTGTGAATTCAAGTATTTGTCTTTCTGATGGATTGATTAGGAGATTTGCTAACTGTTTAGTTCCTGATATCAGATTAAAATGACGATTTTCCAGTAAAGAAGTAGAAAATGAGAACTGTTTCGTTGTTGGGTTTTCTAAAATAAATGTCAGTTTTAATTCTTTTTCATTGATTTCTGAAGTTTTAACTGCGAGTAATACTCTTGGATCCAATAACGGTAATGTTAATTTCCATGGATCATTGATGAACGTAGAAATTGTATCTGATCCAATTCTTTTATATTGAATTTTAAAAATCACTTCTAATTGAACATTTCTATGTGTATGACCATCTAAAATTTCAGTATCTAAATAATGAGAACAAATAGCTTTATTGTCTATTACTTTTCTCGTTTTCAAATCAGCTAATTCGTGACAACCAACTTTATCATTTGCTGAAATAACATTTAGCTCTTCGTTAACAATTTTTATATCAGCCTTTAAGTCAATGAACGTATTGAATCGGAACAACCAAAATCTTGAAGCTTTAGGGGTTGGATTTTCTTCTGTTGAATCTTTGACGATTAAATTGGATATCTCAGTTCCATCATAATCATCATCTTTCAGTCTTGGTTGAATTGTAACATTGGTTTTGAATGGGTTGATAATAGGGAAATGAAAATCAATATATTTGAAACTTTGAACTTCTTCATTTTCATTAACGTAATATGTTAATTTTAATCTACCTGTAAGATCTTCGTTACCCTTGATTAATTGTTTATAATTTTGAGGAACTAGAATGTATAGGTCATATTGACTATGAATATTTTTCTTTAAAGATTTTAGAACTAGTGATTTACTATCTTCTTCTTCTTCTAGTTCTTGTTTATTTTTGATTTCATTCCAAGTATATTTGACTTCATTCCAAGTATATTTGACTTCATCATTATTAATTTGTACATCTATTTTCAGTTCTATTGGTTCTTCATCTTGGTCAAATACGTCAATTTTCAATGGTAGAGTTTCACCAATGAAACCACATTTTGGTGGGTTTATAACCTCAACAAAAGTCGAAGGTATTCTCGGTATCACATTTATACCTTTTGGATTCAAAGAGTTGATAATCTTGGTTTCAAACTCATCTAAATACCATAATCTTCTAGTTTGTAAAGGGTTTGAATGAAACGGAATATTTAGCTTGACTTTAAAAATTGAATTATGATTCAAGATTGATGTAATTGAGTTTATTTCATTGTACCCTATATGCTTAGTCTGTGGTAGTTGCAATTGAATAATTTTTTCTTGCAATGGTTTAAACTTCAAATTCAAGTTAACCACTAAAGGATCTGAATCTCCATTATAGTTCAATTTTTCCAATTTAATGAAATTTGACCCAGGTTTTGATTCTTCATGTTTCAAAAGAATTGAAGGATAAGACTCTCCATTAAAAGTAACTAAAACATCATTCAATACAGAATCTTGCAAAATGTCATTGAGTTTGGAAGTTAGAGAAATTTGTAAAGTTGTTGACTCTGAGATGGAAATTTCTGAATCTTTAAATAAAATTTTAGATTCAAATAGATCAAAAGTTGAATCAGTAGTTGCATTTATCACTAGAATTTCTTCATTTTGGTTTAAAAATTCTTTGAATGCAATTTCATTGTAAATTTGATCTTGAATTTCCAATAATATACTTGAATCAATAGATTTTTTAGGGATTAATGCTAATTCTAAAAGATTTAGAACTGAACCATAAACTTTGTTCAATTCTTTCGAACATTGAAATAGTTTGAAATGAATAAAAGCTAATATATAACTCCAATCATCTTCTCTAATTGAATCTAACGATTGTTCATAAAACTTGAAAGCTCTTTCAAAATCTTTCATGTTAAAGTATTCTTCAGCAATCTGATAATTAATTAATCCAACACATCTATTAAATGAGTTGTCTTTTTTTTGAAACGCCAATTTAGCAAAAGTTAATAAATTTATTAACTCATTTTCATTTCTTTCTTCTGCGTTTAAATAATAAGGATCTTTTTGATCAACTGATATTGAATTTCTCTTTCTATAACAATCAACTACTTCCAAATAAAGGTAACCAGGATGCGGTAATAAAATAGGGTTTAATTTATTTGAAACAGTAACATCGAATTTAAATGGGTATTCAGATGGGACCAAACTTGTTGGAGCTAAATCTGTTAATTGAGCTAACCATTTGAATTGTAAACCGGCCCAATTCAAGCCAGAAAAGGACCCTGGCTCAATTCCAACATTTTTTAAAATGTATAAAACGCTCTTCAAATGAATGTCAAACTTTCTAAATGCAACATTTGGATACTCTAGATATAAATATAATCTTACAATATGAAACACAATAACATCTAACAGCAATCTATAATGAGACCAATAAGGATTGGATAAAGGATATCCACTGTTGAAAATGTCAATGAAGTTCTCATAAGCAGTTTCATAATGTTTTGATGCTTGATCATTCTTTCCTCTCAACTCATTAATAAAGGCCACTTTTAAACAATAACTGACCTCAATCGCATTTTTGCTAGGGCCATCAACTTCAATCGTGGAAAGTAGTTTGGTACGTTTTTTACGTAACCTTTTATCAAGAATTGTATAGAATTCAGTTGAAGCTAATTTGATGATTTGTAAAATTTCTAATGCAAATAGATTCAATTCTTTTGGTTTAAATTCAGGAGGTAATAATAATAGCTCATTTTTATTGTTTAGTCCACTTTGTGTCCTAATGAGATCAATTCTTTGTTCCATTTGAATTGGTTTTGATGTAGTGAAAATAGCCAAAATTTTGATGTTTCTAATTGCAAGTTGTTCTTTTAATGAATTGAGTTCAGTTATTAAATCTTGATCTTTTGACTCATCTTCATCTAAATGGTAGAATGAAATGGATATTGAAGGAATCTCAGATTGGAATTTATGGAACCAATCAATCGGTATTATATCATCAGTCATTGGAGATGGTTCATCTGATTGTAATGGAGGAAATTGATGGTCATTGTCGATAAATCTAAATTTATAACGATGAGGGTGAGTAGGCAATTGAGTTTTTGTAGCGCTTGAAGACCAGAATACACCATCTACGTGAAATTTTCTCCATATCTTTATTAAATCTAATATATGATCTAAAGAATTTAAGTGAGATTGATTTCTGATAATGGATTCACTGGTGAGTTGAGGGACCGAATGAGGCGGAAAATCCACAGGATTTGTTCCTAGACCATGTATAAACACCAGAGGTGAGTGATGATTCATCAAATGGGACGGATATAGCTCCATAATTGAAATGAATGTTTGTGATATATTGGGTATAGATGACAGTGTTAAGTTGTCTGTTTTGTGTAAACAAAAGTCCCAGAGTCACCCTGTCTCTCCACGCGAAAAAATAAATTCCCACCAGGAAAAAAATTGCTGCTCCCTTGACTGAATAAAGAAACTCAATGCTCAGTTCAAGGGTCAATTCTCTTTTATTCAACTCAGCTTCTCGTTTTAGTTCATCCAGACTTTTCCACTCTACTTCAAGAATCATGTCAGACGTCAAAATTGAAAGAACTGCTCCAGGTGATGGTGTTAACTTCCCAAAAATTGGTGACAGAGTTACCATCCACTACACTGGTACTTTAGAAAATGGTAAAAAATTCGACTCTTCAAGAGATAGAAACTCCCCATTCCAAACTTTGATCGGTGTCGGCCAAGTTATCAAAGGTTGGGATGAAGCTATTCCTCAATTATCAGTCGGTGAAAAAGCTATCATCACCATCCCTCATCAAAAAGCTTACGGTGAAAGAGGTATTGCTGGTGTCATCCCACCTGCTGCTACTTTAATCTTCGATGTGGAATTATTAAAGATTAACTAGATTGTTTTTGTTTAGCCAAATAATAAGTTTACCAGTTATTCTATTAATTATACATGCCTCGTATATCCTATACACCTGACTTTCTTCTTGAACTTCTTCTCGGTTTAGATTTTGATCTAGTATTGATTTTAGCCAATCCTAGCCCACTCGTTGAAGAAGCTCCTCTTCCTTTGGTCTTCGCTGGTGTAGCTTTCTCCTCCTCGACTTCTTTTCCACGAAGTCTTCTTGAGGCTCTAGTTGGAGATTTTACTATTTTCTGCTTCTTTGCTGAAGAACCTTGGGCTGAGTTAGCGTTTTTGGCAGGACGCCCTCTTCTGCGTGGTACTAGTGGTTTTTGTTCTTCTTCTTGTTCTTGTTCTTCTTCTTCCTCCTCTTCCTCTTCTTCCTCTACCTCCTCTTCTTCTTCCTCTTCATTAGCTTCACCTTCTTCTTCCTCTTCTTCCATAGCTTCGTCTTCTTTTTCTTCGTCCTCTTCTTCTTCTTCATCATCATCTTCTTCTTTGTTGTCTTCTTCGTCATTTGTGGTTTCTTCATCTTTCTTCTCATCGTTATCATTGATTTTTTCTTCTGTGCTTGTTATCACTGAATCTTTCTCCTTCTCATCACCAATTTCTTTCTTTTTCTCTTTATTTAATTCTTCCGTTGTATCTTCTTCCTCTTGTTGTTTCTTTTTACATTGTTTTTCCCCTTTGACAGGTTGATTCTTCTCTTCTTTAACTTCATCATCTTCATTTTTCTTTAATTGATCGTATTTCTTCGCATCTTCATCCTCTTCTTTCGATTTTTCTTCTTCAGTTTCTTCTGACTCGAGGACTTTTGAATCCTTATTGGTTTTTGATATTTCTTCGTCTATAACATCGATGGCTTCAAAATCACTGTCATTTTCTTCAGTTTCTTCTTTATCATCGCCAATTTCAATGACATCATCTTTTGCAATTGTTGGACTAGTGACAGGGCTTCCTTGGTCATTATTTGCAGCTCGTTCTACCATTATAGCACCATAATCATCGTATGGCAACTCAAATGATTTCTGGTGTTGTTGTTCATCTTCAGTCTTCTCATTTTCATCATCACTTTCGTCATCTTCTAATTCATCAAGTCCATTAAGGTCGTATAATTGTTTTAATTTCAACCATACATCTTCAGCTCTGATTGGAGCAAATGTTGGATCTTCATTTACACCATCATTCAACACTTTAAGTATTGCAGTCATATGGAAATGTTTCCTTAAACCAACTGGTTTAAACTGGCACACAGCCTGCAGAAGTTTGATCTCCTCTTCCACTTTCCATTCTTTGACCATTCTGAGAACTGAAAGACCTTATCAAAAATTGACAATAAAAAATGAAATCTCTTTCAAATGTAAACAGAAACCGGAACTGGGAAACTCACCTCGGAATTTAATTTATGAAAATGTTTGGATGTTTTGATTTTTCAGTGAAAAAAAAAATCAACGAATTTTGATGAAATTGATCAAGTTTTAAGTATCTAAAGATGCCTAGAAAAGCAGAATTACTTAATAGTTTGACCAGAGGTGTATGTAATCTATTAATGTTATATCTATTTCAAAATAATATATTTTACTAACAGATCAACGTAGAGAGTCAGAGCCTCTTGGAACAAATATAATTTATTCAATCTTTATAAAAAAGGTCGTACCAATTTCCAAGGCCAAAATTTATATCAACAGAAATGGACAGCCAAACAAGAAACAAGAGCTTATCATGGTGAATTCCTGACTGAAAACAGACTACAATCTCAATTCTCTTCTAAATTAGAATCTGTTGCAAATTTAGATGCTTCTTTGCGTGGTGAAAATAATATTCCAACTCCAATTCCGTTACAAACTTATGCTGAACTTGAAAAACGTCTAGATTTTGCACTATTCAGAGCTATGTTTGCAAGTTCTATCAGACAAGCAAGACAATTCATTTTACATGGTTATGTTTCCGTTAATGGTATTAGAATTAAACAACCTGGTTTCCATTTAGAAGCTGGTGATATTTTTAATGTTTTACCTGAAAAAGTTTTATCCGCTGTTGGTGCTCCAAAACCAAGCTTGAAAGAATCAATAAGGGTTGATAGCATGCAAATAGCTAAATGGAATGAATATGTCTCAAAATCCAAAAAAAATCCAAAACAAGTTTGGGATGAACATCAATTAAAAAAACAAACTGGTAAAGGATTAGATGCTATAGAATCAGATGCTTTAGAACAAAGGATCAAAAATTATAACAATGGCATTGAAGCTGCAATGCTAAAAGAACAAAAATCATTTACAAGAGAATCTGCATTATTAACAACTTTAAACGTAGGTTTAAAATCTGAAACTGATCCAACTTTTGAAACTTTCCAAAACACATTCTCAAAAGAAGTTACTCAAAAAGCTTTAGAATTATTCCAAAAAACTACATCGATTGAAGATTATAAAATTGAAATATTAAAAACCAAATCTGATGAAGAATTGAAAAAAATTGTTAATTCCATACTAGATAAAGAAATTCAAGCAACCAGACAAGAAAGCAATAAAAAATTACATGCTGAAATCAAACAATTAGCTGCTGCTGTTCAGAACCTACATCATGAAAGTTTAAGAAAAGCATCATCAAGTAAAAAACTTTCAAAGGATTCAAAATCAATCCCATATGATCCAAGTTGGTCAAGTAGATTGAAATATCATGATCCAATCAAGAAGGATGAAGTTTTGGAAAATGAAAGTCAAAATAAAGTTAACTTACCATGGCAAAAGGGGTTATTTGGTAGACAATCCCCTGCAAAACCATATTTCACTCCATGGAAAGTTAGACCATTCATTGCTCCATTTGCCATTTTACCCTCACATATTGAAGTTTCCTTTGAAACATGTCATGCTGTTTATTTAAGAGACCCTGTTGCTTTACCAGGTAAATCTGAAGTTATCACTCCATTCAATCAATCAGTTCATGAAAGAGCTTATATGTGGTATATCAGAAGAATTAAAACCTCAAAAACCTCAAAACAATAGATACATGTATAGTAATTTGTATATAGTTAATGGAAAACATGAGATAGATACTACTTCTCGCAATCGAAGACTTATTTGGAGCTCTTTTTATCCTACTTAGGAGTTTCTTGAAATTTCCTAATTTCAACTCAACATAACACAATCCATTAATCAGTTTTCGACCAAACTCACTTGCCATGGAATCGTTGAGTGAACTGAAACTCTTTTTCGTTCTTATCTGTATCAATGATTCACTAAAATTAATTAAAAATACAATCTGTTCATTCCATTCTAATTTAAACCACGCGACAATTACAAAATGGCATCAAACTCTTCAATATAATCCATTGTGAGATACAGTTTATTGGGGTTTTTTTTTTCAATTATATAGTATTGTACATTATTAACCAGCATGTTCAACAACTTCACTGACTAATTTACCATTGTTAAAGGTAAACTTGAATTGTTCTGGGATGTTGACTTCCTTAAAGTCGTCTATTTCATCATCTGGAATATTAACATTCAATGAAGTTGTACTTGTTGTATAAATTTCAGTTTCTAAAGAAGTTTTACTTAGATAAATTTGACCTTCATCAGATTTATCGATGGAGATTTGTGGAACTTTTTCCATGATTTGAATTGCAAATTTCTTTGAATTAATTACTGAAACACCTGAAATTGCAGCATCTAAAACTAGCGCAACTTTGGTAGTTGAACTTAACGAAACTGCATTGATCTTACCTTTGACTTGGATGGTGGCATCTTTTGAGTCAGCAATAAAAACAGATTGTGAAAGTTCACCGTCTAAAACAATATCATGTTTAGCTTCAATGTTCTTCACGATCCATTTATTATCTTGTAGTTCAATCACCGGTTCAGGTTTTGGTTTTAATGATAACGCATGTGGTTTTTTTGGAATTGGTGGAGCCTTCTTACCATTTGAGTTTTGTGAAGAAGTGGATAATGATCTAACCACAGAAGATTGACGTAATTCAGGGTTTTTATGTGTCATTTGTGATTTTTCAACTTTCTTCAAACCTTTAGTGATACCTTCTCCTTGATTTAGTTCTGAAAAGACAGCTCCAATACCACCAGTTGAAGCAGAAGGTTTAGAATCATCAAAGAAATCAGCTGGTGGTGGAGGTGGTGGTGGTGGTGGACCACCACTGCTTGGAGCTGGGGCAGCAGGGGTTGGAGAGAGAACTTCACCACTTTCTTTCTTTAAATTGGTAGTGAAATCACCACCATTAGCATTCCAAGCTAAACCGGTAGTATGATACTGCTTAACGTATAATTTTAAACCTTCAAAGATACCTAGATATTGTTTAACCCACTCAACATGTCTTTGATCTTTTTCTTTAAATTCTTTCAACACTTTATTAGTCCAAAAAGTAGCAGATTCCTTAATTTCTGGAATGAAAGAAACTGGAGTTTCAGTTAAAAACCAGCTTAAAACTCCAGTACCTTCAGCAATTGCGTTCAAATGGGCAAAATATTCTGATCTACGATTATCATCTTTGAATTGGTTGATATCGGCAATGATGGCTTGTAAAGGAGCTAATAATTTAGAAACATCTGGAGAAGTGAAATCTGGTTTTTTGGATTCCCCAGCAGCTCTGATAAATCTAGATTGGAATTCAAACGCTTTCAATAGTTTAGAAGCTTGTTCACCAACTAATTCATTAGTTTCTTGAGATAATGAGACGAATGGCTCAATGTATAATTCAACAAGTTCATTGAAGGCTTTAGTTGAAGGGGCTTCTTCATCCAATCCAATTTGTGCACCTTCTAGAGCAGGAACACTGGAACTTGAAGAGTTAGAAAGTGAGCCAGAAATACCTGATCTTGAAACACAGGCAGATGGAACCTCAGAAGAGCCCCTGTGATTAGCAACGATTGATTCCAAAGCTTCGGTTGCCCTTTCTAAACGATCGAAAAGATCACTGTATTTATCTTTTCCTGAATTAGGCATCTTCTCTCTTTAATTGGCTCAATTATCCTAATTGAAATAATTTAACTTTACAAAATAGAAAAACAGAGGTCAAAATTGAGCTTGTTTACACGAAATTCGATTCGCGCTTCAACAAACATCAACAAAATTTGAACCACGACAATTGGACACACATCCACTATAAGAGTTCACCCAAATGACGTTGTCTAGCACTCGCAGCAGCACCACTCCAGATTCCCAGCTACCTCCTCGCAAGATCTACGACTTGAGAGACTACACTCCAAGCACTCACGGCGAACCCTTTGCCCATCCTAGTAATGTCACTAAAGATACTGCCATTGCCATTGACTTTGGTGCAAGTTCAACTCGTATTGGCTTCACAAATTCAGAATCTCCCTCAAACGTTTTCCCTACTTTGATTTCCAAATGGCGTGATAGAAAGCTACAAAAGTCGTTCACTTTCATTGGTAATGATACTTCTTTAGATCCATCTATTAAAGCTCAAGCTAAATCTCCTTATGATGGCCCTTTTGTGAACAACTGGGACTATGTCGAACAGATCTTCGATTATTCATTCCAACATGCTGGTGTGAAGTCTTTTGGCTGCGTTGATCATCCAATTATCATAACAGAAAGACCAGCTGCTCCAATTCTTCAAAGAAAGAACTATTATGAATTACTTTATGAAACCTACGACATCAAAAAAGTTGCATTTGGTATAGACTCTTTGTTTTCATACTACTATAACAATGGTACCAATGGTTTAGTCATTGGTACTGGCCATGAATCAACACATCTCATCCCAGTCTTAAATGGGGTAGGTTTGATGACAGAAGCTAAAAGAATTAATTGGGGTGGTCACCAAAGCAGTAACTATTTAACAAGTTTATTACAATTGAAATATCCATATTTCCCAACAAAAATTAACAGTTCACAAGTTGATAATTTGGTTAAACATTTTTGTTATGTTTCTAAAAATTACGAAGAGGAACTAAACGTTGCATTAGATTTAGATAAACTAGAAGATCTGAACATCACTGTAGAAGCTCCATTTACTGAAGTTGAAAGAGTGCAAAAAAGTGAGGAAGAGCTAGAAAGACAAGCTGAAAAAAGAAGAGAAACTGGGAGAAGGTTGCAAGCTCAAGCTCAACAAAAACGTCTCGAAAAACTAATTCAAAAGGAACAAGAATTTGAATATTTCACCGGTTTGAAAGAAAAAATTTCAACTTTGAATAAAAAATCTCAACAATCCAAATATAAAGAAGAAGGGTTTGAAAATAAGGAAGATTTTGAAAATTATTTAGATGAACTGGATAAAGCTTTGAAAAGGGCAAGAAAACAAGATATTGGAGAAGAAGATGATTCACCTGTTGAACCTCCTTCTTTCCCACTTATTGATATTCCTGATGATGAACTGGAACCAGAACAGATAAAAGAGAAAAGAACCCAAAAGTTAATGAAAGCAAATTACGAAGCTAGACAACGTGCAAAATTAGAAAAAGAGCAAGAAAAGATAAGACTACAGCAAGAACTAGAAGAAGATGCAAAGGAAAGAGAAAGAGATTTAAAAGGTTGGATTCATGATCGTAGAACAAAATTGAAAGCTCTTGTTCAAAAGAGAAAAGATCGTCAAAAACTAAAGGAGCAACTAAATGATAGAAAATCTTTAGCTGCACAAATGAGAATGAAAAATATAGCATCTCTAGCTTCTGATGAGAAAGTTTCAAGTGGTAAAAGACGTAGAAACGGTGCTGCCACCATAGACAAAGATCCGAGTGATACATTTGGTGCTAATGATGATGATTGGGGTATTTATAGAGATATAGCCAAAGTTGATGATGATGAGCTCTTAGAAGAAGAGGAACAACAGTTAATCAAATTAGAAAAAGAGTTATTAGAGTTTGATCCTTCATTCACAGAAGAAGATACTCTGGAAGCACAATATGATTGGAAAAAATCTACCTTACATTTATTCTATAGAGGTCCAAGGCCCTTTGATTCTGAAAACTCTCATGAGAATCATCAAATGCATTTGAATATTGAAAGAATTAGAGTTCCTGAGGTCTTATTTCAACCAAGTATTGCGGGTTTGGATCAATCTGGTATTGTGGAAATTTCTGAGAATTTATTATTAACTTCATTACAAGGAAAAGGATTCTCAGGTGACAGTTATAACGTTTTACAAGATATTTTCATCACAGGTGGTCAGGCATTATTTCCAAACTTTCAAGATCGTGTTTTTTCAGAGTTTAGAAAGTTTTTACCATCTGAGGCGCCATTAAAAGTTAGACTTGCACAAGATCCACTTTTAGATGCTTGGAAAGGTATGGCAAAATGGTCAACAACAGAAGAAGCATCTAACTCTTATGTAACAAAACAAGAATATGAGGAGTATGGTCCTGAATATATAAAAGAACATAATCTTGGTAATGCAAGTGTTCTTAAATAGACTTTTTGACTTTCTACAGGATGTTTGGATCATTTTAATTTTTTAAAAAATTTAAAGTACATTTTAATATTATTTAAATGCTCTTGATTTTATCTATTTTTTTGGAGCACCAGTAGCATTTGGATTTATACCTCTCTTTCTTAATTGATTTTGTCTTGTTTTTTTGATTAATTCATCATCCTTTTCATCTTTGAATTCAGCAAAATCATCTTTAATCAAACCTTTCTCAGCTTCAGCCCATGCATGAGCTTCTTTTTCTTTAGCACCAGCTTTACTAACATCATGAGGAGATGAGGCAATTTTCTTTAATTTAGCAACGTAGAAACCATCAACGTTGTAAGTATGTGGATAATAACGTTTTGTTAATTTTAAACTTGGATGGAAGGTTTTCCCTCTGAAACTAGTGAAACCGTCTTTACCAATTTCTAGTCCAGTATCAACTAATTTGACATTTGGTCTTTTTTTCAAAGCGTAATCCACAACAGCTTCATTTTCTTCAACCATAACAGAACAAGTAGAATAAACAATGTACCCGCCAGTTGGTGAGTTCGCATCGACTGAATCAATTGCAGATAAGATTAATTGTTTTTGTAGATGAGGAATTTGAATGAAATCTTTTTCAGTTCTTGAGACCTTAACACTTTCATCTTTAGCGATGACACCAGTACCTGAACAAGGAGCATCTAATAAAATTCTATCGAACCCCCCAATAACTTTTGGAAATTCTCTAGCATCATAATTACACACTATAGTGTTTTTACAACCTAAACGATGAATGTTAGCAATCAAAGATTTGGTTCTTGCTTTATTTGAATCATTTGCAAAAATACAACCAGTATTTTTCATTAAAGCAGATAAATATGTGGTTTTACCACCTGGAGCAGAAGCCATATCTAAAACACGTTCGTTTTCTTGAGGATCTAAAGCCATACATGGTAAAAACGAAGAAGCAGCTTGTAAGATGTAATGACCAGCTAAATATTCTGGAGTAGCACCAATTGGAACTTGAGAATCAAAAATTTGTAATCCAACTTTGGTCCATGAACCAATTGGTTGTAAATTGACACCTCTGTTGACTAGAGATTGAGCTAAATCACGACGTCTAGTTTTCAAAGTATTTGTTCTAATAGTTATTGGTCTGGCAATTTCATTAGCTTCAAAAAATTCCATAGCTTCTGATGGGGAGAATAGATTGAATAATTTCTCAGCTAAATATGGTGAATAACCAAAATAATCACATATATCTTGTAATAATCTATCAATATGTTCAGTTCTTGAAGTACCTTCTTCAGCAAGGTTTTTAAAATCTTCTAAAACTTTAACGACTTCAATCATTCTAGTTCTTAATCTGGTTAAATCTTTTGGTCCGCAATTTTCTTTTTCAAGCTCTTCCTCTGTTGGTAAAATTTTAGCTCTTGGTTGAACAACCCCTTCCTGTCTTAATTCTTGTTCAGCTTCTCTTTCTTCTAAGTCAGCTTCTTCATCTAATTTGGTAGAATAATCTTCCATATTACGAGCATTTAAAGCTTCTAATTCAGCTTCAGAGTCATCATCTGACCAGATTGGCTTTTCACGTTGTTCTTCATCTGAATCATAGAAATCTTCTTCTTCAACATTAAATTCATCATTCAGATCTTCTTCTTCTTCTTCAGAATCATCAAACAATGTTTTTTTGGCTCTTGATAATTCTTCTAAATCAACTTCCGGTAAATTCTTTTCAGCTTCCTTTTGTTGTCTAAGTACTTCTCTTTCTTCATCTTCTTCAGGATTCTTTGATTTTTTAGCTTTTTTACTTGTACTCTTTTCAATTGGTCTATTTGGTTTTTTTGGTTCAGAGACGGATTCAGATCTCTTTCTCTTTTGATCTTTTTTATTTTTTTTGTCTTTGAATTCATCTAGACTTGGCGGAGCACCTTGTTTGTTTTTGAAACGTCTACTACCCATCTTTTAATGTGACTTTCTTTATGATCTAATACGTATTTTTAAGTACTAAACATCAAAAAAAAAAAAAAAAACTAAAAAAATTTGCGATGAGGTTACCCTGTTTAGAAGTTATCAAAAAAAAAAAAATTTCTATGCGATGAGCTTGAACTAATCTGTTAATAAAAAACTAAAGTACTAAAGATGGCCGGAGAAATATTTATTGAGAGACCTACCCTCATAGCACATGAACTACATGCTTTAATTCGTCTTCCGTCGGCTGGTATGAAAATTGTCCATTTGAAACAAGGTAATTCTGTCAGTTTAGGAAAATTTGGTGTCTTTGATATTGATGAAATCATTGGATTTCCATTTGGACAAAGTTTTGAAATTTTAGATAATAAGAAAGTTCGTCCCATCACTTTAACCACGTATGGTAATATTATTGCGGAAGAGGATTCAACACTAAAAGCAGTTGAGAACGCTGAAGATTCTGCTGCTGTACCAAAATCTTTAACAGAAAAAATCGATTATTTGAAGAAACTTGATGTTTCGAGTAGTGAAACTAATAGAGATATAAATGATGTCGGTAACTCTACACAAGCTTTTACTATGGATGAGATTGAAACTTTGAAAAAAACAGCTACTGGTGCGAATGTTGGTGAAGCTATCATTGATAAATTAATCAAGTCTCATGCTAATTTCAATATGAAAACAAAACATTCACAAGAGAAATATTTAATAAGAAAGCAACAAAAATTTCTAAGAAGATTCACAGTTGATTACCTTGGATCTTCTGAACTACTTCAGTATTTTATCGAAAAGGATCCATCAAAAGTTTTAGATATGAGCGAAGAAAGTTTAGGTCTTATGTTAGGTTTAGGAAACATCCAACCAGGTGGAAGATACTTAGTTATCGATGAAACTAGTGGTGTTTTGATCAATGGCTTGATGGAAAGAATGAGAGGTGTTGGTGAAATGTTAGTGATACATGAACACGAACATCCTAATCATAGTGCTTTAGAACATACGGATTATCCAATTGAATTACAAAAAAAAATGATCAAAACCATAAATTTATTACAATGTTTTGAACCAAAGGAAGAAAGAGTTGAATGGAAGGATTTTTCTATAGAAGAACTGAGAGAACTCAAATCAAACAAAAGATCGCATTACTATAGACGTAGACAAAATGCAATGGATATTAATGCTGCTATAGACAATTTTGAGAAGGGTAATTTTGATGCTTTGATAATGGCCACTACATTATACATACCAACATTGATAAATAGATTAATTGAGAAAGTTGGGGGTTCAAGACCAATAATCATATACAGTCAATTTAAAGAAACGTTACTTGAGACACAAGTTCAATCTCTAGATGATAAGAGATTATTAGCCCCAACCATTCATCAATCCAAATGTCGTGCATATCAAACCATTCCAGGTAGATTACATCCAAATATGACTATGAGAGGTGGTGGTGGTTATGTTTACTCTGCTTTAAGAGTGTTTCCAATTGAAAATGGTGTCCAAGCTGTTGGTCGTGGTATCAAAAAGCGTAAAGTGCAAGGTGAAACTCCAGAAATTACTCCAAAAGTTCAGAGCAAAGCTGAAGAAATTGAAGTAGATAGAGAATAAAATACATGATTTTCAACAAACTTGAAAGTACAATGCATTTTTATTACAATAATTTCATCACTCTATTAATAACTGTAAAAGACTAAATGTCTTTCACTCGTTCTCTAATGTACATAAAAAATAACTGAAATTAAGCTCTTTCACCAACCCATTTTCTAGCATTTCTAAATAATCTGACCCAAGGACCATATTGTTCCCATAATTCAGTTTCTTTAGCTGGATACCAAGAGTTTGATTCTAATCTAACTGATCTTTCTGGATGAGGCATCATAGCTAGGACTCTACCGTTTGGAGTTCTAATACCAGTAATACCATTTGGAGAACCATTTGGATTAGCTGGATAGTTCTCAGTGACATTCCCGTAATTATCAACAAATCTAATTGAAGTTAAACCATCAGATTGGAATTTGGCCAAAGCCTCTTCACTAGCAAATGAAGCACGACCTTCACCATGAGCAACTGGAATTGGGAATTTAGAACCTTTCATACCTGTTAAGAAAATGTTTGGAGTTTCACTTGAATCATTAACGATTTCAACCATGACAACCCTACCTTCATACTGTTCTGAAAGATTTCTTTCAAATGATGGCCAATTTTCAGTACCTGGAATCAATTCTTTAATTCTCGATAAAAATTGACAACCATTACAGGCACCAAAAGCAAATGTATCATCTCTTTGGAAAAATTCATAAAATTCATTTCTTGCCCTTTCATTATATAAAACAGATTTAGCCCAACCTGAAGCAGCACCTAAAACATCACCATAGGAGAAACCACCACATGCAGCAAAACCAACAAAATCGGCCAATGAAACTCTACCATTAATGATATCAGTCATATGGACATCAACAGCAGTGAAACCAGCTTGCTCGAATGACCAAGCCATTTCCATTTGACCATTGACACCTTGTTCTCTTAAGATGGCAACTTTTGGTTTAGTTGAATATTGAGAAATATTTAATGTATCTTGAGGTTGGAAAGTAAGTTTATAAGATAAACCAGGATCTTGGTTATCTTGAATAGATTGAAATTCTTGATCAGCAGATTTTGGATTATCTCTTAGTCTCTGTAATTTATAAGAAGTTTCAGCCCATGATTGTTGTAGTTTAGCTCTTGAGGATTGGAAGATTTCAGAACCGTTGAAAGTAATTGAAACACCTTGTTCTTTATTGAAAACTGGTTCAGCGACAATGGAAATAGATTCTGATGATAGGCCTTCTTTCGAGAAGATTTCAACGAAAGAATCATATTTGGCCTTTGGAATTTGGAAAACAGCACCTAATTCTTCATTAAACAATGAGGTTAGTTCATCTTCAGCTGAGTTTATGTTAATCTTTAAGCCTGATCTACCTGCAAATGCCATTTCTAATAAAGTGACGATTAAACCACCATCAGATCTATCATGGTAAGCTAGAACTAGATCATCTTCTTGATGTAATTTAATACAAGCATTTATGAATGATTTTAATCCAGATATATCATGAACATTTGGAGATTTATCACCTACTTGTTTATAGACTTGAGCTAAGGCGGAACCACCTAAAGCTTTGGTGACATTAGTAGCCAAATCAACTAAAACTAGAACGGTTTCTTCTTCAGATTTGATTAATTGTGGAGTCCAAGTTCTTGAAGTATTTGAAACTGGGGCAAAAGCAGTAATAACAACAGATAATGGAGAAGTAACTTCCTTATCTTCCCACTTCATTTTCATTGACATGGAATCCTTACCAACTGGAATACTAACACCTAATTCTGGACATAATTCTAAACCAATAGCTTGAACAGCTTCGTATAATTTAGCACCTTCACCAGCATGAGCGGCTGGAGACATCCAATTAGCAGACAATTTAACAGAATTCAAACTCTTAATATCAGCAGCAATAATGTTTAATAAAGATTCAGCAACTGATAATTTAGCAGAAGCGGAGGCTGAAATCAATGCTAGTGTTGGTTTTTCACCCATGGCTAAAGCTTCACCGGTTGAAACAATCTTGTCACCTAAAGAAGTAGCAGTGATACCAACATCTGCAACAGGAACTTGCCATGGACCAACCAATTGATCACGATCAATTAAACCAGTAACTGTTCTATCACCAATGGTAATTAAAAAGTTTTTAGAACCAACAGCTGGTAAATGTAAAACTTTTTCTAAAGCATCAGCAAATTTGACGTTTTCTAAATTCACAGGTTTTAATTTTAAATCAGCAGTGATTGCAGTTTTAGACATTTTTGGTGGTTTACCAAATAATATTGACATTTCTAAATCAATTGGAGTAGTATTTAATAAACGATCGGTCAAGACTAAACGTTCTTCACTAGTAGCATGACCTACAACAGCAAATGGAGCTCTTTCTCTTTCACAAATCTCTTTGAAAGTTTCTAAATCTTGTGGAGCAACACCCATAACATAACGTTCTTGAGATTCATTACACCAAATTTCCATTGGTGACATCCCTGGTTCTAAACTTAAAATATCTCTTAATTCAAATTTAGCACCTAAGTTATTATCATGAACTAATTCCGGTAAAGCATTAGATAAACCACCAGCACCAACATCATGAATAGATTGGATTGGGTTTTGGGTACCTAAAGCAACACAAGCATCAATGACTTGCTGAGCACGACGTTGCATTTCTGGGTTACCTCTTTGAACGGAAGCGAAATCCAAATCAGCAGAACCTTCACCTGAAGCAATTGATGAAGCAGCACCACCACCCAATCCAATTAACATACATTGACCACCAAGAACAATTAAATTGGAACCTGGGGTGATTGAATGGTTTTTCAAAGCTAATGAGGGTCTAATGGCACCCATACCACCAGCAATCATGATTGGTTTATGGAAACCTCTAATTTCTTCTTTATCTTCAGCATTAGTAACAGAAGTGGTTAAGGTTCTGAAATAACCATTAATACATGGTCTACCAAATTCATTGTTGAAAGCAGCTGAACCAATTGGAGCTTCTAACATGATATCTAAAGAAGAAGCAATATGACCAGGCTTACCAACGTTTAATTCCCAAGATTGTTCAAAATCTGGAATTAATAAGTCGGAAACAGCATAACCAGATAAACCACATTTTGATTTTGAACCTCTACCAGTGGCACCTTCATCTCTAATTTCACCACCTGAACCAGTAGCAGCACCAGCGAAAGGAGAAACAGCGGTTGGATGATTATGAGTTTCGACCTTAATTAAAGTTTGAACTTTTTCTTTCTTTGAAGTCCAAACTTTTGTTTTCGGATTTGGTTGATAGAAATAAGCATCCGAACCTTCAAAGACAGCAGCATTATCACTGTAGGCACTAATGGTATATTGAGGGTTTTTTTTTTCTGTATTTCTTATCATTTTGAATAAACTCCATTCTTTCTTTTCGCCATCAATTTCCCAGTCAGCATTGAAGATTTTATGTCTACAATGTTCTGAATTAACTTGAGCAAACATAAAAAGTTCAACATCAGTTGGATTTCTACCAATTTGAACAGTGAAAGCCTTGACTAAATAATCAATCTCACCTTGATCTAAGGCTAACCCTAGAATTTTATTTGCAGTTTCTAATTTTTCTTTTGGGTTTTGAGACAAATCAACTTCAACTAAGGGTTTTGGCTCATGAAGAGCAAATAGATCATCGTGTTCAGGAGCTCTTTGAATGTATAAAGATTGAGTCATTCTATCATAAACAGATGATAAAGAGGCACCATCAGCAACGTATTCGATCAAGGGGAAACCACGGCGAACTTTGATTAATAGGGCAATACCTCTTTCAACCCTTTCAACAACACCATCTAAACCACATACAGAAGTGATATTAGTAGCTTTAGAAGACCATGGAGAAATGGTACCTGGTCTTGGTAAAATTCTAATTATATAAGAATCTTCATCTTCAGCTTTTAAATGTTCGGTAGAACTTGAGACTCTAACTAGATCTTGATTTAAGCGATCTTCTAAATCTAAAGGAGTATCATATTTCAATAAAGTTGATAATAGCTTATGGTTTTCAGAATTTCCTGGTAAAATAGCACCTGGCTGTAAATTGATGTAATGAATGAAAGCAGAACGAATGTCTGTGACAACTGAGGAATTGACAGCAGTGTTGATATCATTGGTCAAGGTGTTAACTCTAAAAGAAGATAGAGCCTGAGGACCTGGTAATATGATCAAAGACATGATTGAAAAATGAGTATTACTGTGAGATTGGGAAGTTAGCATAAAATGACACATTAAAGGCAGGAAAGAAGGTCATGGGAAGCTCAAAATAAGGAGTGAGCTCCATAAAACCAGCAACATACCGCAATTAGAAACGCACAAACAGTCTATGAACTTTCTTCGATTGTCAAAGATGGAGAGAAGACACAAACAAAGTGATTTTAATCTGAATCTCAACGGAGATGAATCAGAATTAAAATTTTATCTACAATTTTTTAATTGAAATCGACTCGGTTTCGCGGCTTTGTCATAAATTACGTAATTGTGATGAGCTTAGAGCTAGAACTTAAAAAAAAAATTTTATAATACAAAATTTGTATACCAAATTTGTGCAATAAAAATTGTATAAATTCATCTTAATATGGCACAAGCTGCTTTGAAAGTCAAGTCCAAGGGCAAACCAAGAGAAAGGGTCACCAAAAAGCAAATGAACCCGAAAAAAGCGGCCCCTAAAATCTTAAAACCAAAGAAAGCTACCTTAGCACAAATGGCTAAACTAAACAAAGTCTATTCAGTCACTGCATCCACAGAAAAGTTGATCTCTTCAAGAGTTGGTCACTTGGAACTATTGAAAGGCAGTAGAAGACAGATAGAGAGAGAAGAAAAGGAAAAAGCCAAAAAGGCTGCAGCTAAAGGTAAATAATGACACTTTTATCTTTTATGTTATGAGTTCAATAATTGTACATTAGTTATTTTATTTTTTTTTGATATTTTACATACACTTAAGATTCGTTCGACCCTCTAGTAAAAAGCGGAATAGATTCTTCACTAGCTTTCTTAGGTAAAATTCTTGTTTCTGGTGTGTATCTGATTGGGACGTAATGATCTAGCATCATATTTTGAATTGTGGAAAACCCATTAGAACTAATCCAATATAGTGCTAAAGCAGCTGGAGCTTGAGTACTAACAGCCATCAAGAAAACAACACCCAATCTTGAAATGTTCATAACAGAATCAAATGCTGTAATTCTTTGAGATCTTTTGACACTTGAATTTTGCAGTTGCATGGTTTTGAAATTCCATTCAACGTTAGTTAATGCTAAAGCTCCTAATACAACGGGTAATATTGCAATTGGATCTGCCACTGTTAAATCATCAAACCAAAGTAAACCTTCATTGATCAAACTAGAATCTAGTGGATTGGAGGAAATATCATTCCAACCACTTAAATCTCTAAAAGTAGCACTCATTGCAATCCATAATGGTATCTGAAACACAGGTAATACAAAGTTTTTCCATACTTGACAGTTATGATCTTTAAACAATTTCTTTTGTCTTTCTCTACGTTCTTTCGCACTTAAAACCATTATCTGCTCATATGACAAACCTGCTGCCTTCCCACTTATAGATCCCTTTGGAACAATTCCATCAACCAATGTATTAGCATCTCTAGATTCAGCTTTCTTAGCATTTTGAGCTCTTGCAGCTAATTTTAATCTCAAGATTGGACCCATCGCATTGATGATTGGTCTTAGTTCAGCTTGCTTCTGTGTCCTTTTACGTTGCAAGATAGCCAATGGCAGTGTCCATATTGAACGTAACGTGATGGTGGTCAAAGGTATTAAAGCCCACCATGGGATTCCTGAATATGTATGAACTGTTTGAAGAGAAGCAGTTAAAACTGTGACAATTTCAGTGGGAGAAGAAATGAAAGTTCTCTTCTGGTAGATTAAAGGTCTTCTTGACACTCTGGGCGCTATAAGTCTTGCATGTATCATAATTTGTGAGTTTCTATCGATTTTTTGAACAATTTTTATGTGATTTTTTTACAATGGGAAAACTCCACTAAACTTAAATATTAAATATTTTAAGATAATTTAATCTACAATGAATTTTTACCTTTATAATCTCATTAATTCCACTGACTTTAATATACAATTTTGTTTTGACATTCTCTTGTCTTTTTTTCTGTAAAATTTGATTGTCTTTTCATGCCAATTTTCCGCATCACAATATATTACATTTATCAAGTTACAACAAGACTCTTTCTCTTGTTTCTTATCCATACGCAACTGCTCAATCAGTAGCAGTACCGTCACGAGGTCTATAATTAGGTAAATTATCAGCAATTTCAGCAGGCAATCTACCCACAACTTTAACAGCATATAAACCAGGTTCGTAATTGGTAAGTCTTAACCATTTAGCAGCCCATGACTTAGTTGGTTCACCAACCGCAACGTATCCTTCAAAAGTGGGAGAAGTTGTAGACAAACCGACATCTAATATATCAACACAGTTTGGACAGCCTTCTTCTTGAAATTTCTGTAAATTTCCTGTTAGTTAACCAAGGTTAAAAAAAAAAACACAACTATGACATACTCTAGCAGTCTCTATTCTTCCACATAGCATACAAGCTCTGTTAGAACTCATATTTTATGATAAACGAACTGGAGTGTTGGTCTTCATTGTGTTCCTCAGATTAATTTTCCAAACTATACAAACAGCATCAGGATTACCCTACGTTGAAGAGATATGAAGCTATTCTGAAAGATGTTGTAGGAATTTAGGAATTCACTAAAACATTGTTCAAGTTGACACTCCGAGCCATGATATGACAGCTCCTACGGCACTTCAAGAAAAATCCAAAGAGTCTCCTGAACTCTCTCCAAAGGAATCGAAGCTAGTAGGTGCCTCCACTGCCGGAATCAGAGCCATCACTTATCAGTTGACTTCCTTCTATCTAAGAACTCCAGTAAAATTGTTCAGACCGACAAGAATCGATTATATGGCAATCACAAGGCTTTTCGTCAATGGTAATTCCGCAACTCCTAGGAAATACAAATTCTGGAGAGATTCTTCATTAGGGATCTTGGTTCAAGCTATTAGAAGATATGGATGGAGATTTTTCCCAGAAAGAGTATTACCTCCATTAATTGCAAACTCTGCTACTGGGGTGGTTTTATACACTTCTTATCTTGTATCATTGCAATATCTGAACGATGGCAGAAAAGACATGTTGAACGAACCCAGAGTTTGGGATACTTTTAGGGCTGGTTTTATTGCAGGTTCTGCTCAATCTTTAACAGCTGCTCCAATTGATGCAATTTATGCTAGATCATCAGCTAATGAGATCTTGAAGGGTAATCATGATAATTTATGGAAGTTTGGGTTCAATAAACTGAGAGAAATTGGGTTCACTGGTGTGTTTGCAGGTTACGGGTTGAGTTTAGTTAAAGAAAGTTTTGGGTTTGCAGTATATTTTTGTGTTTTTGAGACTTTAAAAAATCAAGGTTATCATTTAATAAGAGATAATATACTATCTTACCGATATTATAAGAGATACATGTTTGAGAAAGAATTTGAGTTAACAAAAGAAGATTATTTGAATGAAAATAATAAAGACTCGAATTTCAAAATATTGAAAACTACCTCCATCTTCATTGCTGGTATAACTGCTTCATTGTCGTTACTTGCTTTACAGTATCCAGTTTCAAAGTTTCAAAATTTACACTATTCAAGATTAGAAGCTTATGATATTTTCAATTCAAATCCCGCAACTTCAAATAGTACAATAAGTAGTGATGGTTCGCTAACTTCACATGAAATTCATGAAGCAAGGAAAAAATGGTTTAGAAGATATTATAACACTTATCTTGATTCCTTGGACCATTTAACTTTCATTCGTTCCAAATCAAGGTTGAGTTGGTTTGATTGGATGTATAAAGGTTTCAGAAGACATCTATTGGGTAGTGTTCCTAGTATGGTTGGAGGGTTATTGGCTTTGGAAATGTTAAGAAGCAACTTGGCAGAATGAGCTAGGTGAAACGAGAGTTGATTTTCTTCCAAGAATGTATATAGTTTTAAAAATTTCTGAATAAAGAATTTATGCTGTCAATATCTCACCTTTTCTTGAGTAGATCTAGATCATCTGATCTATAAATATTCAACACTAACATCATGATTCATTAGAAATATGTTTCAGATCTTTTGGGATCATCTTTAAAAAACTAAAAAAGCTAAAAAGTACTATTCAAAATTGCATCAAAAGCATCTTTCTAAATTAAAAATAATAATAATTTTGTTACAGTACTCTACTACGTACCAGTTACTCACGTGACTTACTCACATTATAACTGATTCTACTACCTTCCAGAATATTCTATTATGACAACGAAGCTCCAACTAGAAGTCTATATAAGGACCTCTAGTCGCCCGCAAATTGTATACTTTATTCTACACAAAAAAACAGATTATTATTACTATCACTGACGTAACAAATAGACTGATACATTAATCATCTATAAAACACATAACAAATTTAATAAAATTAAGAATAATAAATCTATAAATTTATCATTTTACTTAATAATAAATTAATTTTAGTGTACTAGCCCTGAAATAGAATGGCTTGGATGCTCTCAGATTAGACATTACTTGGAGAGATTGAATAACAGGTCTTTGGGCAAGTAGATACAATTTATTAGTTTTGGGTTCAGTCTTTTTTTCTTAATTTTACTTAAATTTAAATTTATACAACTTATAAAAACTCCTCTTTTGTGCTTCTATTATTAGCACTTCTTGAATATGATTTTATTTAACTTAACATATCATTTGGGTGTGTTTTATACATTTTGGCCTTAATCTGGCTTTTTTTCAGACATTACAATGAGATTTTGTCTCAAAAACAGTTATTTTATTTCTCTGTTTAAAATCCGATATAGTGTAACGGCTAGCACGGTTCGCTTTCACCGAGCAGACCGGGGTTCGACTCCCCGTATCGGAGTTTTTTTTTTTTTACAATTCTCAAATTCCTTTTAATGTAACAAGGATTTCTGTTACAGTGAAAGCTACTGTGGTTTTTTGTCACAAGTACGAAGTTATTCAACATGTTACAATTTAATAAATACAGTGTACACTATTCGAAAAGTATCAGTGGTTTGTGGATTGGAATCACTTCAATTCTTTTGTGTATTCTGAAAGGGATCCTTCCTATAAACCTTTCCAGGCTTATTAACAGGAAATCCTTCTATATATACTAAATACGGTACAATATACAGTCTGGACTCTGTACCAACTTGTCTCTCATGCATTTATTGGACCAATTGTATCAACTGCTTCTCTTTCTAATGCAACGTTTTATGTAAGCTCGTTTATCTGACCAATAGTAGACACAAACAATTTGAAGTACTTCCAATCTACAAAAGAAAATCTCCACTTCTTTGTCTAGCGTTTTGCTTCTGATCTAACTCATACATTTTATTTACAATCACTATAATTGTGAGCAGCTAAATAATTTAACTTGCATGAGACCTTATGAAAAAAAATATTTGTACCTTGAGACCTGTTCAATGAGACATACAATTCTACTTGATAGTTGTAGGTAAGATGCTTTCTTGGACCTAACTAGAGGATCCCTCAGAGATAAGAGAAGATACATTTAAAACTCTACCGGCTCAGTATTATAGTTAATCTACTAAAGCTTACCATTAGCAACACTCACGCAATTATAGCTCCTACTTACTTATATAATCATAGCAACAGTGATACCGGCAGTATAATTATTTATACTAGTTCCTTGGCTAGTCCTCATTATATATATAGCTTATGTCGTGTCATATAGATGATCTATAAACGTCTGTATATATTGGTTTATTTTTACCGCCGGTATCCAAAAATGAATAATTAATTAATTATTAACTTCAAAAATATTACTAACAAATAGCTAAATAATTATTAATTTGAACAAATTACGTTAAATAATATATAAGTATATCATATTTACATGAGCTATATTATAATGTACTATCATACTTGTACTATATAATTTAACCTTTTTTTCGAGAGACTTTATTGAAAAAGCACAATATTTTTGGTTTTGTAGCTACAACAAAAAGCTACTGTTTGGAACTGTCAATAAGCTCAGCTGCTACAAATTAGTACCAAACTTCCAGTAATCCAAAGCGTTTTGGTAAGTCTGTAAAGAAGACGTTTTTGTAGTCATTACCAAAAGGATAAAAAAAAAGCATACCAGGATTATTACTTTTCTTTTATATAGGTCCTACCTGCCTAATTTACAAATAATCGAACAGGGCACGCTGCAAAAACTGCAAAGATGCTAATAAATTTGTGTGTAGTATATAAAATTTGAAAGGTTAGAAAGGAAGATTAAAGAAGACATAAGATAACAATTGGGTCAAGGAAGAAGACATGCATAGTTGTATAGGTTTTTGTCATAAGTACGAAGTTATTCACCATGACAGTTATATTTCAACGAAATATTCAACATATTAATTAGAGACAAACAATATTCAAGATGTTACAATTTAATACATACACTATTTGAAAAGTATCCAACATACTCAAACTACATACATTACAATCAATATTGAGAATCTGGATCGATTCTTATGCCAATCAAACAAACGGAATCATCAACTATTGGGCAGATGGCAGATGAATGAGCTTACATAAAATGTTGCATTAGAAAGAGAAGCAGTTGATACAATTGGTCCAATAAATGCATGAGAGACAAGTTGGTACAGACTGTATATTGTACCTTATTTAGTATATATAGAAGGATTTCCTGTTTAATAAGCCTGGAAAGGTTTATAGGAAGAGGATCCCTTTCAGAATACACATTTTGACACAAAAGAATTGAAGTAATTCCAATCCATAAAAGAAAAATCACCAGTACAAATACCAGAGAGAAAAGGTATTGGAACAAGCTTTCTGTTTATTCATTTTAATTAGTATTTTCAACATATGGCCTTGTTTTCTCACTCTAAAGATTGATTATTTTAAGCCTACCTTAAACACTTTTCTCTTTCTTATTTGTCTGTGTTTTTTCCCTCTTTTACTTACAATTTAAAGAAAAGCCCTTTCCTCTTCTTATTTAAATACTTCTAAATATCTTATAGTAAGCATAAGGGCAAGTTTATTTTTTTTTTCTCTTAAATCGTTTATTTTAAAGCTATACAACTAAATACATTCCCTAATTTGGTATTCTATTTCTTACATTTTCTTCTTTATAATCTATCTTCTGGTTCAACTGAATTTTTCCTTCTGGGAGTGTTGCACACAAATTTACTAGCATCGGTTCAGTCTTGCAAAAAGATGCCTGTTCGACTATGTTATTGTAAACCACGCAGCTATTTGCCCAAGAGTACTTCGTTCTAAGATTATCTTCCGAATATGGTTTCGATTAGAATGAGAATGACTGTTGTTTAAATTGTCATGATATCATGATTTTCTTATTATCTTTCGATATTTGTATTCATCGATTGATGAGCGTGCAAAATTGGTATTGGAAGTTGTGGTTGGGTTTAATAATATGTGGTAGAAGATTGTTTATGTCGGAGGAATGGACCAATAAGACCAGAAATTGCTTCCCAGCCATATTGGGTTAATTTCGTTCCCCCATATCGCCTCTTCTGACGCAGAAGCCAAATGAATTCGATGTAATTGTTGATTTCTTTGGCTTTTTCAAACCCCATTTTGCCTATGTCTGGTAAAATGATATCGTCTTCCAATGTAATTTTGATGTTGGTGATTGATTGATTGATATGTGACCATATTTTTTGTGAGACTTCGCAATCTTCGAATAGATGTGTGAATGATTCTAAATCTTTGTTGCAGAGACAGCAATTTATGGAAAGTCTATTAGGAAACTCTTGATCCCGTTCATTATGTGGTTTAGGAGTTGTGAAGCGTCTTCTCACCGATCCCAGATTTATCCAGTGCAAGTATTCTAAAGACCCTGGTTGTCTGATCTGAAATTTGTAGATCAGTTTCCAGAATGTAGCCCATTTTTGTGGGTCTCTTGTCTTTGGAACGATAAATTCATCTTCATCAGCCTGTACTTCAATTCCAAGGTGAGGTTGACTTAAATAATAGTAATCTTCATCTACTTCATCTTGATGTGGATATGGGTGGTGCACCACTTTAGGTTTGGTGTTTAAAGCTTGATATTTCTTTCTATAACGACGAAAACTATCGTAGGTTAATGGATTACCTTCATAATCAGTGACTTTTTTATGGATGTCTTTTTCATGATTTCTTGAGTGATGGATATACTTATGATAAATTTCCTTTTGGGTTTGAGCAAAAAAGTATAATTTGGCACTTGTATTTCTTGTTTCTCTAGGTTTGGTGACTAAGAACCAACTATTCAACCATTCGACCTCTTGGGTATAAAACATTTTGTTGACATCAATGTATTTCATATCTACATATACAGTTTCACATTCAGTTTGAAATTTTTGTGACTGAAAAGTCTGTAAAACAGCAATATTATCTTCATATCTAAATTCCGATATAGTGTAACGGCTAGCACGGTTCGCTTTCACCGAGCAGACCGGGGTTCGACTCCCCGTATCGGAGATTTTTTTATTATTTTTGATCTAGATCGGGATATTTCCCCATTGGTATATATTGCCGGAGGCTAATTGATATCTTTTAAATCACAGTTATCTTGAATTTCAAATCAGTTATAAATATTCTTTAGATCTGTGATAGTTTTTTAAAATTTCAACATTTCAATCCATTGTACTCAGTGCATCATGACCAAACCAAAGATTTTAGTTCCAATTCATCCATCAATGGCGTCACTGCCAGACCATTTACCTGAATATCAAGAATTTATCAAAAATTTTAACGTTGTTGTTGAGAACATTGACACACCTGAGGTTTTAAAAGATTTACTACAACACAAACATAATGATATTAACGGTATTTGGGCAACTGAAATGTTATTTCGTTATAAAGATGGATTTTACCCTTTCACTGATTATTTACCACCATCACTAAAAATCATTGCATATGCTTGGGTTGGTGATAATTTATTTGATGTTAAGAGGCTTAAAGAAAAAGGTATCATATTAACTAACGTTGGTGATATATCTTGTAGAGATGTGGCTGATATTGCATTAAGCTTAGCAATTAGTACATTTAGATTCACTTCCTTTTTTGAAAGAAATTTCAGAAGAAATGAAGGTGATGTTTTCAGTACTAAGGATGTATTTGGCTCAACTGATCTTGATAAAGATGGTGAACCAATACCAGTAGATGAACCCGTTAACTGGTCTAAATCTTTAGTAGTCGCTAATAAACCAGTTGTTTCTCCATATGGAAAAACCGCAGGTTTAGTTGGATTTGGATCAATTGGAAAAGAAATTGCTAAAAGATTAGATGTCATTGGCTTAAAGATCAAATATACTAAACGTAGTCAACTAACTAAAGAAGAGGAATCAAAATTATCCTTCAAGGTTGAATATGTTCCAACTTTCAATGAATTATTGTCAGATGTTGATTTACTAGTACTTGCTGTTCCACATTCACCTGAAACAACTAATTTAATTAATAAGGAGAGTATAAAATTAGTTAAAAAGGGAATCAGAATTGTTAATATTGGTAGAGGTACCATAATTGATGAAGACGTTTTATTCCAAGCACTAGAAGATGGTACAGTTACTTCAGTTGGTTTAGATGTTTTCAAAAATGAACCTCATATTGATAAAAGATTCTTAAACAGACCAGATATTACCATTTTACCACATCTTGGTTCTTTCACATTAGATACATTCCAAGGATCTGCAATTAGAGTAATTGAGAACTTCAGAGACGTTTTGTTAGAAAACAATAATGGTATCTCACCAGTTTAGGAGGTTCTACAACAAGATTGTTATTTTGCATTACAAGTTAGACCATGTATAGATGATGAAAAAGCTTTAAATATATTCATTAAATTAAGATCTTTTTAATCCCTTTAGTACTTCCATTTCAGTACCTTTTCTATAACCAACAACGCATCTTTGTTTATCACAACGATCATAAAACAACCAACAATCCCAAACGTCTTGATCTAACAAACTCTTAGTATATTCGAATTGTCTCTCATAACCCAATTCAAAAATAAATCCATCCACGTTAAGTTTATTAACATAATTGTCAATTAATGCTTTATAAAACACTAGATCACCAACTAATGCTAATGCAGGTTCATATAATTTGACTGATTTCTCAATTTCTGAGGAATTATAGTCTTCTAGTGGAATATATGGAGGATTTGCAGTGATCAAATCATATTTTCCAGTTTCGTCACTTGATTTGAAAACATCAGCTTCTTTGAATTCAACATTTAATTCATTTAAATTTGCATTTTGTCTAGACAATTTGATAGCATTTTGACTTAAATCTAAACCTTTTACATCAACTTTGTCTTTCAAATCATGGGATATCAATAAGGGAATACAACCAGATCCTGTACATATATCCAAAACTTTCAATTTGCTTCCATTAGTATTGATTTTTCTTAAACATTTGATCAGTTCAGTACACCATTGTTCAGTTTCCCATCTGGGTATCAAAACTTCAGGTTCACATTTGATGTCTATAGATCCAAATGGTTGAGACCCTAAGATATACTGAAGTGGAACTAGTTGAGATCTTCTAATTGATGCATTTAACCATTGAGATTTTGGTAATTCAGATTTAACCCAATGAAGTTCTTGCTTTGCTGATTCTAGAGTTCGACAAGCAGGAAGGAAGAATGGTAGGAGATGTGAATCTTTGTATGCTGATCGTATTAAAATAGGAGACAATCTAGGCATTTGATGTGTCACAGAAATAAGTATGAGCTGAATGCCTCCGGGATATTTTTTTCTTTCCAATTTAGCCTGACACAAAGATTAGAAGATTCGAATGTTTTACAAAAAAGACAGAGTGAACTGTTTAAGAAGATAAAGAGATGTCAGAAACGATAATTTCATCAAATAGCAAGTGTATGGTTGTGAAAGTTGATAGGAATGGTGGTGACATAATAGTGATTAAGAAATATTTCAAGAAATCGTTTCGATCTGAAGTATTCAAAAAACAAAAGCATTCAGAGCATAAGATTAGAGAAAGAGACTTGATATCCACAGAAGTGGAGATAATGGGAAGGTATTACAATGATAACATAGTTAAGCTGCTGAAAGTCCAGGAATCTTTAACTGCAATAGATCTTGTTTTAGAATATGGTGGAGTTCCTTTGGATTACCAAAAATATCTACCTAAACATGAGTTAAATAAAGTATTAACCCAACTGTTCAAAGGGCTGAAATCATTACATGACAATCACTTTATTCATGGTGATCTGAAGCCAGAAAATATACTAATTAATCCAATCACAAAAATTTTGAAGATTTGTGATTTTGGTTCAAGTTTAAAATTTGGTATTGATGATAAACTGGTTAAATTTCCATTATGTACTCCAATGTTCAGTTCTCCCGAGTTCTGTGAACATAGTGTGAATATCGAAGACGAGAAGAAACTGTTAGAAGGTGAAGTTGTTTCAGTATCATCTGAATCAAAAGTGATCCATGGTAAACCACTGGATATTTGGGCATTAGGTATTACGATATATTTAATCTTATTTCAAAAATTCCCATATTCTGGAGATTTCACTTTGAATGATTTACTTCAAGATATATTGAAGTATAATTGTGACATTCCAATGGGTTATAGTGTTTATGGAGATATTATAGTCCATTCATTAGATTCAAATCCAGTTAAAAGATGGTCTATCGATGAGATAATTACATTTTTTGAAAATAAATTTGTTTATTGAGATAATGAAGTAATTTTGTAATGAAACTTCCTCTTTATTACCACAAGTTACAAGTTATAGGTTAATCAACTCTCAACTTAAGTCGCTTACATAAATGTTATACCGACAAATTTCTTTAAAAAAAACTAACCTGAAACTTTTATCTGTAAAGTTATATCAAATTATACAAAAAATGGCAGAAGATCAACAAAAATGTCCAGTAGATCACCATTCACGTGAAGTTTGGGCAAAAAACGTACAAAAAGAAACTGCTCCACATCCTATTAACTCTAATTCATCTACTGATAAATGTCCTGTTGATCATTTGTCAAGAGCTAAGTGGGCTGAAATTGGAGAACAATCAAGAGCAGGTCAAATTCCTGTTGATGAAAAAACTGAAAAATGTCCAGTAGATCACTCTTCAAGGGCGAAATGGGCTGAAATAGGCTCGCAGAGTGGGCAAACAATCGATGGATCTAAGATTAGTACCGATTATGAACCTAAAACTAATGATAATGCTAAAGAACACTCATCTTCTAATCTGCCAGAAGAACCACGTTATGAAACCGATGTTAATTTACCGACAGAGAGAGAAGTTTCGTCTATTCCAAGAACAGGAACAGATGCTAATTGGATTTATCCATCTCAAAAACAATTTTATGAAGCTATGAAACGTAAAAATTGGAACCCAACTCCCAATGATATGACAACGGTTGTTCCTATCCATAATGCAGTCAATGAAAGAGTGTGGTTTCAAATATTGAAATGGGAAGAAAATCAAGGCTCTGAAAGTTGTGGAGGTTTACAATTAACAAGCTTTAAAGGTGATAGTAAGAAATTAACACCAAAGGCATTATTTTGGAGCTTGTTTGGATATAATAAACCATTCGATAGACATGATTGGACTATCAACAGATGTGGTACTGAAGTAGATTACGTTATTGATTTTTATCAAGGTAAAGGTAATCCAAATATGCCTGGTTTAGCTAGTTTCTACCTTGATGTCAGACCAAAATTAAATAGTTTTGAGGGGTTTAGACTAAGGGTATCAAAATTCCTTGGATTTTAGAGGGGTATTAAGATATATATATATATAGAAACCAATACTTGTAAATAAATAAAACAAATATTTAATTATGTGCATAAAAACTGTGTAGCAAGAGTAGAATATTTATGGTCTTGTAAAAGCACCAGAGGAACCTAGTTTTTGCATGTTTTCACCAACTTGGACATTGACTTCAAAGTACTTGGAGACACATCTATCAATGCATAAACTCTCATTTTTATTCAATTCACCGTCGCTATAAGAACTGCTTGTGATACATTTTTTATGGCAGTTGTCGACTAGTCTATTGAACATGTCGGTGACCAAATCTAGCTCAGCTTCTGCTGCTTGGATCTTCTGCTGTGCTGATTGCTGTGGAGCTCCTCCTAATCCTAAAAATGACATGATTCAGTGACTTTTTCTTATATAAATTTACTGAATTTTAAGTGAAATTTTACTGAAAATTCATCTTTTTTTTTCACTGGACGAAAACCTCGGAAGTTGTGAATTTACTATGGACCGGATTTCAAATGTCACGTGAATGAGCTGATTTCAGTGATTTGAACCATTTAAACACATTTCATCGTGAAATAAGTGGCGTAGAGTTCAAATTTGGATCAACTGAGCCTCAAATCAGACTATTTGGAGTTCAAATCCTCAAAAACAACCATTTTTTCTTCAAATTGTCTATTAAAAGACCACAAAAACAAAAGAAAAAACTCCAAAAATTCTGATGGACTCAAATTCCAGATCTTTTAAATCTTTACAAGAATCAATAAATACTGTTAAAAAAATGGCATCAACTAATAAAAGACATATTAAGAGTCAAAGTGCCTTTGTATGTTCAATTTTGTGACCTCAATTGGCTCATTTTAGATCAATTTTTATGCAGATCATCTGATGGTTATTTTTTTTTGTTTGCGACCCCTAATTACTAACACTTCCCATCAGGCTTTCGATAACACCACCACTTCTGCTGCTGCTAGTCAAATGCGTAATGCTTTGAACAAATTAGCTGACACTGTCGAAGATCAAGAAGAAAAATACCGTTTTGAAGACCAAATGGACACGTTCTTCGCCTTATTTAGAAGATATTTATCTGATAAAGCTGCTGGTACTACTCTAGATTGGGATAAAATTAGTTCTCCAAATGCTGATGAAGTCGTTGCTTACGACTCAATTCAACAATCTTTTGCCACTAACACTGATAATCTATCAAAGTTAGCCGTCTTGAAGCTGAATGGTGGTTTAGGTACTTCAATGGGTTGTGTTGGTCCAAAATCTGTTATTGAAGTTAGAGATGGTAACACTTTTTTGGATCTAGCTGTTAGACAAATTGAACACTTAAACAGACAATTTGACTCTGATGTTCCTTTACTGTTGATGAATTCTTTCAATACTGATAACGATACTCATCAAATTATTCGCAAATATGGTGGTCATAGAATTAGAATCAGAACTTTCAATCAATCTAAATATCCAAGAGTCTTTAAGGATACGCTATTACCTGTTCCTCAAAACGCTAATGACGCCATTGACGCTTGGTACCCACCTGGTCATGGTGATTTATTTGAATCTTTGAATGCTTCAGGTGAATTAGATGCTTTGATCGAACAAGGTAAAGAAGTTTTATTCGTTTCAAATGGTGATAACTTAGGTGCCACTGTTGATCTAAAAATTCTAAACCATATGATTGAAACTAACTCTGAATATATTATGGAACTAACTGATAAAACAAGAGCTGATGTTAAAGGTGGTACTTTAATCAATTATAATGGTCAAGTTAGATTATTAGAAATTGCTCAAGTTCCAAAAGAACATAATGAAGAATTTAAGTCAATTAAGAAATTCAAAAACTTCAACACTAATAATTTGTGGATCAATTTGAAAGCTGTTAAAAGACTATTAGAGAATAACACCATTGAATCAGAAATTATTCCAAATGCTAAAACCATTACTAACTCGTCTGGTCAAGAAATTAATGTTTTACAACTAGAAACTGCTGTTGGTGCTGCAATTAGACATTTTGAAAATGCTCATGGTGTTGTTGTTCCAAGATCAAGATTTTTGCCTGTTAAGACTTGCTCTGATTTATTATTAGTTAAATCTGATTTATTTTATTTAGAACACGGTGCATTAAAATTAGATCCATCAAGATTTGGTCCAAATCCATTGATCAAGTTGGGTTCCCATTTTAAGAAAGTTTCAAATTTCAATTCAAGAATTTCTGATATTCCAAAAATTCTAGAATTAGACCATCTAACTATAACCGGTAATGTTCATTTAGGTAAAAATGTTGTCTTAAAAGGTACTGTTATTATTGTTTGCCAGGAAGGTCAAACCATTGACATTCCAAATGGTTCAGTTTTAGAAAATGTTGTCATTACTGGTAATCTAACAATTTTAGAACATTAGGGATGAATTTTGTTTGTTCATCAGCTTCCAAGTTTTCAGATCACATTCCCTATTTATTATTCTAAACAAAAAATTATTGATCAAAGTTGCTTAATTTTTTTTAATTTAATATTATTGTTACTTTAATGTTATGTAAGTTTAATAGGTTCAGAATATTGCTGATAAATCAGATATTTATTCACAGCTTACTTTTTGATTGTTTCCCTATAAACTTATCATTATAATAATTTATCGTACCTCGTATGAAATCACCTGAAATCATTTATATTACTCATGATGTCATCAGATAATTCTGACTTATATCTCTACGATCGATTAAAATAGTTTTATTGTTATACAGATGTCTATTCTTCCCTGCTTATGGATGAAGATTTACTTCGGTAGTTTTCTGTTTATATGAATCTAAGATTTGCACAATTTTTTTTGATTTTTGTGTCAAGATTTGGGGAATTAATAATAAATGTGGTTTTAATCACATTACTTCAGTTTCTCTCTTTTTATTTACTCTTCAAAACTTACTCAAAATTTTGTTAAAGCTATCTATTATCATTATTTTTGGTGCTATTTTATATATCTTATCCAAATTTTTAGCTATTTTCATTATCAATAATCACTAAATTATACCACTATGAAATCTAGATTTACCGAAGAAGTATTAGAAGAAAGGATTGAATTATTAAACTCGTCAACGGAGCCAATACCTGATCAAGCTAAAGGTCTAAATAATATAAAAGAACCAGAAGTTGATAGAACTGATGATAATGTCAAAGTTCCTAGAAAGTCATTTGGATTCAGAAATAAACTACACAATTTTTTTTTTGCTAGAAAGAAGGAATGTGAAGAGTCAACGGAAGATCCCATTAATGTGGTTTTGAAAAGATGCGTTGGATCAACAACAACTAGTGAAGAAGGAAGAGAAGAAGAAGAAGAAGAAGAAGAAGAAGAAGAAGAAGAAGAAGAAGAAGAAGAAGAAGATGATGAAGATATTTTAAGGCTTAGACAAATTCTCGAAGAAGAAGCAGAAGAGGAAGAATCACAAAGAAGGAAATTTGAAGAAGAAGAAAAAGATTCTAAATCTATTAGATCAACAAATTACGATGAAGAAACTTTTTTGAACACTATTAAGAATCAACACATTCCTCTGTTACCAGGTGAAGCTGCAATTGAAAAATCAACAAGACTTAAAAATTTGGTTTTACAAGAGGCATCTGACAAGGTAAAGCCATATAATGATTATGATGATGTTCCTGTCTCTCAAATATATTTCACAGAATTTCCTGATCAAATTTCAACTTATAAATTAGAGAAAAATTTATCTCGTTTAGGTGATTACAGTCTATTCTATAGTTGGGATTTATGGAATGAGACTACTTTAGAAGACAATCAAAGGAATGTATCAGATCCTTCATTGAAATTGTGTTACGTTGTCAAAACTAAATTAGAAATGGTTGAAGTTATGGTGGCTTATAGACAGAAATTCAAAGAAAGCATGAAGTTTCAAACTCATCTATTTAGATCTAGTTATAAACCAACAACTTGTTCATCTATCAATGGAACTGTATTAGCTTTGAAATGCCCACAAAAATCCAGCTATAAACTTTGGAAAGGTTTACTAAGAATGTTACTCGATGATAAATATATTAAAAGTGATGATTTACAGATTTATAGATTGAAGAATTGTATTATTGGTATTAGTTTTTACCTTAAAGAGGATGGAGAAGCTAAGAAAAAAATATTATTAGTTAAACTTTGGTTCAAAAATACCTTCAATCCTTTAAGTTTATGTGAATTGTTGAGAGTAAGTTTACCTTCTGAACTTGAAAAGACTTTTACAAATGCAAAATATTATGAGAATCGTGATGAATCAAATATCAAAAGAGTTTTCGATTAATTTCAAAACTGACGACAACAAAATGCTATGTTTATAAATACCTCTCTACTATTCTGTAATTGATCTAAAATTGTCATAAAAGCTCATGTCTTTCCGCATTAATTCTTGAATCTCTATTTATATTAGTTTTAAGTAATCAGTTACTGGTTCCACTTTAATACCATTAGATTCTTCGCTTAATTCCAACCATTCAACTCCGTTGAAATCATTATTATTTTCAGTTTGTTGCTTCAAATTATTGATTGACTTCTCAGCCACTAATAAACTGATTGCATCATAGCCACCTGCACCAGGAACAACACCAGCTAAAACACCAGGTATTTTAGAGCAATTATCTAACAATTGAGTTTGTTCAACTGGTTCAATGTCAGCACCTGATCTTTTCGTAATTTCTCTCAAATTTTTTCTGATTCTTGATACAGAATTGATCAAATTTTTGAAAATAGTTAACTCAGAACTATCATTATTCAAAATTGAATCAATAGTATTATCACTAATAAAATTCAGTGAATTGATAAAAGAATCAGTTGATTCAATTTCATTCAAATCATTTAAACATTGAACTAATTCCATATTGGCATTGTTTAAGTCATTATAAATTTCAGAACTTTGGGGATCTTCATTTCTCCATTTCAATACTTTTGAAACTAACTTTGGGGTATTTGAACCTGTCTTAACATCACCCATAATCAATTTGATTCCGTTAGGTAAGGAAACTCTATCATTGCCAATTGCCCAATTTGTAGAGTCTATAAGATTAACTAGAATATCATGATATCTCAAACCTGTTACATCGTTAGCTTCATTAATATGTGGCAGATTATTGATTAATTGAGGATCAAATCTTCTATAAACAATAGAACCAAATGTGGCAGCAGCAACATCAAATCCAGACCCAACTTTACCTTGAGCGTGACAATGAGCAACTTGTGATAAATTGTGAATTTTTTGTAAAGTCTCGGTTGAGTTTAAGTCAAATTGATCTCTACTGAAATGGGATAGTAATGCAGTAACTAAAACTGTAACTAAACCAGCTGAAGAGCCTAAACCAGTTTTAGCAACTCCAGTGATTGGCTTTGAATGATACAAGAAGGATTTATTAGCAGATTTCTTAGTAGTGGTATCTTTAGCTGAGTGATAACCTGGATCAGAAAAGATATTTATTTCAAGATTGAATTGATCTGTCGTTGGGTAGACGTAATATAAGAGCGTTTCAATCGTGTTTGAAACAAATGGATTTTTTTTATCTTGAACTTCGCTGATATCAAATTTACCGTCTTCTTTCAATTTTATTGAATATTCCCATTCACCTTGAGCAAATTGTTTACTTTTAACTATTATAGTTGAACTCTGCTGTGATTGTGGTACATCTTTTGAATTAATCACCGAATGCATACGAGAAGAAAGAGCAACAACGTAAGATTTAAACGCCTTATCTAGAACCAAGTAACCACCGGCCAGTAATGCCTTTCCAGGAGCACTAAAAGCCTTATAATCAGTCATATTCACTAACACTCTACCCACTAATCTTCACCATAGAAAGAACAAATTCGCGAAGGTTTTCCATTTTTTTTTCTTTTATTTCGTATAAACCGAGCTCTTTTGATTCTAGATTGAATATAAATTCTAGTTTTTGCCCTTTAAATTACTTTTAAAATCCAATTTAGATCATTCAATTAGGTTTAGAATATTTAAACTGCCCATAAACGTCTTTTTCACGGTTTTAAACTAGAAGTTTTGGTGGTTTTCCCGTACAACATTCAAAGGAGGAGAAATTGCCACTACATTAAAAATGATGAACATTCTAAGGTCTCAGTTAATTGGGAAAACCCACATTTCTAGCTCACAGAATGGCTTGAAAAGAGGTTCTCTCCTATTGAAACAGCACACTAGACTTTTCTCTGTCCAAAAGCCTTCAAGATTCCATCAATCCAAGCAAATTTATAATAATAATAATAATAATAATAATAATAATAATAATGGCAATAAGGATAATAATAAGGATAATAAGAAGAAAGATGATAAAGAGAAACAAAACATGTCACCTTCAGAATACTTCAAATCAAAGGAGTTTTACAGATCTCTGTATTTAACCATTGGTATCACTACATTTTTCTATCTTATCTCCCCATCAGATACTGCATCTCCAAGTGTTTTAACATTTCAAGAATTTAAAACTAAATATCTTGAAAGAGGATTAGTTGAGAAATTGATCGTTATCAACAAGTCACTAGTGGAAGCCAAACTAAGATCTGATGCTTCCTCTGGTGATTCACAATTCAATGGATTCAATAGTAATAATAATTACGTTGCCTTCACAATTGGTTCAGTTGATATCTTTGAGGAGCAAATTGATGAAATTCAAGAAAAACTAAATATTCCTTCAGCTGAACGTATTCCAGTTATTTATGTCGAAAAGGGTGTACCATTTGGGTTTTTATTACCTTTTTTACCAACAGCTTTACTATTAGGTGGTTTGTTCTATTTAACTAAAAGAGTTCAAGGTGGTGCTGGTGGTGGAGGTATGAATAATATCTTCGGTGCTGGTAAATCCAAAGCTAAATTATTCAACCAAGAATCGGATATTAAAGTCAAATTTAAAGATGTTGCAGGTTGTGATGAAGCTAAAGAAGAGATTATGGAATTTGTTGAATTTTTGAAAAAACCTCAAAAATATGAAAGATTAGGTGCTAAAATTCCTAGAGGTGCCATTTTATCAGGTCCACCTGGTACTGGTAAAACATTGTTAGCCAAAGCGACAGCAGGTGAAGCAGGTGTTACATTTTTATCAGTTTCAGGTTCCGAATTCGTTGAAATGTTTGTTGGTGTTGGTGCTTCAAGAGTCCGTGATTTATTCAAAACTGCAAGAGAAAAAGCTCCTGCTATCATCTTTGTTGATGAAATTGATGCAATTGGTAAAGAAAGGGGTAAAGGTGGTCAAATGGGTGGTAATGATGAAAGAGAAGCTACTTTAAATCAGCTACTAGTCGAAATGGATGGGTTTGAAAGTTCAGATCATGTTGTTGTTTTAGCAGGTACAAATAGACCAGATGTTTTAGATCCAGCGTTAATGAGACCAGGTAGATTTGATAGACATGTTTCTCTTGATAGACCAGATATTGAGGGCAGAAAAGCTATCTATAACGTTCATCTAAGGAAATTAAGTCTATATATTCATAGAGATGGATTTGATCAAGTTGCGAATGATGAGTTAAGTGGTAGATTAGCAGCATTAACTCCAGGGTTCAGTGGTGCAGATATTGCTAATGCATGTAATGAAGCAGCATTAATTGCAGCTAGACATAATGATGATTTCGTCGAATTAAAACATTTTGAACAGGCAATTGAAAGAGTCATTGCAGGTTTAGAAAAGAAATCTAAGGTTCTATCACCTGACGAAAAAAGAGTTGTTGCTTATCATGAAGCAGGTCATGCTATCTGTGGTTGGTATCTAAGATACGCTGATCCATTATTAAAAGTTTCTATTATTCCAAGAGGTCAAGGTGCTTTAGGTTATGCTCAATATTTACCCCCAGATCAATATCTATTATCAGTTGATCAATTCAATGATCGTATGACTATGGCATTAGGTGGTAGAGTTTCAGAAGAATTACACTTTCCAACAGTTACATCAGGTGCACACGATGACTTTAAAAAAGTTACAAATATTGCAGAATCAATGGTTACTAGATTTGGTATGAGTTCTAAAATCGGATATGTTTCATTTGATACTGATAATAATGGAGGGTTTCAAGTTCAAAAACCCTATAGTGAAAAGACATCAAGAACTATTGATGTTGAAGTTAAGAGAATCATTGATGAAGCTTATAAAAGATGTACACAATTGTTAACTGAAAAAGAAGCTGAAGTTGAAAAAGTTGCCCAGTTGTTACTAAAGAAAGAGGTTTTAACAAGGGATGATATGATTGATTTATTGGGACCAAGAGAATGGTTAGAAAATGAAAGTTTTGAGAAATATTTTGCTGGTGGTAAATCCAATCCTTCTGCTGCAGCTCCTGCTCCATCTTCATAGAGGGTTCAACATTTAACCGTTTTGGAAAAAATTTTAACAAAATAACAGTCATGAATATAACAAATTATGAGAAAAGAAAAAATGTTAATTATAAAAAAAAAAGAAATCAAGTTAACTTGTATATAGATCAGATTACAATGAAAACACGAAATAAATTGGTTAGTTGTAATACATTATGGAGTTTTTATAAATCAAAAAAGTGTTTCTAGCTTCGTATATGGACATAGCCTGCAAGACAAAAAATGCATCTAAAAGGTTTCTTCTTCCATATTTATATCATTAGTGGTATTGTAGGTCTTATTATTATTCACTAAAATTTCATCATCATTATTATTATTGGTATTATAATCGTCTTCATCATTACCAGGAGCTTGGAATCCGTCTTCAATGCTATATAATACCTCTTGAATTTCAATCAAAATGTCTTTCAGTGTAGGTAAATGATTATCACCAAGACCATTCATATCTTGATTTTCATTTTGTTTCAACAATACGCTTGTACTTTCAGTCAGAATCTCGATATCTCTTAATTTATTAAAATAAAAATTTCTTTCAGATTCAATATGATCCAAACTTGCTTGTAAGATGTTAATCTCATTGTCTTTTTCAACTATTGTTGATTTTAGTTGCTTTATTTCAACTTCTAATTCATTTGAATTACTGAGAGATCTTGCCGAAGAAACTCTTGAACCAACTCGACTTGAGTTTACACTCAGCGTTCCTTTATTGCCTGAAACGACCCTCGAACCGTTGACTGGTCTCGTTGAGTTATTGATAGAGATGTGTGAAGAGCCTGAGACACTACGTCTTGTGCTAGTAGCATTTTGAGAAGCTCTTTGTCTTGCTGATAAAGGATCTGATGTGTAGGTGTTGGAGGAAGACGAAATTAATGGTTTGGCTTTTGGTGTTCCAGGAACAGCTTTTCTTCTTGAATCTGGATCATATTCTGATTCATCTTTGTTTTCTTTCCAAAATTTTCTTATCCATTGGAAAAATTCTAAATTATCTTGAAATTTACATTTAACCAATCTCTCCACGGGGATGGTTTTATTGATTTTGTGTTTCAGAAAAGAAGCTTGTAAGATCTTGAAGTTGCTTAGATATTCGTATTCTCTTGAAGCGTTGAAATTAACTCTGTGTAATGGAACGTCCAGATAAATAGAATCGATCAACTGACAATACGCAGCACCGTTTCCTAGTTGTTCAACTTTTGTGATACTCAGGTTCAAAGTTTCATTAACCCAATTGATTAAGTCAACGCGACTCTCAGACATTGTACTGAATTGAAAGGATTTGGCTCAAGTGAGTTTTGTTTATGTTTTAGAATGGAAGTTTTTTTGAGGTCTGAATTCTGAAAAGTAAACAAATGCACGTGACATTTTTGAATCAAGTTGACTATTGAGTTTTTGAAGAGATTATGAGAGTTAATGATACAGAGAGTATATTATATATATAAATCATATTCAGTTATTAGTATTGAGTATACACAGAGAGAGATCATATTCTAGTTTGGTTATCATTTGGTTTAGCATCTCTATGTAAAAAGGGTTTCAAGACAGTATCATAATAATGTGGTCTGTAAGGTGCTTCTTTACTTTCATCATTAACAAATTTGAAATAATTCTCATAAGCATTACCATCGTAATTACCAATTTTAGCCCCAATAAAGAAATCTGATAAATTAAAGGAATCTGTTAAACCAATAATATTAGGTCTTAATTGTTCATTGATTTCATCAATCTTGTCATTTAATGAATCATTAAATGCAGAACCTTGAATGATGCCAGTAGAATAAAATTGTTTTATGTTCTCAGAAGTGATATGTAATGCATATAACAAAGATAATAAGTTTAAGATTGGTTGAATTGACTTATTTGCGTTATTGATTCTATTTTGGAATGTTTTCAAAATTGTTAATCTAGTATGAATCTGAGCAATTTCAAATCTATTTGAAGAAACGTTTTCAAAAGATAATTCTAAGTTGTTGTTTGTTTTAAGTAAATTTGATTTGAATTTAGCTGAACCCAATTTAATCAATCTTTTAGAGACTGTTTCCCATGCGGTGATCAATGAAGTGACATCATCTAATTGACTAGTTGTTAAGTGATATTCTTCTGGTGCAGTCTTCAAATAATTTGAGTAATTCCCAATCTTACCACCTTTTTCTAAAGTTAAATAATTTTGAATTAAAGCTCTACCACAACTCAAACTCAAGACGTTGTTATCACCTTCCCAAGTACATTGAACGACCCAATCGTCATAACCTTTACCAAAATCATTATAAGCAGAATAACCATGACCACCACAAGCTTGTCTTGATTCATCAATAATTTTACAAACTTCCCAAGTTGCAAAGGCTTTCATGCCTGCACTTAAAGCGAATAGATCTTTTAGATCTGGAATAATTTCAGCAATATCAGCACCAGCTTTAGAAGAATTTTTCAAACATTTTTCATTGAATGAAGTGACCTCCATTGCAGATGAGTTAAAAGCAAAAACAGTAGCCAATAATGGAAATAATCTTCTTCTATGATGAGGATAATCAATAATTTTTTTCTCTAACCCATTTTTATCTTTACCAAATTGTCTTCTAATTGTTGCATATCTTAGAGCGATAGTGATGAATTTTTTACCAACCTGATAAGAATCACCAACCATAGTGACTCTACCATAAACTAAAGCTGTATAACTAACCTGTTCAAACTTTGGTAAAGTGACGTTCCCATTTGAATCAACTTGAGTATATTTACTTAACATATGGGATCTAGGAATCCAAGCATTTGAAAATTGAATCCAACCATTATCAACACCATCACGACCCATTTTTTTACCAATGTCACCAACTGCAATATTTGGTAACAATTCACCATTGTTAATATCTCTCAATTGAACAACAAAATTTTTAACACCATAATCCCTACCATCGACTATAAGTCTTGCATAGACGACACAATGAGTCGATGTATGGCCAGCACCACCAATCCACCATTTCGTTGCCTTTAAATGAGGAGTATTAATATAGAACCCATCAGTTTTTTTATCAAAATGAGCTTCAGTTTCTAATTTTGCTACGTTTGAACCATGTCCCATTTCAGTCATACCAAAACAACCATAAAACTTTTCCAAAGATAATGCACCTTTCTCGACAGTCCAATAATGAGCTTGTTCTTTAGTACCCAAAGCATTAACAGTTTGGATGAATAAACCATGATGGACACCAAATCTAGTCAAAGTTGAGCCATCACAAATAGCTAGAGTTTGAACTCTTTTGTTGAAACTGTATAAGTCTTCATTTTGAGAGTATAATAAAATTTTGGCGACTCTTTTGAAAGTTAATTCACGTTTTTCAGGTAAAGATAAGGAGTAATCATTAATCTTGAATAAAGGATCTCTTTCGAAAGAATTCATAATTGACTCAATCAATTCAGTGTCTTCTTTAGAACCATCTAAGAAGTAAGTTAGATCTCTCACTGGAAAAGAGGTGTTTGATCTTTCCTGTTGTCTTTCTCGGATAAGATCTGTAGTCATAATAGTATTACGAAGTGAGTGATAAAAGAGACTCGAGAATAAAAGAAAGAATTACAATTTTTAACAAAGATTTCCTCTTGTTTAAATAAACGAAATTTTGTGTGGAGTAAAATTCGGTAAAAATTTTTGTGTCAAAAAAAAAAAATTCGGCTGAAATTTTGAACCGAAAGATTTCCCAAAAAAAATATGTGGTTTTAAAGTTAAAAAAAAAAGGTCACTTTTATCCTTTTAATTAGACGGTTACAGAGTTTCTTAGATGATTATAACTTCATACCTTTCAAAGAAAAAAAAAAACTAAATTTACATGAAAAAAAAAAACAACTTTGTGTACCTCAAATGTGAAAGAATTTATCAAAAAAATCAATAATTCAAATCTCTAATTCTTTGTGGATTCAATCTCATCTTCATCATTAGCAGTATCAGGAAATTCATCATCAACTTTGTTTATCCCATTGAACACTATCCTATTTGGCGTATTTGGTCTGGATTTTAGAGATCTTCTTGTAATTTTATCTTTTGTACTCAGTTCTTTCAACAAATTAGCAACTTCATTCAAAATAATACCCCTTTCTAGAAGTATTGAGGCCATCCCGGTAACTGTAGGAGAACTCATAGAAGTTCCAGATAACAGCAATGGAGTATCTGGATTCAAAATGTTCAAACTTTGAATTAAAACTCCACTAGCAAAGACATCAACACATTGTCCCCAATTAGAGAAACCTGCAATTGAATCAGTTCTATCATCAATAGCTCCAACTGTAATAGCATAAGGGGAACTTGCAGGTGATGTTAAACAAGAATCAACGTTAGAATTGCCAGCTGCTGCAACAACCAATAATCCACTTTCAACTGCTGCTTTGATTGCTTCATTTAAAACAGAATTCTTAACTGCTCCTAAAGATAAATTCACAACTCCTAAAACATCATTTTCTTTTCTATGTTTAACTGCAAATTCCAAAGCCGAAATAACTGTTGATAATGAACCTTGTCCCAATCTATCTAGTGCTTTAACTTCAACTAGTGTAACACCTTTCGCAACACCAAATGACTTGGAGCCAATTATACCTGAAACATGAGTACCATGACCATTTAAATCTCCTGGTCCCTCATTAGTGAAATCAGCACCATGAACAGCCCTACCTTCAAAATCTGGGTGTTCCTTGAAAATACCTGTATCAATAATATAAGCATGTACACCTCTACCTGAAAATTTGGAATCATAGTAATAATTAACAGATTCATTTGAGGGTAATTTTGAATGTCTTGAGATTCTAGCCAAATGCCTAGGAGCCATGAACTGAGTTTCAAGTTCGAATAAATCATCAAACAAAGTATTTGTGTCTCTTTTGGTGAATGAATCGTGTTCATAGTCGTCGTCACCTTCAATCAACTCAGTTGTTAATGAATCTTCATTTAGTTGAATTGTAAAATCTGGAACAATTTCCGCAACTAGCGGGTTTCTCTTTAATCTATCAATTATGTCTTTACTGAAACTACCAGAAAATCCTTCAAATGAACCAAAAGAAATGATTTTCTTAACTTTTGGTCTTAAATGATTAGCACTAAGTATTTGATCATCTGATTTCAATAGATTGTTTAAAGTTGATGGCTTTTTTAACTTGACAAAGTATGCACAGTTAACTGCTGATATGAATATTAAATAGATTAGAACAAATCTCATGATGATGATAAAATGCTAATTAGTAACAAAGTAATGAGTAGTTTTTTTTCTGTATTTTGTATTGGTTTTTTAGTAAATAATAGCAAAGGTATTTGGTTTTTGAATGTTTTATTTTGAATGTTTGAATCTAGTTAGCAAGTTGATAGTTTCTGAAGGTGCAGGCATAAAAGTAAGAAGAGTATCAAAATATTCACACATTTTCCTATTTGATTGAACAACATTTCAGTAAACCACAAAACTAAAAACTAAAAAACAATAACAAAATAAAAAAAAGACTAATGTATAAAATGTGCCTGAATATTCCAAAAATAACATCAAACGAACCAAAATCTCAACAAAGAAACACCAAAATCAATCAATTTACAATCATTTATGCGACCAATCTCATCTAAATTTAACTAGAAAAAAAAAACGATTCCGGGTAAAAAATTCCTCTTCCAAAAAAAAATGATATGAACAATTCTTATTAAATGAGTATTAAATGAGTACTAAAATCGTACTAAGAGAATCAAACATGCCAAACAAACCACATATAATCACACACAGCGGAATTCGTGTCTTATGTATTGCTGAACTGCGTGGTCAATTAACACTTTTAAACGAACTGGCTCATTTACACGAAGCTGATATTATTTTACATACAGGAAATTTTGGATTCTTTGACTATGATTCAATTGATAAAATCCATGAAACTTATCTACGGCATATGGTTGCCTTTTCTCCTATCTTACCCAGTGATGTTGTTGATAAAATCAGCGAGCTGAGTCGTGCAAAGGGTGAATATGTTGATCATGCAGACACTGAAAAATTACGAGAATTATTAAATGGAGTTGAATTGAGTGAATTAATGAGGTTTGTTGAAAAAAAAGAAAAGCTAAACATCCCTGTATATACCATTGCCGGTATGGTTGAAGATAATACAGTTCTAAACAAATTCAGACTGGGTAAATATCATATTGATAATTTATATATTTTAGATGAAAATAATAGTTATAATGTTTCATTAAGATCTAATGACTATAATAATGACTATAATGACAATAATAATAATAATGAACATAATGAAGAAGAAGAAGAAGAAATTGAAGATGGTGAGAATGTTGATCTATTTCTTTGTGGTATTGGCGGGGCATTATCATATCAAAAACTATTCCATCAAGGGATTTCAGACCCTGATATTGATGAGCTAATATCTAATGATCAACTACCAATTGCAGGAGAACCAGGGAATGTTTGGCTCACAATGGTTCAAATTGGTCAATTTATAGAAACAGTACAAGAACAATCTAAAAACTCTGACGTTAAAATTATGTTAACCCATCCTTCCCCAAGCAGAGAAGGGTTATTAGGACATCTAAGTGTTTTTCTGAAGATGGACTACACGATAAGTAATGGATTACACTTCTTATATCCTTCTTCATTCAATGAATTATCAATATGTCCAAATTTTGAGTTTTATAAGTTGAAATTTAGTGAATCCAGAACTCAATTATCATCTATTTGGAATAATGTTCAAAATGAAATCGAAGCTTTATTATCCTCATCACCAAGATTAACTAAGTTATTAACACTAGCTTTGAATTCATTTGATAGAATCCCTGTAACAAAACAAGATCAAGAAATAACACCATTATCATTAAGTTTTAACAAAAGAGATGTGAATTTTAACACTATTCGACTACAGTCAGATGCTTATTACTTATCTTTTCAAAACCAATGGCATTTCAACCTTTGTGACGTTACTATAGGTCATGTTATATTGCACGTTGATGAAGGTAAAATCAAATTTGAATCTTCAGCTCAAGGTTTTGATTTTAGATTCAGAAAAGATGGAAGTGAAATAAGAGAAAGAATTAAAAATGGATCATTTAGAGGAAGAGGAGGTACGAAAAGAGGTAGAGGAAGAGGAAGAGGAAGACAATAGCAAAAATAAAACAGTAATATGTAATTACAGAGTAATAGTATAATCTAGTATGAATAAATAAATAAATTAATAATTAAACAAATAAATAAATAAATAAATAAATAAAATAAATAATGATTCAGTAAGTGATTAGAAAACAGTAACTCCTTTAATGCTCCCATGGGTTTTTTATTCCTAACATAACCATACCATCTTCTTTAACCCTATACAATATCCAAAAGATGGCGATTGCACCGATTGATTTACTGATGACTTTACTAGCAACGGGCACATTAGGTGGATTTGGTGGAGCATGACGAACGTATTTAGGAACATGATGATGATTGTTTAAGTTGTAGGAAGTTGGAAACATTGTATATTAATTCGTTGCGGAGATTCATATAAAGGAGTGGAAGGAATGTGTTTAATTTTTTTTTACATCATTTATTCCCCCGGCATCAATTTATTGCTAAACTACTACACTATTATAACATAAATCATGAATTGATTAGAAAAACATCACTATTTATTCAGTATTCAAAGTTTGATGTTAGCTCCGTCTTGTTTAGTATAAATTTCCTCTTTATAATTTTTCAATTTCTCAGTAAATTCTTCATCAGTACCTTCTACCCATCTATATGGATAATAAGTATGATCCTTAGGCAAGAAAGTTTGACCTTTAGTACCATATAAGTTCTCTCTCAATGTCCCATTTTCCACTGGATAGTCATCCCATGCTAAACCTCTTTTACGTAATTCAGGAATGACTAACTCAATCAAAGCATCATAATCTGCAGGATTAGAACAGGATGCGAAATTAAAACCATCAATTCCACCTACATTAACCCATTCTTCTAATTGATCCACAACTTCTTCAACTGATCCAAGTACAAGGTCAGTACTTCCCTTGACACTAACATATCTTGCAAATTTAGCTTTGTTAATAGGACCTTCATTTAATATAGCATGACAAAAATTTCTAATTGCATCTCTATGGAAATCATTTTCAACATTAGTTAAATCAACTTCATCATCATATTGAAAAAGATCAATGTTTCTCCATCCTCCAAATAACGCCAATGCACCTTCTGGATTAATATGTTCTGCATAACTATTGAATTTATCCATTGCTTCTTGATGAGTTTTACCAACGATAACCATGACTAAAGATATAGTTTTGATTGAATTTGGATCACGATTATATTTCTGTTTAGCTAGTTTTTTAATATGAATTACTTTTTTATTGATATCCTTTGGTGTATTACCATTTAAAAACACAACTTCGGCAGTTTTAGCAGCTAATTCTAATCCACTTGATGACATACCAGCTTCAAACAAAACAGGAATACCTTGTGGTGATGGTTCAGTGTACGAAGGACCAGGAACATCAAAGTATTTGCCCTTAAAGTTGATTTTTCTAACTAGTTCAGGATCTGTATAAGTAACAGTAGTTGGGTCAGCTTTAATGGCATCAGTTCTAAATGAACCTAATAATAATTCATTAACTACTTGAACATATTCTTCAGTTTTTTTATATCTTTCAGCTTTTTCAGGTAATGAAACTCCAGATAATAAATTTTGAGATGCACTTTCTAAATAAGAGCTAACAATATTCCAACCAACTCTACCATCTGTTAAATGATCTAAAGATCCTAATCTTCTTGCAAAATGATATGGATGCTCAGAAATAGTACTGAAAGTAATACCAAATCCTAAATTCTTAGTGACTGCTGCCATTGCTGTAACTGCTGTATCTGGAGCAATACCTGGAAATTGAGTACCTGCTTGAGCTGGGATTTTAAAATTAGTTGGACCTTTATAAACGTCATAAGGACCTAAAACATCAGCGATAAAAATTGCATTGAATTTAGCCTTTTCTGCCTTTTGAGCAAGTTCAGTCCAGTATGATAATTTGTTATAATTTTTCTGAATATCACCTGGATAACTCCAGAGACCTGATGATTGGGTATTGACACAACCTTGTTGAAAGATGTTCAAAATTAATGGAGTTGATCTTGCTCTTTTGATTCTTTTATTTGAATTATCTTGATCTGAACTTGTCATTGTTGATATTTATAATATATACAGAGTACATTTTATAGTGAAGAGATTTATTGTACGAAGATTGTATGGGCTTTATATATGAATCAAATAAGATGATATTGAATGAAATCGGTTCGGATCATGAGTTTATTTTAGTTGTGGATTTGTTAAAGTCACGAGGGAATTGATGATTAATTGAAGAGTAGAAGGTAGGAGTAAGATTATGAGTAGATTGGAGATGATGGAAAAATGGTATATATATAAATCGAGGTACAACACTCAACTTATAAGATGGCATTGTAACTATATTTGAAGGATTATCATGGATTCGAAGTACTGATCAATAAATTTTGATACACAAAACAAAGAACTGATAAAGATTGAAATGACCATTTGTACTAACACTAGCTCATCAACTGATCATATGATAATATCATACGTCAAGTTCCAAATCATATGATTATAACATTCATACATCTTGATTCATCAGAATCCTGATGATAAAAGAGTTTTTTCTAAACTATGGCTCAAGCCTCAATGTTGAATCTTTGATGCGAAAAAAAGGTCAAGAAAAGAGAAAGTTGAGCTAAAACATAGCATCCGAACCGATATGGTTATGTAGTCTGATATTCTTATCTGTGTGGAATGAATCCAGTTGAGTTGCATCTGTGATTAACGAACGTGATGAGTTTTTGATTAGCCTAGAAGGTTTATTTAGCCACACATTAAAATACGACAGTTATAAATGAAAAGAGATAGACCAGGATTTTTTACATTATTTTGGTAAATTGTAACAGATATGAATTCAGATAGATATAAATGAAGCACATAAGTTCTATATTTCTCATTTTACATTAGGATTTAAAGTTGAGTTATACAAGTTACAACCCAATATGTTGGGATAGTGATATTTAAAATGCTAGAGCGTCCTGATGAGTATAAAGAATTTTGAAGAGTTTTCAGTGAAGCCTGTTGAAGCCAATCCATCATATCACATTTGATATCTTTGATTACACTGGTTTGTACATGTATATGTTCTGATAATTGATTGAAAAAAACTTGTTGCGAACTGTTACAATCTTCTACTCTAGAGTCCAACCTAAACAGCTCAAGGGTCACTAGTCCAATAAAAGATCAAAGATAAGAAATGCTAAGTTCATTTTATTTTTTTTTGTTTGGGACTGATTCTAAAGAGTCAACTTCAAGATTAATACTTAAAAATCATTAATTATGTCCTTCTAAGTGCCTCATTGTAGAATGATGCCTCTAAATAATTTGACTCTTTTGCAACTGTGCTGGAATTGAAACTAAATTAAATGAAGTAATTAAAGATGGTTGATATGAATTTCGAAGATTTGTGACTCCTCTTTAAGACTTTAAACGGAACCATCAGCCGTTCACCATTGAACTAAGATAATCAAATGTATCATGTTGGTTGACAGTTGAATATTTTATTAGTGGAGGGCTGGTGGGGGATAGCTGCTTAAAAGCTCTAGAGACTCTAAAGTCTGACTTGTATATATCAAGTGTTGCGAAGTAATAGAGAGTTAGCGAGTATTATCATTAGTATTGTGATGACATAGAGTACTTCAATTAATATTAACAAGTCCATTATCGGACATTGAAATGTTTTCATTGACAAAACTAGTATAAAAAATTAGTCAATACTGAAGATATTTCAATAGATTTAATTGGGAAAGAAAGATATCGACATTACAGAAAGATTATTTCAGTTTGAATTGAATGAAACTCAGTAACCCAATATAAACATGCAGTTCATTGAGCTCACACGATGCTTTTTTATATTCAATTTCATTCAGTGCCGCCTAAACGTTTAGGCAGAATTTTAATGAGAATTCCTTCTAAACATGAAATTTTAGAAGGAATTTGAGCCGCTCGACACGTGTAAAAAAAACACTTTAAAGAGCATTAATTCACATAATTGAAGAACGAAAAAAAAAAGTATAAATCTAAATAAAATCCTTTTTTCCTTTAAAACAAAATCAACGACATTTGTTTTATTTAACGAACTTGTCTTCGTCATTTTTATCTATAACGCTCTCTTCCAATGAAGTTTGGGAAGTATTTGGAGGCTAGACAACTAGAATTGCCTGAATATGTCGGTCATTTTATCAACTACAAACAATTGAAAAAATTAATCAAACAATTAGCCGCTGTCCCACAGTCTGGTAACATTCAAAACATTGATCCAAAAGAAGTTGAAAAAACGTTACAAGACAACAAAACCTCGTTCTTCTTCAGACTAGAAAGAGAATTAGAAAAGGTCAACTCCTTTTATTTAGAAAAAGAATCTGATTTGAAGATTAGATTAGAGATTTTGATTAAGAAGAAAAACGATGCTATCATGAAAAACAGATTGGATTCAAGAGAATCAATCACTTATATCACTCTATATGATGGTTTCAAAAGATTCGCAAGAGATTTAGATCGTTTAGAGCAATTCATTGAATTAAATCAAACGGGGTTTTCAAAAGTTTTGAAAAAATGGGATAAGAGATCAAAATCCCATACCAAAGAATTATACCTATCAAAAGCTGTTAGTGTACAACCTGTTTTCAATAGAGAAGAAATCTCGCAGTTGAATGACTTATGCTCAAACTCTTTACTAGAATTAAATGCAAAAGTTGAAGGAGAAGAAGTTGTTAGATTTGAAGGTTCTTCAATCAAAGAATTTTCCAATTTAAAATTAGTCACAACTACAACTGATGATATACCCATTGATGATTTTGAAATCGATGAACTATATACTGAATTTTTAAATATTTGTGATTCCTCAAATGCAACAGATTTATTGACCAAATTTATTTCAAGAATCAGAAATTCAATAAATTCTTCATTGAAATTATCAAATTTATTTTTCACTTCAATTTCAACAAATATCTCTGATGAACTATTAGAGAAATATTATTTAGGTTGTCAAGATTTAATTAATCTAAATTATACTGATGAAATATCTCAGAAAAATTTGATCCATGAAGTATGCTCAAATTCAAATTTTGATAGAATTTTTATCATAAATCTAGCAATATCTAAAAACTTAGACATCATTAATCAAAAGGATATCTCTGGTAGATTCCCATTACATTATGCTTCTGAATTAGGAAAATTCGAAACCATCAAGTTGTTATCAACAAGAACTGACACTCTAAAATACCTAGATATCTTAGATTATGATTCAATGACTCCATTATTATTAGCAATCTCTAAACAACATCTAATCACTGTTAAAACTTTACTAGAATTAGGTGCAGATCCTTCACCAACTAATTCAGAACAAAGCCCTCAATACATACCATTAAATTATGCCTGTTATATTGGAAATTATCAAATTGTTGAGTTATTGTTAACTTATCCTAAAGTTTACCAAAATTACCAAAAAGATGCTGAAGGTTTATTACCTTTACATGTAGTTGCTAAAACTGGTCAATGGGAATTAGTTGAATTATTAGTTTCTAAAAATGCTGATCCAAATGAACTTGATGGTTTCAATAAATGGACTCCAATTTTTTACTCCGTTAGTGAAGGTCATGTTAAAACAACTGAAAAATTAATTGAAAATGGTGCTAAAATTGATATTAAAAATGATAAAAATTATTATCCAATCTTTTATTCCGCATGGGAAGGTCATGTCGACGTTTTAAACGTTTTGATAAAAAATCTAAATAAAAAATCATTAAACGTTTTATCACCATTAAAAGAATTTAAAAATGAAAGTTTGTCACCAGTACCACCTTCAACTTTTCTGTTAAATCCTGAAATCATTAACACTGATACTATCCCTGATTTATCATTACCTCCACCAATTATTCCACTAAGAAGATACGGTCATAATTTCTTAGAAAAAAAGATTTTTGTACAACTGCAGTTTGATTTAGGTAGATCATCGTTAAAATTAAATGAATTATTAACAAATTTATCATCATCACCAGGTAGAATAGTTATAAGTTCAAAAATTTCAGATGTTGTTCCAAGAAATTTAATTTTACCAATTAATGATACTGATAATCTGATTGCATTCCAAATTGATTCATTAGATGAATTTCAAATTGATTTTGAAATTTTCCCTTCATTTGGTACAAAATTAATTGCTAAAACCTCAGCATTATCAAATGTTTTCCAGAAGATTTCAAATGATGGTTTGAAAAATTTTGTTACTTTACCTTTATTTGATGGTAGATTGAAAACAATTGGTGAACTAACATTTCAATTTCAAATAATTCATCCTTATTCTGGAACACCTTTAGAAATTTCAAAATATGATACTTATTGGAAATCAACAAGTGGTAATAATACAGGACCAACACAAACAAACGTTGTTCAAAATGTTTTGAGTTTTGTTACAGCCTCATCACTAAGTGGTGATTATATCAAAATAAACGTTACATTATTAAGTGATGGTACTCCAATCGTTTGTCCAAATTGGAATTTAGAAATTCTAGATACAAATATACCGTTACCACAGCTATCAAAAGAACAATTCAATAGCTTAGTTAACTATTCTAAATCATTAGAAACTTTTAAAGATTTGATTTCAATCTCGAATTTCAATTTGAACTCAAATTCCGATAAATTTAAGTATTTATTACATTTGAAAAGATTATTGAAGAAAAACTACATTTTGTTAGATGATTTGTTAGAATTTTTACCAGAATTTGTTAATATTAATCTTGAAGTTTTATATCCAACAGAAGCAGAAATTGAACAATTACCAGTTACGTTACCGAAATCAACAGATATTAATTCATTTGTTGATTGTTTATTAACATCAATTTTCAATCATGTTCGTTATTCAAGATCTTTGAAATCAGATTCATCATCAAAACGTACAAGATCAATTGTTTTTTCATCAAATGTTCAATCTGTTTGTTCAATATTAAATTGGAAACAACCAAATTATCCAGTTTTTTTCAACATTTCAGGAATTTTATACAATCATTCAAATGAAAGTTTTGCTATAACATCAGCAAATGGATTTTCAACAGATTTAATTACAAATGAAGATCCAACAACAAGATCAATTAAAGAAGCAACTAAATTTGCAGCTAATAATAATATCTTAGGTGTTATTTGTCCAAATGAATTATTAAAAGTTATTCCTGATTTAGTTGAAGTTATAAGATCAAGTGGATTAATTTTAGTTGCATCTGAAAGAATAAGTTTATTAGATTCAACTCAAGATGGTGATCATATAAATAAAAATACAACGTTGAAAGAAGAAGATTTAGTTGATGAAAATAGTATAACTCAATTATTCAACGGTCTGAATAATGATATAAATGGTATCAGATTTGGTAATATGTTGAGTTTTAAAGGTGATATTGATATGTGATAATGATTATATATAGTAACGAGAAAAATAGGGACATATACTGAATCAACAGATGAATTTAATAAAACAAAATGTCATTTTGTAGTAAGAATGAAAATTATTATAATTAATAAAGGATCAAGTACGATTTATTGATCTATAAAACAAAAAAATCATCTATTTACTAATATCAATTAAATCTTGATAATGCATCCCTTTTAACTTCATCATTATTTTTTTCAGCATGTTCTTTATTTCTAATTTGAGTTGATTCTTTTCTTAATTCTCTTTGATATTCTTCATTATGATGTTTTTTCTTTAAATGTAATTTCAATTGACTTTGTTTTTTATAATCAACGGTACCATCAAATTTAACTCTATCATGTTTTTCCTTTTTCTTTCTTAATGATTCATCATTTTTCAATTTCAATTGTTCAGCGTGAGTCATTCTTACACTTGAAGCATTATTAGAAACGGTACCTAAATATGAAGGATCTAAAGCGATTGTATCTGATGGTAATTTTTCTAATAATGAACGAATTTCAGATTCTTGTCTTTGTTTAGCAGTTTCATATGGATTTGCTTCAAATGAATCGAAATTAGCTTCACCTGCCCCAGGTATTATTAAATTCTTTATACCTTTTGAATGACCAACACCTAAAAGATCTTCAAATGGGACGTGTTTGATTTGTTCTATTTTAGAACCAGGAATTAAATGGGTCATATATGGAGTATTTTGAAATGATTTATAAGAATCTTTCCAAACAGTAACATTTGGACCCCATGCCACTGATAATAATCCTGTATCTGAAAATTGAATATCCGTTGCAGGCGTTGGTGTGTAATAAGAGTATAATTCTTTGTAATTTCTAACGTCATAAATTTTTAGATTTTTATCACCACCTGCAACAGCCATATAATGACCAGATCTATCAATTGATATGCTTTTAATTGGACCTCTTGTTGCTTGTAATTTAACCAAATTTTCTTGTGAGTTAGGAGACCATAACGATACAGTCCCTGTTGCTGAACCTAGATGTATTATGGCATTCCACGGATTATGTGACATAGCTGTTGATGAACCTAATTTTGTTCTAATTTGACTTACTGAAATACCAGTAGATACATCAATGTATTTTAAATAACTTGAATTTCCGGATGTTGCCAATAAATAATGATATGGTAAGAATTCCATGTGTTTAACTTCTATATGATCTTTCAATCTATGTAATTCAGTACCAATTGTATCATAAATGAAAGTATATTTCTTTTGAGCAACTGCATAAAATTGTTCATTTTGTAAATATTTAACACAATTAATAGTTTCATTCAAATGTAATTCAGATCTAAGTTCACCTTTTCTCCAATCCATTGAAGCCAAATGACCCTTAGTACCACCTATTAATAAATGAGTACCATTTCTTGAATAATCTAACTTATATGGTCCAAATTGATCTAGTTTTAAATCGATTGCCTTGTTTTTTGTGGATTCATCAACCTCTTTCAAAATGTCTTCTTGTTTGAATCTATATGTTTTCTCCATTCCTTCAGCTTCTAGAAAACCTTGAGATTCTTGTAATAAAATATCTGTTGAAGCTATTGATTTCAAGGTTTCTTTATATCTTTTATCTTCATCTCTAAGCCCTTTTCTCAGACGCTTGTTTTTGGCGACTTTCATATTACGAGGAGTCAAGTCATTGTTTCTATCAAACTTCTTCAGATTAGAAGCCATTTCAATTCCTTTAGACATGATTCTTTTATCTGATTTGAATACTTTTCAAAGAAATAAAAATTTTTTTTAAGTCAAATATGCGATGAGATGCTTACGTATTTATTACATAATAAAATTTTCTCAAATACATTTCAGGATCAATTTCTTTACAGTTAACTTTTTTAAAACCCACTCGAAATGCTCAGAATCATCAGAAAATACTCTCTTAAACAGGTGGCAACTCTACAGCAATCTCCCAACAGAGCCACAAAATGGACAGACTCACAACAATTGAAAGCCAACGTAGTTAACCATCCAAAATTTACTCAAATTGATTTATCAAAACAACCAAATCCGTATTCTGCAATGGAACTGATCTCTCAGGAACCAATTAGAGTTATCGATGACAGGATTGCAGTGTGTCAAGGAAACAAAGAGATAGGACAGGGGCATCCTCGAATCTACATCAATTTAGATTCGAAGGGAGCTAAGAGTTGTGGATACTGCGGGTTAAGATATGCTCAACAGGGTGTTTGATATATATCAACTTATTTATTTATTTATTAACTATTTATTTATTACAAGATACTATTTATGATAATTATATATTTGTACCTCATTCTAAGAAACTCAATAAACCAAACAACACAAAGACGATAGAGATATCAAAGAAGATAGATTGTACTAACTCCAAATATTTCAACACCAATCTGATTCTGTTTCTCCAAACAGCAGGCAAGAAATGAGGTGGAACGTATTGTAAATATTCCAATATTTTAGCAAATGAGAAAGTATACTCATCATCTTTTAAATTATGGATTTTATTTGCATAATAACTTGTAAAGAGTATCTCCAATGAAATAAACAATTTGAAGAAATCTGAATTATAGTTGTTATATCTTAGTCTGACAATAGAGTAAGTACTTGATTTGTGACCTTCAATGAAATAAGTGTAAAGTGTTAATAGTGTGAACGTGAATAATTTAAATAATAAGAATCTTGCTTTGAATTTATCATTTTGTTGTTTGTTATACTGTGTTAAATCAGTATAGTATTTGATTTCTTCAGGAGTTCTGTGCTCTTGAGTTTGTTGTTGGGATATGTTTGGTTGTGATGAAAACATGTTGAATAGATCTAATGAAGGATCATTTGATTCATCATGTTTATGATGTTCTGATTTCAGATATTGTTGTAAAACTTTTTGAAATTCTTGAGATTCTAATTCTTCCACTTGTTCTTCAACGGTTTCAATGTCAGCAATTTCAGGGTCTTTATGATGTTCGAAAGTCTGAGAGATTCTTCTTGAAGCTGAAGAAGTTGATGATGATGAAGTTGTTGATGATTTTGGTTCTTCTTTCTCAAAACCAGGTCTTTCACCAGTGATTTTGCCTAATCTTTGAGATGAGTTCATCATTTTAGCAGCTCTTCTCTCTCTCAAAATCCTTCTCTTCTCATCTTCGGTGGACATCTTTTTGATGAAATTATAATGAAATTATTCAAGTTCAAAATTCGTTGATAAAATTTTCGGGCAACTTTACTACAAACTAATATACTCATACATATATCTAATATTTCTATTCAATATTCTCTCCAACGATCTGCTCCCAAGACTTGCCTTCTTTCTTCAGTTCTTCAGCCAATTCTTTCTTGATTTTGTAAATCAATCCTGGCCCTTTATACCCAAAACTGGTATATAACTGAACGAAAGTAGCTCCATTTTTACCAAATTCCAACACATCTTTACCACTGGAGATCCCACCACAGCCAACAAGGACCAGATCAGAGCCCTTAGCGTATTTAGCTGCTGTCTTTAGTGCTTTTAAAGCGAATGGTTTCACTGGTTTACCAGATAATCCACCAGCTTCCTGTAATAGTTCTTTATGTTTTAAATCAGTTGGTCTTTGAATTGTAGTGTTTGAAATGATAACACCGTTGATTTTAGATGATTTAGCAGATTCAATGATTGATTTTATTTCAGATTCATTTAAATCAGGAGCAATTTTAACTAAGATTGGTGTAGTTTTACCATGTTTTGGAATCAATTCATTTCTCTTTGAAACGATTTCAGTTAATAAATTTGTTAATTTATCACTTGCCTGTAACGTTCTCAAACCAGGAGTGTTTGGACTAGAAACGTTAATGACTAAAACATCAGCGAATTGATTGAAACTTTCAACACCTTTCAAATAATCTTGAACTTCATCACCTGTTTTATTCTTACCTAAATTAATACCTAATAATTTCCCATCTTTTAATGATAAGTTATCAGTTTTTGAATTAGAAGAGTTGTAAAGTCTTTCTTGTAATCTACTAACGACTTCATCATGACCATTTGAATTGAATCCATATCTGTTAATAACGGCATCATCTAATGGTAATCTGAAAAATCTTGGAGTTGGGTTACCTGGTTGAGGTAATGGAGTTATTGAGCCAATCTCAACGTAAGCAACACCACAGCTGAATAAAGGGTCAATAACTTCACCATTTTTATCTAAACCAGCAGCAATACCAATTGGGTTTGAAAGTTTCTTACCAAATAATTGGACAGATAATGAAGGTGGATCATAATCGTTAAATAATCTTGGTGAAAGACCATTTTTCATAAGCCATATTCCTAATTTATGACCTTCTTCGGCATCAGTCACAGCTCTGATGATTGGACAGAATAGATATTCATGAATTGTTGATCTTGAATCAAAACAGTATAAGACGAATAAAGAAGATGCGATTAATTTTAAGGACGTTTTAGCATTGATGAAGGATGATTTGATAGGAGTATGATGTGATAAATGCGGTGGGATCCTGAAGAACTTAAAGAACTTCGACATGATGACTGGTGAATTGATTGAGATTTGGATCTTTTTTGGAAAGTTTTGAAAGATTTTTTATATACACGTCCGAATTAGGAAAGTTACTTGAAAAAGAAGTACATATCTCATAATATGGTTTTAGTATGGGAAAATAGTATCATTATAGTATTATATATATTCTTATTTGAATTATTATCATACATTTATAAAAAAGCATTATTCATATTTTTGTTTAAATCCATCAACAGAATTAATCACATCCAAATCAACAGATTTAATTAAAACTTTCTTCAAAATTTCGTAATTGAATTTATTATTTTGAAATTTTATCAATTTTAAATTCCCAATCAAAATGAAAGTTTCCAAATTGGTCCAATTATTATTAATTATTGATAAATTTGAACCATTTTTAAAAGGATTTATATTATTATTATAAAAATCATTATTCAAAATTTCATCATTATTGATTAAATCATAAGAATCATGATGTTTTTCATTGATATTAATGATTTCTAAATGGTTTATATTTGGGAACGTCATGTTATTCAAAATTGATATATTACAATTTCTAATGATTAATTTTTGTAAATTATAAGTGTTGAAATTTTGTAATATTTCTAATCCATCAAAATAAAATTCATTCTCATCAAAATCAGAATTATGATCAAAATCATCATCTGAATCATTATCATCAATGTTATTATTGTATTTATAGTTATTATCACTTGTCTTCAAATAAACATCTTCTGATTCGTTCATATAATCTTGGATCTTCAAATTGATTAATTTGGGAAATGTTTTATAAGAAGGGTTCAGGTATTGGAACACTTTTAGTAAGAAATTTGATGAACAATAGTATAAATTCAAAGAAGATAGATTTTGATAAACTGTGTTATTATTAATCAATAAATGGTTTGAATTGATGTTTAATTTGGAAAGATTATTGAAAATAATTGAATATTTATTTGAACTGTTATCTTCAAATAAAGATTTAAAAGATTTCAAATAATTCAAATTAATGTCATTTAATGAATAAATTATTTTTAGGTTAATTTGATTTAAGGATAATATAAATTTCAATATTTTGAACAGTTTGATTCTTATTTCATCGTTGTTAAAATCATTATTATCAATATTCAGTTCAATAAACTGATAATCTTTGAAGAAAGTATTTAAATCATCTAAATTATTAATCAGTTCTAAAGATAACTCTAATGTAATTAAAGACTTTAATTCAGGTATTCTAGAGATGTTGTTATTGATTGAATGGTTATCTAAGCTGCTCATGACAGAAATAATTAATTCGTTTGGTAAAGGTAAAGACATTTAAGAGAAATATATAAAAAAATGAAATGATTTTCATGTAAAAAAAAAAAAAAAGGATTTAAGTGATTATTTATATTGAAAAATGTGGGGTAAAAAGTAAACAATGATTATATAAGTAATATTACATAATAATTTCGGCATTTATGAACCGAAAATTACATAATCAGATCGGCTTATTTTTAACTTTCATTTAACCGACATTTAAATTTTTTTTTTTTTTTTCAGTAACAGTCAAACGATTGTGATATTCATGATTGAATACTAAGCACTAACGATAATGGTATGTGGCTACATCACTGCTACTGTATCTGTACCATATTAAAAACAACGAAAAAAAACACCCTTAATACAGAATAATCTCTCCTCGTACTGAGGTATATATAGCATCATCATCATCATCATCATCATCACCGGTCTTACGCTCAAACCGATCACTTATAATAACGCATTAGTATATAAACACTTCAATGTTCCTCATTTCAATCTCTAAAATTCTGAAAATTATTCAGACATATTACTACTATATATACATAAAGTAATGACTGAACCTTTTACAGGTGAAAACCTAACAAGAACTCATACGTTGAATTCAATAACATCAAATGCAGTAGAAAGAATTCAAACGTTTACATCAAGATTAATCCATGATACGAGAACTCAAGAAGAGATAGAAGAGGAAGAAGAATTTCAAAGACAATTAAGAGACAATCAATCTGTTAATCATTTAATTAGTGAATTAGAATCAAAAGCAGGTAAATTAGGTCCATTAGAAGATGGTATCGATTTAGCTCCAATTGAAACAACGAATCGTTCAGTGAATAACGCAGACTATAACGAATTAGATGAATGGAGATATCCACTTGACTTAGAAACAGGTTTAAGAATAGTTACATTTGTTGAAAATGATACTTTAGATCCTAGAAATTATTCAAATTCTAAAAAATGGTTCTTAACTTTATTCTTAGGTTTAGTTTGTTTCACTGTGGCTTTTGCTTCAGCTGTCGTTACAGGTGACATGGAAGGCCCTATGAAAACTTTTGGTGTCAGTGAAGAAGTTGTTATTTTAACAGTTACATTATTAGTTTTAGGATTTGGTATTGGTCCTTTAATCTTTGCTCCATTAAGTGAAGAGATTGGTAGATATCCAATCTATGTTAGTACTTTAGGTCTAGCTGTTATATTTGTCATTCCATGTGCAGTTGCTCAAAATATTGGTACTTTATTAGTTTGCAGATTTTTAGATGGTTTGTTCTTTTCTGCCCCAATGTGTTTAATTGGTGGTAATTTAGCTGAAATGTGGAGAGTTGAAGAGAGAGGTATGGCCATGGCCGTCTTCTCTGCTGCTCCATTTTTAGGTCCGGCAATTGGTCCATTAGTTGGTGGGTTCATTGGTGATAATGCTGGTTGGAGATGGATTTATTGGGTCTTATTGATCTTTAGTGGTGTTGTTTATGCATTTTTAGTTGTATTATTACCAGAAACTCATCATGAAACTTTATTGAAGAAAAGATCTAAAAAATTAAGAAAATTGACTGGTGATCTAAGATATAGAACTATTTCAGAAATTAAAAAGAGAAAAATGAAAGAAATTGTTAATGAAACTTTGTTAAGACCTTTAATTTTATTAACTGAACCAATTGTTCTTTTAATCACCATTTATATGTCAATTATCTATGGTCTATTATACATGTTCTTTTTTGCTTATCCTATTATTTACATGGAAGGTAAAGGTTGGAGTGCCAGTATGACTGGGTTAATGTTTATTCCAATTGCAGTTGGTGTTGTTGTTTCATCAGTAATCTCACCTTATTTTAATACTGATTATAATAAAAGATCTAATAAATTCATTGAAAGAGGTGAATTACCACCTGCAGAATTAAGATTAATTCCAATGATGATTGGTTGTTGGTTCGTTCCTGCTGGTTTATTTGCATTTGCTTGGTCTTCATATCCATCTTTATCCTGGGCAGGTCCATGTTTTTCTGGTCTTGCCTGTGGATTTGGTTTCACTCAACTATATAACCCAGCAAACAATTACATTGTTGATTCTTATCAACATTATGCTGCATCAGGGTTAGCTGCAAAGACTTTTTTAAGAAGTATGTGGGGTGCTGCTGTTCCATTATTTACTATTCAAATGTATCATCGTATGGGATATGAATGGGCAAGTTCGTTCTTAGCATTTCTTTCATTAGCATGTTGTGCTATTCCTTATGGTTTTTACTTTTATGGTGATAGAATCAGACAAAGATCTAAATATGCTTATAGTCCAGATCCTATTGTTAAAGACCTCGATAGTGATAGTGCATGATATCAATATTCAATAAATTAATAGAAAATAATTCATAATAATAATAATAATAATAATAATAATAATAATAATAATAATAATAATAATAATCATAGTAATAGTTTTTTTTTTGCGTTGGAAATGTACCATAATTGTTGACAAGTGATTAAATTTCTAACCTATAGGTCGAAGTCATCTGAATTGATTCAATACTTGAATTTTCATTAACTCTATACAGTATTTCATTTTGTGTTAATATCGATATTATAGGATCAATATAATAAAAGATTACAATAATGTTTCTGTGTAATTTGTATTAAAATATTAAACAAACTTGGTTTAGTCACTAGTGGTTTCCCCAAAGCCTATTGAGCAAACTACAAACTAAATTGCAATAATTTATAAGGGTTACCGCTAGCATTAAAAACAATATGGTAACCACCAAAGTTTAGAGATCAAAAAAAATTTGTGAACAGCCGATATCGCAATATGCACCAAGGTAAAACGCTTAACTCTTACAGAATATTTTCATTATCAAGAGACTAATCTCTAAAAAAAACGTGTCAATTCATAAATACAGACAACAGCATCCCAACTTGATCTATATAAAGGTCGAAGTGAATGCTTTTATTGTGTTTTTATTTGTGATTCTCATGAACCATCCAAACACCAAATTATACCATATAAAATCATCAAAATATAAAGAAGCTTCCTTTTTATAAAAATATATAAATTCAACATGTCTTTTTTAAATCAATTACAATCAACTTTGAAATCCTTGGATACAAAATTCCCACAAAACAAGTTTTTAACTCAATTTGAACAACAAACAAAATTACCAAAATCATATGCCATAATTTCAGTAATTTCAATTTATTTCTTATTAATCTTTATTAACGTTGGTGGAATTGGTCAATTATTATCTAATGTTGCTGGATTTGCCATTCCTTGCTACTACTCTCTACTAGCTCTCTCCACTCCATCCAAGGAAGATGATATCCAATTGTTATCCTATTGGATTGTTTTTGCTATTTTAAACATTGTTGAATTTTGGTCAAGTGTTATTCTTTATTGGATTCCATTCTATTGGTTCATTAAGACTATTTTCTTGTTATATTTATCATTACCTCAATTCAAAGGCTCGTTATTTGTCTATAATTCATTCATCAAACCAATTGCTGATGAATATATCGTTAACAATAGTAAAAACAATGAATTTGAAAAAAAAATTAATGACGTTGCTGATGCTGTTGCTTCAGGAGCTAAAGTTCACTAATTAATACATACTCTATTTGGTGTATATACACATGTATATATGATCCATATTATTTTAAAGTGTTATTAATGTAGGGAAGTTTACATTAGTAAAATTATTAATAGTCTTAATGGCGAATATATATTTTAATCGGATATATATATGATTACAAAACGGTATCAAATTGTTCAACAACTTCACCTCCACCAACGATTTTATAATTGATTTTGATTCTAAACTTTAATTTTTTATCATTGAGTAAAACTTTCAAAGTTTGGTTAAACCCATCATTAATCGAGTTAACAATAGTTAGTTTTTGAGTTTTGGAAACTGCAAATAATATTTTAAATTCTGTTATTGATCTTGATGGCTTAACTGTAGATTCAATTATAGCTTCATTTGAATTTGAAGATTTTAAATTCAAAAAAATTTCAATCTCATTATTTTTAAATACTGATCTACCAATATTGATAGTAGTGTTTGGAGTATCAAATAAGTCTAATATAATTTTGTTATTGTTAATACTTCCAGTGGTAGTGTTAGTATTGCTACCAAATATATCAGCTAACAAATCATTTTTTTCCACAATAGCATCATCATTAAAATCTAATAAATCTTTAATTCCATCATCTACTGGTTTTTTAGAGCCTTTAACGCTTGTCTTTTTATTCGTTAAACTGACATCAGTGTGAATAATAACAGGTGGAGGAATATTATCTAAAATTCCTACTAATTTACCGTTTGTATGGATAGAATCAATAAGTGAAAGATATAATCTTGCCTTTATTTGAATTGATAAATCAATTGAGTCTTCTTTTGTCTTGATAAAAGCTTTGATCTTGTTTAAATTGGTTGTTGTTATTGATTTACTTAATTTCAATAGTGTTGTCAAAATATATGAAATTGAAACGTCATCATCATTGTTGAATAAAAATTGAATGACCAAGTCTTCATTTAATGAAATTGTTTTATTTGGCTCTTTATCAACAATGATTTTAAAATCCTTGTAGAAGTTATAATATTCACCAATTAAATAAATATTAATCAATTTTAAACCTATTTTTTCTGATTCATAACCATTCTCTATTAATTTATTCAACACATATTTTTTCAATTCAATGTCTTTTAAATTCAATATTAATGATAAAATTTTGGAAATAATGTTATCTTCCAAAGCATCCACAATATTCAAGAATTTAATAATAATATCAAATCTCCATTTTTCATTAGGAATTAATTCATTAACACTAATAACATTAATTAAATTATTGATAATAAAAATTTTCATTTCTTTATCATTATTGATTGGGTTTTCCAAGAAAATCAAAATTTCTTTAATCAAGATTCTAATGTTTGAATTATCCAGGATCTTGAATGATAATTCCAATGATCTTCTTTTGATAGAAATATCTAAATCATTTAAACACTGAATAATGATCTGTAAATGTCTTTTAACTGCTAATGGTTCATATTTGACAACATTCAATAATAAATTCAACCCAACATATCTGTTATTGTTATTGATATCTTTCCCAGAGATCAAAAATTGTGATAATGTATTAATTGACAAAATGATTAAAGATTTATCAAATATATTCAAGTTGAAAATTAATCTAATACATTCGTATAAGATCAATGAACTTGAATTTTTAGAAATTTTAAGATTAGTTAACATATTAGTTAATAAATCTTGGAATTGATCAATATATTCATGTGATTCATTCTCTTGAAAGAATAAATTCAATACTTTAAGGATTGCAATTTGTAAAAAAGGATCATTAACGCCAAAGACGTCATATTCATTATTCGAGTTTGTTCTATCAATTAAATTTTTCAAGATATCCAAGATTTTCGCAATTGATCCATTGATAATCATAGCCTTATGTTGTTTGACCAAACAATTTTTGATTAAATTCATTAAAGAGATTAAAATCCCATGATCTGTTGAATTTAAAAATTTATCAATTTTCACCATGAAAATTTCAATAAAATCAGGGTTCTTATCAATTAAAATAGATGCAACCATGATTGCCTTTTTCTGTAAATATGAATTATTACCATCAATGATCTTAACAACATCAAGGTACAGATCATTTGATAGTTCATAGTTCATTAAATTACCCAAAGTGGATAGTGCTAGTGCAACAATGAACTGATTTGGATGATTTAAATCGTTATTAAGAGAATTGGTTAGCAAAGTAAGGATTTCTTGATTTTCATCTAAAATTAACATTGAAGCTAAATAACCTAACCTTTTATCAACAAAATTCGAAGAAGCCAATAATTTGATACATTCTATTTGACCAAAATGGGTCTTCTCGCCAATTATGTATAAATAGATCAATTTCTGGATGTTGACTCTTCTTGAAGTGTGACTTAGTGTGGAATCTTTAAAAGCAGTTCTAATTGAAGCGGATTCCTTCTGGATTGTTGTTCTTTCATCAGCAATTGTCTTTGAAGATCTGATAGATCTGATGAAAGATTTGAGGGAGGACATCGTGGATAAGCTATCTTTGTCTAAATAAGTCTAGAGTCTCTAATAAAATTGTTTTTACGGTTTGTTTTTTTTTTTTTTCTTTCTTGTTGACAAAAAAAGACGTCAGAAATTAGAATATCCCAATCAGGAAGTCAAGCAAGGACTGTTCAGCCTTTATTCATTTTATCATCATTAAATTGTTATAAAAAGTGTGTTGCTGTTGATGTTATTACTATTTACTACCGATAATCATGTTCAGGTTCAAAAGCAACAAACCAAAGAGAAGAAACTCAAATGAATCAACGAAATCAAATAGTTTCAAGTCGTTCTTCAACTTTCATAATGATAACCATAACAGTGATGATGACAACGATTTGATATCAAACTATTTAATATCAAACGGATTATCCAAACCAAAAACGTTACTCAACAACCATATAAAGCTATCCATCTCCAATGATAACATTTTCCTTCCCACTCTCATCACTGATGATGAAGAGCAAGGTGAACCAGACGATGACACAGATATTCATACATTCACAGTGGTATTATCCATAAAGAAACCAACTAAGTTAGCCATCGATCTCAATCTTAAATCAATTTGTTCTTTGAAAGCAAACAATATCACCTCTGAAATATTCAAATTAGGAGAATTGGATTTCAATTTAAATCTTCATAATTATCACACTTTTATTCCAATTGATGGTAATGTCACGATAAATGAAAATACAATTCCTCCAAAAGCTTATGTTCCATTTGGGATTGACTATATAATTGATAATGGTTATTATAAGGATTTGAAAACCCCTTCATCTACTCAAATTACCTTCCTTCCTGGTGATTACATCTATTTAATTCCAATAAAATTCCCACTTAATATTCCAGATTCAGTGATAATTGATAATTCATCAATCAATTACTCGTTTGATATCAATGTCACTTCTAATGATGAGGAGTACTATTTAGAACATTTCATCAACATAATAAGAACTGTTCCTAAATTAGAATCCTCAACTTATAATAAACCAATATATATTAATAAAATATGGGATGATGCATTACAATATGAGATTTCATTTCCAAAAAAATTCATAACTATTGGTGAAGATCTGATGATTGATTTGAAATTTTCACCAATGGTTAAGAAAATGAGTATAAATAAAATTAAAATCAATATTTTACAAAAAATAACATATTTTAATAAAAATCTATCAAAGGAAACTCAAACTACTAAATTCAAAAATGGACATTGTGTTAAGTTGGCGGAGATTATTTCTGATGATTATGTCACTTTTGATTCATTAAGTTATAGGAAATACGTGATGAATAGATCATATCTTACAAATAGAAATTTCCTAACTTGTTCATATGATAATATCAGTTTTGATGAAAATGATGATGAAGTAGATTGGAATAAAGATGAATTATTAGATGAACTTAATATAAGAGCTTCAATCCCATTCATGAAACCTTCAAAATACAATAATTCAGAAAATCTTGAGTTGAAAAATTTATTAATAACACACCCTAAATCATTAATGTTAGCGAAGGAATCATCAACAATGAATGGAATTCCATTAACATCAAAGACAAATCCAGTATATTATGATGGGTTATTACCATCAACTTCATCAACTTATATCAATATTGATCACAAATTACAAATAAGTTTAAGAATTGCGCGTAAGACTGATAAAGTTCATAACTATGAAGTATTAATAGACACTCCTGTTTTTTTATTGAATAGTGCTTGTGTTGCTGATAATATAGAACTACCGGCATATGTTGATTCTAATCTACCAAGTTTTGAAGAAGCAATCTCAATAAGTTCACCAGTTTTATCACCATATGAAGAAACATTTTTATCAAGAACGAATACTATCTTGAGTGATGATATGAATAATGATGACGATTATGAAAATGCCATTGATCAAATTGATGGATTGATGTTGAGTGAAAGAAGAAGCTTGGATAGAAATAGTTTGGATAGAGATAGAAGAAATAGTATAAGCCAACTATTTAGAACAATGAGTAAAGATCCTCCTACTTATGATGAAGTGGGAGTGTGATGTGTTTGTGGTTATATTTTTATATTAGTTATTTTTTACATAGTAATGCACTAATCCACCAAAGAAGAGAATGTTGATAATATTAGGTCATCAGATATCATCTAATTATATAATCCATGTGATGATATGTTATACCATGCTACTCAATACTAGGTGTACCTTATAGTGCAGGTTGGTAACATATATCCACGCACACCCAGTGTATTAACTATAATACCTTAAGATATCCATACATCTGATCTACTATATAAGAGCCATTTTCCTCGTCTTTTAGTTATACTATATACTATATATATAAGATCGACAAAAATATCAATATATATCTATCATGGCTACTACTAGATCTTCTAGTTCATTTAAACAGAGAATAATTCTTTGACAGATTAACCGGTTAAATCCGAATTGACAAAAGAATAATTTTATTCTTCTTTCTTATTAAAAAAAACGTCTCTCTAAGTAATAATCATGTGCTGTTGCTTTTGCTCTGACTGCTGTCTTGTTCTATTAGCTCTACTGTTCCCACCATTACCAGTCTGGATTAAGACTGGGTTCTGTTCTACGGACTCTTTAATCAATATCATATTGACATTGTTAGGTTACATACCTGGTCTTATCCATTCATTTTATATAATTTCTAAATATCCAATCCCTGGTTATTTATTAGTTGATGAAGAATCAGGAAGAGTCGTTGCTAGAGATAGTCAAGGAAATGTTAGAGTTATTAGATTAAATCATTCTCATGTTCATAATAATCAATTCCAACAACAACAAGTTAATTATAGTAATAACAGTAATGTTGTTGAAGGTAATAGAAGTTACGGATCTACTGAACCACCTGCATATACAGTGGTTGACACTCGTGCTGGTAATAAATAGGATAATAACTCTGGGTATTTTTATATAGACTTTTTTTTTTTTCTTTTCAATGAATGGGGATTGGTAATGAGATATATTTAGTATACGTACTACATAATGGATTATAATTTTATATAAATAATAATACAATTTACGTAGTCATATCATCATTAGTATTTTATATACAATCATCATTTAATTCTCATTCTTTTATGTTTCATTTCATCAAGATTTTCAGTACAAGAATTTCCCCGAATATAAGAGCTTAATATCATTTCAATACCAACAGGAACACCAGTTTCATTGATCAAATGAATATCAGACACTATCCCATCAGTTTCATGTTTTGCAATTAGTTTAAATACATATTTTCCATTAAATTTGAATAATAAATATAACCTTATTGAACTATCAACGTTTGACGAAATAACCAAAACGTTCAAATCATTAATCAAATTATTTAAAACTCCAGTTAAACTATTTAGTTTGATGGTCTTAACAACTGATAAGGAACCAGTTAAGATTCTAACACGTTTCATTACGATCCAGTTTGTAACATTAAATAAAACAAGATCATTAAATCCATTAGTTAATAAAATCACATCATTATTAATTTTGATTAAACTTTTGATTGATAATTGATCAAATATTTGAAATTGATCAATGCTATATTTGGAAAAATTTGGGAAATATTTAATCAATTTACCAAATTTGGTAACTGTTAACAGTTTCAAATCATTCAAATCGTTGCTATCGTTATTATCAGTGTTTGAATTCATTATTAAAACATCTCTGACCCAATTTATATCATTCTCTTCATTCTTATTCCCATTTAGTTTCGATCTCCATACATTAGCATGATCCTTCAGATTTAGTAAGTTAACACCACGATCTTTCCCACCATATAACAGCATCCAATCGGGTTTACCATCTCTTGACTCTGAACCTGTAAGTAAGTTATTTAATTCTTCTCTATCATCATCTTTATCCAATTTGAACATTTTGAAAAAACCAATGAATCCAGACATTCCAAAACTCATGTTAAAATCAAAATATTTTGAACTCATCAACAGGTCTAGCTTAATGAAGTACACGTATCCGAACCCAGTACAGCATCTTATCCAATCTTCTTGAATGCCTTCACTATTGATTTCTAAATGTACGAAGAAATCTGACCTTGTTTGATTAGATATTAGTTTTTTAGTGATTATCAAATCCATTTTGTCATAAGATAGCACCTGTAGAATTAAACCCTTTCGTGCAACGAGGTAATATCTCTTATTTTTGTAATCAAATGTCGTTATTTTTTGAATATGATTGTCTCTGTTATCATATTTATTGATAGTCATGTCATCATGATTTATTCTTGTTAAAGTGGTGCATTTCAGTTCAAAAGAGGTGATTCCACCATTGAGCAAACCACATACAATCTTCATGATAAGATATCAGTGAACTTCCAAAATTTTTCAACCAAAAAAACAACCTCAAAAAAAAAAGGTGTTTAAATTCAAATTGTATAAACAATATTAAAAAAAAATTCGCGTGTGATCTTTTCAAAAAAAAAAATGTGTCAAATTTTTTTTTTTTTTTTTTTTTTTTTTTTTAATTTTTCACTTATTTTATAGGCTTTTGATACTCTCTTTGAATTGTTGATGATAAGACTCGTCAGACGAATGTCTACTACTACTACTACAATACCTCGATGGTACCACTCCGCAATAACAACCTCGAAAAACTCAAAATTTCAAGGCCATTTCACCAGAATATCCCACAATTCAAACATCTCATCAATAATTCAAAATTTAATAAATGAAAACAAATCAATATCCAAGTCATCACACCCTGCGATGCACGCATGGATCACCAGACAGCCCAATGGTGTTTTAGAACATGGAATGAGCGATTGTGGTGAGAGTGGAGCTGGGATCAAGTTGTTATATCTGTTACAGAAGAATGACATGGTTGATGTATTAGTTGTCGTGACAAGATGGTATGGTGGTGTTCCTATGGGAAGTAGTAGGTTTAGATATATTTGTAATGCTGCAATGGATGCCATAAGGGCAAGTAATGGTTATGATAAGAAGGATACAAAGAGTGATGAAAAGAATAATAGGAAGGAGAAAAAAAAACATAAAAAGTGAATAATGTAAAAATAATTTTTTATATAAATACTGTGTATAATTAAGATCTATCTATCTATCTATATACAATTTTTAACGTATTCAAACGTATTTATAAGGATTCAAGATCAAATTAGGATCATAAATCTGTTTCAACTGTTTAATCAATTCAATTTCTTCATCAGATTTAGAATAACCAATATAATTTTTCTTTTGGAAACCTAATCCATGTTCAGCTGAAATGGAACCTTTCTTATCACTAACCCATTCATAAACAAATGGTTCCAAAACTTTTTCAACGTCTTTAGAGTATCTTCTAACGGCAACATTTAAATGTAAATTACCATCACCAACATGCCCATACCCAACGGCATCAATCACTGGGAATTCATCAGTTTCACCGATTAGTCCATGTGCGTTTAGTCTTTCTCTGGCAGCTTCAACCAATCCGTATAAATGCGCTAATGGTAATGAAACGTCATATTTATAAACCCCACCATTGATTTGTGAAGCTTCAGGGATTTGTTCTCTCCAATCCCATAAAGTTTTAATTTGAGTTTCATCTTGAGCAATAACACCATCTTGAATCAATTCATTTTCAAATGAATTTTCTAAAAATGATTCTAATTTTTCTAAATCATGAGTGTTATTTGATCCTGAAGTTTCAATTAATACATAAAAATCATGTGGTTCTTCTAATGGATGACTAGTTTTAAGATGTTTCCCTGTTAATTCTTGAGATTTATTATCCATCAATTCAAAAGCAGATAAAATTTCTCCTAATTCTTCTTTTGCCTTAACAAATGTCTTTTGAACTGATTCATATGAATTCAATCCTAAAAATGCAACGTTGAAAGATTTTGGTCTGATTGGTGCAAGGATGGAAACACCAGTGATAACACCAATGGTACCTTCACTACCAATAAACAGTTGTTTTAAATCGTAACCTGTATTATCTTTTCTTAAAGCATCAATTGAAGAAACAATTTTACCGTTTGGTAAAACAACTTCTAATCCTAAAACAGTACCATGTAAAGAACCATAACGTAATAGTCTTAATCCACCGGCATTAGTGGCAACAGTACCACCAACGTGACAAGAACCTTTAGCACCTAAATCTAATGGGAAGATATAACCTTTTTCCTTTAAGAATAAATCTGCAGTTTCTAAGATAACACCAGTATCAACTTTTAAGATCCCAGAAACTTCATCAAAAGATCTGATTTTATTTAAATTAGAAAGACTTAGGACAATTTCATCGAAAACAGGAACAGAACCACCAACTAAACCTGTATTACCACCTTGTGGGACAACAGCTAATTTATTTTCATTTGAGAATTTTAAAATTTGTGAAACTTGTTCAACGGTTTTAGGTTTCAGTGTTAGTTTAGAATCACCACGATATTTATGCATATAATCTTCATTATAAGTGATTAAATCATCAGAATCTAGAATGATTGAAGATTCAGGTAATATAGATTTGAAAAAGTCTAGATGTTCATTAGAAAGTCTTGAATACTGACCACGTTGAATGTTTGGATAAGATTCACTTGTGAGTTTGACGTGAGAGGAATAAGAACGGATGAATGAACGATTTAGGCGTCTGAAACAGAACATCTTTCTTTTTTCAATAGTTTTTTTAGAAAAAAAAAAAATGATTTTCTTTTTTTTGTTTTTTTTTCATGACTCGAAATTTTTTTTTTTTTTAACTACAACAAAATATGGGAAGACATTTTGTATTAATTTATCTTCTTATTGAGCCTGATCTTGATGGTTGAAGGTGTCCACTTCTTGATGGTTTGAAGTTGTTGTAATTGTTATAGTTATTATTATTATTATTATTATTATTATCATATCGATCTTCCAAGTATCCAGACTTTCTCACAACTGGAAGACTCTTAGACTTATGCAGTTTCTTATCTTTCTTATCCCTTTTATCTTTCTTAAACACTTTCTTCACTTTATCAACAAAACTTTTAGGCTCATCTCTTTTCCTCTTTTTATGCAAATTCATATAGACTTCTCTAAGCTGTTGCGGTAAATTATGGCCTGAAAATGCAGAACCATCCACATTAGGCAATCTTGATCCTCTTTGTTGGTCACAGTCATCACCATAGTGGCCCTTTTCAGCACAGTTATAACAATACATGTTATTGGGCAGACCTAATTTTTTTTTACCATTATTCTTGCTATTCTGCTTGGTCAAATAAGATCTCCAGATAGAAGGACATCTATTATCCATATGTCTGGTGGACTCACACGTTTGACAGTATAGTCTTCTTGCCTTTTCAGTACAAGTATTACCATAATGACCTTGACCACCACAATTATAACAAACCATTGATTTGGGGCAACGCTGCGTGTAATGGTCCCCAACAACACCACAGGCATGACACACTACTGTTTGGCACTGGTTTCTTCTATGACCTGGTTGATGACAGTTGGCACATAGCGATGAGCTTGCTGTTGGTTCGTCCTGCACACCAAAGTATCTTCCCTCTCCTCTTAACGCTATCAGCCCGTCCGGATTCGAGTCGACCTGCTCAATCGACAGTGAGACGACTTTGTCTGTCTCGCGAGGTTGGAATTCAACTTCAGTCTCCATTTTTTATTTTTAATCTTTACAAAATAAATAAAAGAAAAAAAAAAAAAAAAAAGTGTTTTTTCGAATTTACAAAATTTTTTTTTTTTTTTTTTTAATCGACGATTTTTTTTTGTTTTTTGTTCTTTCACTTTCACATTTAAATTGAATTTAAAAACTGAATGTCTCAGGAAATTGTTAGCAAAGTCGAGGATTTGTCAATCAAGGACAACGACAAACCTCAACAACAACAACAACAGAGAATTGAAAAAAAATCAAAGAAATCAAAGGCTTCAGGTGCGGTTCAACCAAAACCATATCTTGATGAACAACCTCAATTCATTGAAGAAAGAATCAAACTATTTGATCAACTGAAAGCCGAATACGATGATTTCGTGTCAAAGCAAGAACGCAAACTTATTAAAATTGAACTGAAAGATGGTACCATCAAAGAAGGGAAAGCTTGGGAAACTACACCTTTCCAAATTGCTCAAGATATTGGTAAATCATTTTTAGAAAGACAATGTATTTCTAAAATTAATGGTGAATTATGGGATTTAGAAAGACCAATTGAAACAGATGCCAAATTAGAATTCTTTGATTTTGACACTGAGGAAGGGAAAAGAGTTTTCTGGCATTCATCTGCACATGTTTTAGGTGAAGCTTGTGAATGTAATTTAGGTGCTCATATCTGTTTAGGTCCTCCAACTGATGATGGGTTTTTCTATGAGTTTGCCGTTGATGGTGGTAAGACTGCTGTTTCTCAAGCTGATTTCCCAAATTTAGAATCTGTTGCTAAAACTGCAATTAAACAAAAGCAAAAATTTGAAAGATTAGTTATTTCAAAAGAAAATTTGTTGAAAATGTTTCATTATTCCAAATATAAAACTTATTTAGTTTCAACTAAAATCCCAGATGGTGGTTCCACTACAGTTTATAGATGTGGTCCATTAATTGATTTATGTGTTGGTCCTCATATCCCACATACCGGTAGAATTAAAGCTTTTAAACTATTGAAAAATTCTTCATGTTATTTCTTAGGTGATGCAACAAATGATTCATTACAAAGAATTTATGGTGTTTCATTTCCAGATAAAAAATTAATGGATGAACATTTGAAATTTTTAGAAGAAGCAGCTAAAAGAGATCATAGAAGAATTGGTAAAGATCAAGAATTATTTTATTTTAATGAAATGTCACCAGGTTCTTGTTTTTGGTTACCTCATGGTACAAGAATTTATAACACTTTGGTTGAATTATTAAGAAAAGAATATTCAAAACGTGGTTATGAAGAAGTTATTACACCAAATATGTATAATTCAAAATTATGGGAAACTTCAGGTCATTGGGAAAATTATAAAGAAAATATGTTTACATTTGACGTTGAAAAGGAGAAATTTGGTTTAAAACCAATGAATTGTCCAGGTCATTGTTTAATGTTTAAATCAAGAGAACGTTCTTATAGAGAATTACCATGGAGAGTTGCTGATTTTGGTGTTATTCATAGAAATGAATTTTCTGGTGCTTTATCTGGTTTAACAAGAGTTAGAAGATTTCAACAAGATGATGCTCATATTTTTTGTACTCAAGATCAAATTGGTCAAGAAATTGTTAATATTTTTGAATTTTTAAAATATGTTTATGGTGTATTTGGATTTGAATTTAAAATGGAATTATCAACAAGACCTGAAAAATATGTTGGTGATTTAGAAACTTGGAATAATGCTGAAAAAAAATTAGAAGATGCTTTAAATCAATGGGGTGGTGATTGGGAAATTAATGAAGGTGATGGTGCATTTTATGGACCAAAAATTGATATCATGATCTCTGATGCTTTGAAAAGATGGCATCAATGTGCAACCATTCAATTAGATTTCCAATTACCAAACAGATTTGAATTAGAATATCGTACTAAAGACGTTGCTAATGAAACTGAAGGTGTTAAGGATATTGATAGACCAGTTATGATTCATAGAGCTATTTTAGGTTCTGTTGAAAGAATGACTGCTATTTTAACTGAACATTTTGCTGGTAAATGGCCATTTTGGTTATCACCAAGACAAGTTTTAGTTGTTCCAGTTGGTGTTAAATATTTTGATTATGCTGAAAAAATCAATAAATTATTAAAAGATTCAGGTTTTTATTCAGATGTTGATTTAACTGGTAATACTTTACAGAAAAAAGTTAGAACTGGCCAATTACAAAAATATAATTTTATTTTCATTGTTGGTGAAACTGAATTAGCAAATAATTCTGTTAATATTAGAAATCGTGATATTACTGATTTACAAACAAAGAATGAAGCTGTTGAATTAAATTCAGTTATTAAACAATTACTTGAATTGAAAGAATCTAAAAGACAAGATAATGCCTTGATTTAGACTAATGTTGTTTTTTTTTTTTTAAATTTTATATATCAAATACATTTTGTATTGAAATTAGCTTACAACCTTATTTCTTTCTCTCATTACGTTTAAGTAAAATACTCAACAATCTGAAATAAATAATGTATAATATTATTATTTGTATAAATATGGTCATATATAAGTTCATGATGTGAATTAAATAAACTGTTGGTATGACATTAAATCACCATCTCTTGTTTTCTGCCTCATCATTACTGAGTCTTTCTTTTTCAAGAATTTCTTCAAATGATAATTCTTTTTCTACATAATAATCAGAGTTGGATTGAGGTGTAATGGAGCCATTTTGTCTGATTTTATTCCATGCAGACCCCATTGATGATGCACTATTAGTTGAAACATTTTTATTCTTTTCAGCTCTGATTCTATCCCAAGCTGATTTATATTCATTTTCAACTGGAATTTTTTCTTCAAATGGATCATTATGATCAGTTTCAGATATATTATTATTATCTGATTGGTTATCTTGGATATCATCATCAATAACTCCTGTACGTTCTTTCTTTTTAATTTTTCTTAATTCTTCAGCAGGACCAGAATATAAACCCATAACATCTTTACCATTAGAATAAATGGCACTTTTCCCAGTTTTTTCTGATCTTCTATCAAAAGCTTCTTTAGTTCTTGGATCTTTCATTATTAATTCTGGTTTTTCAGCACTTAATTTATAATACATCCACCATTTCATTGAATTACTTGGTCCTAACAAGGTAACTATATCAGCACATTTAGTATCTTTTAATTTGATTTCATTCAATTGACTTTCATATCCGATAGCAGTACCAATTGGTGATGAAATCATCATACCAACCATACCCAATATTATAGCAACTCCAAGGTTTGCCTTACCTGTAGGTTTAATCCATTTCACTTGGCCTGTATTCTTGTTGAAAGATAATCTATTGTAAATGAATGGGATAGAACCAAAGGAGAAAAATCCTAACCACCCTGTACCTGTTGAATAATATGAGATGTTGTTATAAGTGTTAGCTAGTTGAATTCTTTGGGATTTAGTCAAATTGTGATCCAATTCGTAGAATTGGAAAGCTTTTTGGAACGCATTTTCAGATTCTGGATTGCCTCTTATCACATCTGGTGGGTATTCTTCTAATTCTGGCATATTTTTTAATAAATTGTTGTACAAATTAAAAAATATTAAAAAATGAGTATGGAACTTTTTATTTTTTTATTTATTTAAAGCGGCGTTTGGACTTTTTTAATTGTCTCAATTAAATTAAATTAAAAATATATGATTTTGGTGTATAAATTTATACTTTTGGCTGTTGATTAGATAAAAATTGATATTCAACTTTAGTAGAAAGTCATTTATTTTCATTCAATATTAACAGAATAGAATTGGTATACATATTACATAATAATTATATAATATAAATATATTTCATCGACGTGGTAACAAAAATAAATAAAAATAATCCTTTTTTATTAAATAAATTTAACATCAATCAGAATATGTCTGAACACGAACTATTCCAGTTAAACCAGTTGTTCTTCACCGGTCAGTATTCAAAAGTCATTGAGTTCAATGAAAAGGATTTCTCTGCAACGAACCTTGAATTGTTAGACTATTTCAAAATTAGATCATTAGTTGAATTAAATAAATTTGATGAGATTGATTCAATCGTGACCAAAGAAGGTGTTGTTTATAAAGCATTTAAACTATACGCTGATATCATAAAATCTGGTTCGAAGGATGAAAATGAGCAGTTTAATGAACTCATTTCAAATAATTCAAATAATTCAATTATACTTAGATTAGGTTCAATTTATTTTGCTAAATTGAAAGAGTTTAATAAAAGTTTAAGTTTATTAGACATTGATTCATCTTTAGAGAGGAATCTGATATTGATTGAAATTTATTTATTAATGAATGATTTGAAAAAATCTCAATTTTGTTTACAAAAATTTAAAACTTTAGATTTTAATGATGATATTTTATTAAATTTTGCAGAAAATTTAATTAATTCTGTTAAAAATGGTGATGAATCCTTAAGATCTTGTTTATATTCATATGAAGAATTATCGAATCAATTTCCATCTTTATTGACTTTAACTTCTTTGTTAATAATTAATTTACAATTGAATCAAATAACTGAATCTGAAATAGTTATAAAACAAATTAATGAATTGATTGAAACGAATGAAATTCAAATAAATGATGATTATTTAGCCAATTTGATTTCATATTATCAATTGATTAATAATCCTTTGAAAGTCAATGAATTAAGATCAGATTTAATTAATTTAAACAAAGATCATGATTTATTAATTGAATTTAAATCTAAAAATGAATTATTCGATTCAATTGTTGAGAAATATAAAGAACAAATCAATTAAGATGTTTATTAAAAATATATATATTTTTTTTATTACTATTCCAAAACATAGACATAGTATTCAACTTGTAATTTACCTTCATCATCTCTTAAGAATCTACCTCTACCTATTAAATTTTTACTGTTAATCCATTTCTCAGCAACACAATTGGAATCTAAAGTGGCAGTTACATGATTAGTAACGTAACCTTCATTAAATTTTTGTTCTTTACCACCATTAGCAATGACTTCAATTTGTTCTTTTGATGGGACAACAACACCAGAATATTTCAAATGAACACCATGACCTTCTTTACTCTTACAATACAGTTGACAGTTCAAAGTGATTGTTTCATTGTCTTTAGTAGTTGTTAAATTATCAAACCCATGAACAACCTCGGTATCAAAGGGATAAGTTGGGTCTAAAGTCTTTGTATAACCAGATTTAACACCAACGTAGGTTAAAGAACCGGAATTGTTGGATAAAATTGGTAATGGTTCATCAATGTCCAAATGGATGAAGAAAGCGGGTTTCAAATTAGCGAATTCTGACATATTTTACAGATAATAATTATGTTGGAAGTATGTTGAGTAATAAAAAACAAAAATTTTTAAAAAAAAAAAAATTCGGAGGATCCCCAACAATAAATACGTTAGGAAAGAGACACGGATAATATATAAATAAATGAACAATAAAACCATTTCAAATACTTTGTCAAACAACGATCATTTACTGATCCAATCACTTTTCAAAACTCCTATTGAAATCCACCTTAATCAACAAACTTCAGTCAAAATGAATATTGTTAATGGTTCAATAGATGAAGGTAAAAGCATTCAAAGGACAAGACATGAATTAATGATGAGAATAATTGGAAAGTGATAATGATCATATTAAATACTATCAATAAATACTTACTTACTAATAGTGAAAACGTTATTAAGAGTGAATTTCCGCTTTGGGAAAATAACGAATTCCCAAATTTTGTGTCACTTTTTCTCCACAAAAGAATTATTTCCATTGCCGATATCGCATTGCTTACTACTACTACTATATATATATATATATCACTGTAATATCCCTCTAATATAATATTATTCAAAACACCAATGAAACCGTTTAATCTATCAAAATTCCCTTACTTAACCTCTTCAAACCAGTTCAAACTTCATCAACAAAGAACAACCCAGTTGAAAGAATGGTTAAACTCATCAAGATTCAAAGGAATTAAAAGACCTTATGATGAAACATTTCTTGCAAAACATCAAGGATCAATTGATTTCGAATATCCATCATCAATTCAATCTAAAAAATTATTCAATTTAATCAATGAAAGATTTATTGAAAAAAAACCTTTACACGTTCTTGGTTCTATTGATCCTATTCAAATGTCCCAAAATTGTCTTAATCAAGAAATTGTGTACATTTCAGGTTGGGCTTGTTCAAGTGTATTATCATCAACTAATGAAGTATCACCAGATTTTGGTGATTATCCATACAATACAGTGCCTAATCAAGTTGAAAGAATCTTTAAAGCTCAATTATTACACGATAAAAAGGCTTATTTCAATTGGATTAATTCAGATAATCCTTCTGAAAGTACCAAAATTGATTATATGAGACCAATTATAGCAGATGCTGATACAGGTCATGGAGGTATTGGTTCTCTTATGAAATTAGCTAAATTATTCGTTGAAAAAGGTGCAAGTGCAATCCATTTAGAAGATCAATTACATGGTGGTAAAAAATGTGGTCATTTATCAGGTAAAGTCATAGTTCCAACTTCTCAACACATTTCAAGATTAATTGCAACGAGATTACAATTTGATTTAATGAATTCAGAAAATTTGATCATTGCAAGAACTGATTCAGAATCTAGTAATTTATTATCTTCAAATATTGATGGTAATGATCATGAATTTATATTAGGTGTTAATAAAAAAATAACTCCATTAAATGAATTATTATCACTTGGTGAATCAAAAGGTTATTCAATAGATCAATTAAATCAAATTGAATCAAATTGGTTAAATGAAAATAAACTATTAACTTTCAATGAAACAGTTGAATTAAGATTGAAAGAGATTAATCAATTTGATAAATTTCCAACATTTTTAACAAAAACCAAAAATCTCAATTCGAATTTTGAATCAAGATTAATCTACAAGGAATTAACGAATGATGACGGATTAATCTTTGATTGGGATGCACCAAGAACAAGAGAAGGTTATTATCTAACTAAGCCATCAATTGACGTTGCTGTTAAAAGAGTTTTACAATTTGCTCCATATTCTGATTTATTATGGTTAGAAACTAAAACTCCAAATTTGAAATATGCTCAAGATTTTGCTAAAAGAATTCATCAAGTATACCCTGATAAAAAATTAGTTTATAATTTATCACCATCTTTTAATTGGTTAGCTAATGGATTTAATGAAACTGATTTGAAAAATTTCATTTGGGATTTATCAAAATCTGGATTTGTTATTCAATTAGTTTCATTAGCAGGAATTCATTCAAATGCTTTATCATCATGGCAATTATCACAAAGTTTTGCTAAAAATGGAATGAAAGCTTATGTTGATTTAATCCAAAAAAAGGAAATTGAATCAAACTGTGATGTTTTAAAACATCAAAAATGGTCAGGTAATGAATACTATGATTCTTTAATCAGTTCAATTCAAGGTGGTAATTCTCTAAGTAGTTCAAATACTGGTGGAAATACAGAAAGTCAATTCTGATCAAAAACATACTCACACAATTATTACAAAAAAAAATTATTTATACAAAAAATATATTTATACTTGATATATATATATTCATACACTATTTTATACGATATTTACTCAAAGTTTTATACACACATCTATTTATTGTTAATAATAAAATTACTACACCATTAAATAGTAAATACCATTATTATTTATAAAAATATACTAAAAACGAACGAATTCAACCTATAATTTAAAAAGATATAAATAAAATCTCAAAACAATCTCATTTAACACAAACCGGATCATTTGAACTTGCAATATTACATTGATGCATTAATCTTTTTTCACCGGGTTTAAATTGACCAGTAACACTATGCCAAACACCTCTATTATGGAAAATAATTAAATCACCTTGATTCCAATTATGAGCATAGATTAAATCTTTATTTACAGCTGGTGACATGATTTTTTTAATAATTTCTCTAGATTCTTTTAATTCATAAATTTTACCAGTCTTGATGTTGTGTAATCTATATAAACAACAACCATGGATTTGTAAATGTTGATTACCAGTTATTTGATTAGTCCAAACCATTGGTAATTTTTTAACTTTTGATTCTTCCCAACTTGGTAATTCATCAAATGATTTTTCTAAATTATCTGAATTCATTGTAATACCATCATCAGTAGCTTTTGCTTGAGAGATGAAAATGTATGGATGTGGTGCATATTCAACAATTGTATTTAATGCAAAATCTTTCTCTTCTGGTGATAATCTATCAAATGCGTCTTTACCACTAATGAAAGCAGTAGCACCATTGGCTAAAGTTAAAGTTTCACCATCATTTAAAGTGATCTTGTTTGGGTCATCAGTTGTTGAAGGGACTTTAATACCTAGTAAAGTGGTTGCAACAGGTGGTGATAAATCATATAAAGCAGAATCAATATGCCATCTATAAAATCTTGTTTTATTTTGGGCAATTTCTTCATCAGTCAATAAATTTTTATGGAACGTGAAATGAGTTGGATGAGTTAAAGTACATTCTTTAATACCATAATGACCAACGTTATCTTCATCACCATCTTCGAAAACCCAATCACCTTGCCCTAAAACTTGAATTTGTGGTTGATTTGGAATTGAGATCCCATCTTTTTTTAAAATTGAATCTTTATGTCTAAATTCTTTCCCATGACCATAATTTTTATCACCTTTATCTTCTTCTTCCTTGAATTGTAATGTTGGATCTAATCTGGTTGTTAATTTATATTGAGATAATGGTAACAAACCAGCTTGATTTTCAATTAAAATGATTGAATAAGTGTATAAAGCTTCAATCAACTTGTTCAAATCTGATTCATTCAATAATGATGGATCATTGGAAACGTATTCAGGTAATGTAACTTTAACACCGATTTTTGGTAAAGGAGTAATCAATAAAGTATCTTGAGAGCCCATTTGTATAACGAGTTATAATAAAAGTGTGTAAACAATGATAACAAAAGAGATGAATATATATATATAAAATTCAATGAAGAATCACCTCTATTTATACCTTTTTTTGCTTTTTATATAATTAATTTCGTTTTAATCCGTATTGATAATTGTTATGCAAGTCAAAAGTAAATGATTGTGTCCCGAACCAGGAAAATCTTTCTTATCTCGGACAAACGACGGAGTATAATTTGTCACGTGATCAACAACCGTCGGATTAAATATTAATGCCGGCGTATAATTAATAATCCAGCAAATTTATTAATTTTGTCATATATAATCATTATTTTTACAACTACGTATAATTATATATTTGAAGGACGTATAATATAATATATGAGCATCAATGGTATAAATGATATCTATTGCAAATCATGGACTTTCTATCTTATCTTCATTCACTAATTTACTAATTCAGTAATCATAATTAACCTCATCTCTCAACTTGTTTTACTTTCTCGAAAACTTGACAAAAAAAAAAAAAAAAAAAAAAAAAAAAAAAAAAAAAAAAAAAAAGCATCAAATTTTTCTTCTAAATCAATAATAAAGTAGATAAATAATACTAATAATAGGGTATTATCACAATGGCACATCGTAAACTTCAACAGGAGGTGGATAAAGTGTTCAAGAAGATCAATGAAGGATTAGACGTTTTCAACACGTTTCATGAACGTCATGAATCTTCAACAAATTCATCACAGAAGGATAAATTAGAAAATGATTTAAAAAGGGAGATTAAAAAATTACAAAAACTAAGAGAACAAATCAAAGTTTGGCAAACTTCAAACGATGTTAAGGATAAAGATAAATTGTTGGAATATAGAAGACTGGTGGAAGTAGCGATGGAACAATATAAAGTTATTGAAAAAGGGTCGAAAATTAAAGCATATTCAAATACTTCATTAAAGGCAGTCAGTGAATTAGATCCAGAAGAGAAAGAGAAATTAGAATGTATTAATTTCATTCAAGAATCTATTGATGAATTAGAATCACAATATCAAGAATGTGAAGTTGAATTAGATAGATTATCATCTAAAAAATCAAGTAAAAAATCAAGTAGTAATGTTGAATCTAAAAAAGAAGAATTGAAATCACATCAAGCGAAATATAGATGGCATCAACAGAATCTAGAATTGATATTAAGGTTGTTAGAGAATGGTGAGCTGTCAGTTGAAGAAGTTAATGAAATTAAAGAAGATTTAAGTTATTTCATAAGTAATAATAAAGATGATAATTTCATTGAGAATGAATATTTATATGAATCATTAGATTTGGAATCAAATGAAGTGATTCAACACGATTTAGTCACTGCATTCAATGGTGTAAATGAAATTGTTGAACAACAACAACAACAACAACAACAACAAGTGGAAGAACCTAAACCTGAAGTAACTATTGATTCAACTCCAAATAAAAAAATTTTGAAGAAAGTGATATCAAATACCTCAATAACACCAGTAATAACAACAGCAACACAAAACAATAACTCTACTAATATGTCAACATCAACTTTAAGTGGAATGACTTCATTAAAGCCAGCTATAGTACCAGTGATACCTACACAATCAGATATTAAATGGTCTTCATTAGTTGCTGGAATTGAGAATGAAAAAAATACAAATAAAGAAAAGGAGATTGGTAAAGATAAAGATTCTTTGAATAGTGGGAATAGTGAAACTTCATTGATGGTATCTAATGCTAAAATAACTGATGATTCAGGATATTTAATTGATTCTTCATTGATTTCATTACCACCTGGTATTCAAGATATAATATTGTCTTTTTATTCAAATAGAGTGAATAATAATAATAATAACGGTAATACTAATATTGGATCACATAGAATCAAGAATGTTTATGATTGTTTGAAACCAAATAGATATTATCTTCCAAAACAAATTGAATTGAATTATAATAAAGATTTCTCATTAGAATTTCAAAAATGTTTAAATGAATGGAATAAATTTAAATATAATTATGATAAAGATTCATCAATTGAAAGATTAGAATTGAGCACTTTATTTTATTCATATTTTTTCAGTTTAACACCATTTGAAAACAGTTTAATAACTGAAGAATTAATTAAAAGAGGTTGGAAATTAGATAAAGATGGTTTGAATTTTGTTAAAGTTAATGGAAATAGTATCAATGGAAGCACGTTCAATAAATTCGATGTTATGAATTGGAATTTAGTTGAAGTTGTTAAACCAATGATATAATAAATAAGCAATAATTAAATTTTTATATATATAAATAAAAAGAATTCACAAAATATTCTTACTACAACAAATATCTCTTTTCTTTTCTTTTCTTATTACGTATTGAACTGTGTATTGATATTAGCATTATTATTTTTATAACGATTCTTCAAATTAGTTGTATGAAGTTTCAATCTTAGTAATAACCTTCTTCTACAAAATAAACCTTTAAAAAGATTAAATTCACCAAACCATTTAGCCCTTGGATGGAAACTTTTAGCATAGAACCAACCTTGATAATCACAATAAATTGGTCTTTTGATACCTGAATCAATGTTTATATTTGAATTGAAACACAAAACGTACCATTGATGCCAAATCCATTTATTATCAGATTCAACGTTTATATCATCATCTTTAATTGAATTATTATCAAGTAGTTGAATCTCTGTGTTTATCGTTGAATATAGTTTCAAATCGTTATTGATTGGGTTTCCATATATATCAACAAACTGGGAGATTGATGTATTTAACGATGGCATAAAGAATAAAGAGTTGAATAGTTGAATTCCAAATAATCTTAAACCTCTTTGATTTTGAATTATTATTTCAAATGATATGTTATCTTCCAAGTTTTGATTACCAATGGAGATATCATCGCCAAACTGGTCTAATATATTCAGCTGTCCGTAGTTGCCTATAATTGTCTTAAGAGTGGATTTGAATACTTCCCTTGAAGGTATTAAATTTCTAATTATAGTCGAATCTGAATAAGTCTTATCAATGATTTCAAATAGATTGGATGATTTGGTGCTTGATGGTTGCCTTGGGGAGTTGTCTATCAGAGTGATCATGTAAGAAATAGAATTTAGGTATAATATAAGCAGATCTTGAATTTATAGAAAGATATTGTTTACATGATTTCATTATTACATAAGATAACTTTATTGACATCATTAAATTCACATAAAAATTTTGTACTCAAAATGGTTAATTAATTAATTAAGATAAATTGTAATCAAATAATTCAATTTAATCAATTCAAAATATAAAATAAATCAATCTATCAATAATAAACCAATTCATCAATTCCACTACATAACATACACCAAAATGCTTCACTTATAATACAACCGAATTTACGTAATCCTTTGAAAAAAGCAAGGATAAAAAAATTTTTTTTTTTTTAATCCAACTTATCCCATCAAATCAATCAATCAATCTCAACAACTATTATTATTGCTTATCATTACTACTATTTCTATACATACATACATATATCAAATATTATTAATATAGATATACACTATATATATATATATATATATATTAAGCTTATCCCAATATCAATAAATACAACTGTCCCTATTACTAATACACAAAAATATGATGCCATCAACTACAAAACAACAACAACATCATGATATCCATTCAAATGATTATTTACATTCAATGCAACAGATGGCTGCAATTCCACAAACTTTACCATCAACATCTCAACAACCTCTTCCTCAACAATTACATATGGATGACCCATTATCTTCAACTCAACCTAATAATTTATTCAATGAAACAATATCACCATTTTTTGCTCCATATGGTATTGATGTTAGTCATTTCCCAATAACAAATCCTCCAATTTTTGAAAGTGCCTTATATAACGTTGAAAATGATTCTCAACCAAGATCAAGACGTCGTATTTCTATTTCAAATGGTCAAATTGGTCAAATTATAAACACTCATACGTTGAATAATGATGATTTATATGATATTCAACCACCGCCTTATCCCAAGGGCTATAGCGCTGCCACTGCACAACTAAGCCATTTGAACCTGGACGTTGGTGCTAATAACATTAATAATAACGATAACAACATGAACGATCCAGTTATTCAACTCAGTAATCTCAATAATGTAAACAATCAAGGTATACCAACTGAGAAATTGAGTTACAACAACGAAGTTATATTTAACCCAGAAGCAGGCCCAATTCCAGGAACAGCAGCATGGAAGAAGGCACGATTATTGGAAAGAAATAGAATTGCTGCTTCTAAATGTAGACAAAGAAAGAAAGCAGCACAAATTCAATTGAAAGAAGATATTGCAAATTATGAAAAAGAGATTGAACATTTGGAATTGAAGAATGATGCTTTATTAGAATTATTTAATGAAGTCAAAGGAAAATTTAATAACGATCTAAAGATTCAAAAGATTTTAAACAACGTTCAATCAATTCTTGATAAAGAAACAGAGGACTCTAAGTGATTTGTTACCACCACCCCAACCATATATTTACTTCTATACTCTGTTTTATTCCACATTTTTATAATGGATTTATATCTAGTAAGCGCTATACTTATATATCGTAATACACATAGATGTAAATCATACTAACTATTACCACGTCTTAGGCAATATCATTCATCAAATTAAAGAATTCATTACGGTTATCAACTACAGAACTCATTGATTTATTACAAAATTCTCCTAATAATAAACTATCAATCAACCATTTATCTAATAAAACAACAACGATAATTCAACATTTTAATTCAATTGATATAAATCAATTGGATCTTTTCAAATCATTGATTAAATTCATTGATGATGATGATGATTCAATCCATCGTTTAATCTCATTCATTTATAAACATTTAAAATATGATATTTCAATTGAAATATCCCAATTATCAATTCATTTATACAATAAAACAAACACCACTAATATAAATGAATTAAATACCCATTCCTTCATGAATAGTATCAATCAATTACAACAATACCAATTCATAAATGAACTATCAATCAACTCTTTAACTAAATTGTTAAAATTTTATCTATCATTATTAAACATTTCAAATATCAACTACAACAATAATTCATTAAAATCTTCATTAATACTACTAAACATTAATAACAACAAATCAACATAAAAGAAAAGAAAAAAAAAGCAGCAGCTCTATATAACTAAACCCCTTTCAACCATTCATGATCCATTGCTTCCTTTGCTGTCATTCTTTCCATATGATCATACTTCAAACATCCATCTAAAAATGATACAACTTCATCGTTGAACAACTCACTATTATCTTTATTAACAAATCTCATCCATGGTCTTTTAACGTATTGACCTAAATCTTCATATTCTAATCCTAATGAAATTTCATATTTATCCAAATATTTATACAATTCATCTGTCCCCAACACTCTCACGATTTGAACCAGTTGATCAGTGTTTGATTTCCCATGGAAGAATGGTTCTTTTTTGAATATGATACTTGCTAACATCGCACCTAATGACCATATATCTAATGAATAATCATAATACCTGTAATCAACTAATAATTCGGGACCTTTGAAATATCTTGAAGCAACGCGGACGTTATACTCAACTCCAGGGTGATAAAACTCAGCTAACCCCCAATCAATAAGTCTTAATTTCTTAGCATCATGATCAATCATAATATTATGAGGTTTAACATCACGATGAATTATACCCTTTGAATGACAAAAATCTAAAGCTTTTAATAATTCTTTCATATAATATCTAATATCATAATCTTTTAACGTTGGATATAATAATCTAAAATCAACGTTATTAATATTTTCAAAGATAAGTGAAGGAGTTTTATTAATTTCATCTCTAACAACACCAATTAGTTCAATTATGTTAACACCAGCTTGTAAATTTTGCAAGATCTTGATCTCTCTTTTGATCTTCTTTCTCTTAACCGGTTTCAAGACTTTAATAACGATCAAAGATTCTGTTTCTTTATTAATACCTTGGAAAACTTCACTGTATTTACCACGGCCTAGTTTTTTAATGATTTCATAATTGGATGGTGATGACCAAATTATTGTGAGATTCTCATATTCTGACCATTGGGGTGGTTGCTTGGAATTGGCATCTGCGTATACTCTAGAAGTAGTAGCAATGACCATATTACTGTGAACTCTCTTTTCACTGGGGCTCCAACTACTTCAATTGCTTCATTTCCCTTTAGAATCGTCGAAAGTGTTCTATTTCCGAAATGTTCGGATGTTTACATAATATTTATGATTATGTAACATGTTTTTTTTTTATAAAGAGTTTATACCTTTAATCATTTCAGTTTGTTTTAATTTCTCATTTTCAACTAAATCCAATTCTTGTAAAGATCTCAATTCGTTGAAAATGTCTTTAGTCTTATCGAAATACACGTATTTCAAGATATTTCTCAAATTCGATTCTATTTCTTCAATAAATGAACCAATATTAACAACGTTATTTAAAATAAAATCATCTCCATTGGTTATTTCAACAGTTTTTCTATTTTGTCTTATTAAATTCCCATTCAATTTGATATCTGAATTACTCAACTCTAAGATAACTGTACTTGTGATTTTATATTCAACTAATCCATTTGATAATTTCTCAACTTCAAAGACGTAAATTGAATCCCAATTCCCAAATTCTTTACTTGTTTTCTTTAACAACACAACACCAGCAAATCCATTCTCAATGGAATCTTCAACATCCCACAGATACACTGATGATAAGCCACCTGCTTCGTAATATAAATCTTTATAAACTTCGAATGCATCATTTAATGAAATTTCTAAATCTCTTAATTTTGACGATGGAAATGGTGATTCTTCATCATCATCTAATTTAGGATAATACTTATTAGACCATGGTGACCTATATGAGTCAAGATCCCTGTTGTAATCACAACAAAGGAATGACTTGTTATTTGATGAAACATCTTGTTTGATAGTTAATGGAACATCAACACTTGTTAACAAATCCTCTGAAATTGAGTTGTTCAAACGGGATACGTTGATTAGATGCTTAGGTAGTCTCTCTGGGTTCACTTTACGCAAGAGTGACAACGCAGTGGTGTAGGAATCAGCCATTTTTTTCTTACACTTCAACCTATTTATTTAAAAAAGGGTTGAAATTGTTTTCCGAAAAACACAATTTAGTCCCTTTTTTTTAAAACTAAATACAAATACTACGTCATTTAGAATGTCAATTTTATCAGTTGTTGGTCCTCTAATTCCACAACATCCAGGTCTCTTGCCAAAATGGTTGTTATTCATCTCATTAGTTGCATCATTGAATTCAATTCAAGCTTATACAACACCATCAATAACTAAAAAAGTTTATGAAAATGATCCAATTCAAGTTTCATCATTATCATCAAGAACTTTTGGTACATGGACTTTAATCTCATCAATAATTAGATTTTATGGTGCTTATTACATTAATAATCCACAAATTTATCAAATTGTTTATTTTAGTTATCTGATTGCGTTTATCCATTTTGGATTAGAATGGTTTATTTATAAAACTGCTAGATTTGGTAAAGGTTTATTAGGTCCAATTATCGTAAGTACTTCAACTTTAATTTGGATGTATTTGCAATACGATTATTACGTTGTTTAGTAAATAAATGAATGAAATTGAATAAACCATTACTTATATATTTTATTTACTAAATTTATTATTTCTTTATTTAGATTTAATGTCTTGTTGGATCTTGACGTCTTAAAACTTCAACTGCAGGTCCCAACAATCTTTGAAATCCTCTTTTATCTAAAGTTACAACGTCAACATCACTTTTAGCAATAACTGAAGCTTGTCTAGGTAAATCATTCAATAGAGCAACTTCACCGAAATAATCACCTCTTTTCAATGATTTAACTTGTCCTTCACCATTTTTAACAACATCTGCTTCACCTTTAATAACTAGATAAAAATTCTCACCAATTTCTCCCTCTTTTATAATAACATCACCATTTTTATAACTCTCTAAATCTAATGAATCTGCTAATTTAGATCTTTCAAATAATGATAATTTTGATAAAACTGGAACTTCTTTCAAAAAACTTTCATATAACTGTCTTTTTTTAGAAGTTTTAGCTAATAAAATTCTTCTAAATGTTGAACGATCCAATGACCATAATATAACATCGCTTGAAGCAACAACTGTAGCAGCTCTTGGTGAATTATACATTAGTGCCAATTCACCAAAACTTGAACCTGATGAAGATTCATTCACTTTTACATCATCAACAAAAAATTCAACTTGACCACTTTCAACAACATAGAAGAAATCACCTTCATCACCTTGTTTGATAATCTCTGAACCTTTTGGTAATTTGACTTCTTTCAATGCATTTATAACAGTTTCCAATGAATCTTCATCTAACGAACTAAATAAAAATATTTTAACAACTGATTTACTTAATCTTTCTAACTGTTCAGCAGTTTTAGGAATGATTGGAAATTTGAAATCTTCTTTGATACCATTTGGATTCAATGTTTCTGCGCTGACAGAAGTACGTCTATTAGCATTAAAAGTAGTTGGAATGTTATGAGACACTGGTTGAATTGATTGATTGACTGACTGTGATGATCTTCTCGCTTGCATGGCAGCAAATGCATTAGCTTTATGGAATGGATCTTGGATCTTTCTACTGTTATTATTGTTATTACTACTATTGGTATTATTGTTATTGTCATTAAAGTCATTACTAGTCGGATCAATTGTTTGATTAATCTTGGAATGATTTTCTTCACCAACTTCAAAACCTGTTTTGAATATCCCTTGATTATTCTCGTTTAAGTTGATTGAAGTGCCATGAGGGTCCTCAGAGTCCGGTATTTTGTAATGTGGATCATCGTTGGCAAAAGGTTGTTTAAATTGAAGTGTATCGTTATTATTATTATTGTTATTATTTTTGTTATTATCAGCGTTTGATAATAATTCTCTTCTCTGTTCTTCTAATTTGGATAAAAAATAATTGGAACAGAATTGTAAGACGTCAGAAGGTTGTTGTAACTGAATTTCTCTATTTAATTCATTCAAAGCATTGACGTATTCATTTGGAAGTGGCATCTTTTATCTTTTCTGTGTTTTGTTTGAATGTTTTGTTGCTTTTTAAGGAGAAAATTCCTTTAAAATTTATCTTTTTTGTTTGATTTCCCAAGTCGGAAGTTTTTTGAAATTCCGGTAACACTTTAAAAAGATTACTTATATGTGAATCTTGTGTGTATATATGTAAGTATAAATATATATATATGTACGTACTCATGATGGTATATCAACCACTGGAGCCCTTTGTGCCTCGTTCTCAAGAGTTTGTCTCTTAATATTTTTCTGTTGAGAAAGAATGTATAAAATCAACCAACCACCTAAAACTAACGTTGAGACTAATAACATAATATTAACTGGTGTTGGATTACTTCCATAAACGTTTCTTGTGGCCAAATCTAAATAAGTTTGAAAGTAATTCAATAAACCAGCAGTACACATCATCAACCCATATACCTGACCAAATGTATCAAATCCAAAAACTTTTGCAGAATAATCACTAACTGTTGTATAATAAAACGGTCTATAAACAACTAATAATAAAATACCAACTAAATTCAAATAAAATGATTTAAATAATCCACAAATACCAATGAAGGAAGTGATTGATAATAAGATATATAACACTTCAACTGTTCTCAAATTGTCTAAAATCAATCCAATGAACGGAATTGCAATAACACCACCTAATGGTAATGCAATATCAAATATATTATTTATTTTTAGAGCTAATTCTTCTCCTAATAAATAAGTTTCTTGAGATCTAATAGTTGCAACGAAATAATTGATTCTAATCATTTGAATTGTAGTGAAAGCACACATAATATAAAAAAAAGGTGATTGAATTTGCTTTTTAACAGATAATCCATCTAAAATACCAAAAATATTACCTGTTTTAACTGTTATTTCATGCTCGATGTATTCTTCAATTACTGACTTTCTTCTATTACCAGTTGCAGTTAAACTTGTTCTTCTTTGTAAACCTAACTCTTCGTCATCATTAAGAGATAATAATGAAGTACGTTCAGTAACGTCTTTGATGATATTTGAACCGTCATCACCTGGTAATAAATGTCCGTTTTCATCTAACCCTTCAATAGCTAATTTTTGAACCGTACCAAAGGTTTTATAACTTTCATTTGGCATAATAAATAGTTGACAAATAAATATGAAAATTGGTATGATTAAATAATAATGGAAAAATGAAGTCAATCCTAATCTAATATAGTTTTGATAGATAATCCTATAAACCAAAAATACTGCACTTGATGTATCAAATGCTCCAGTTAATAGAGCTAAAATCATACCACTGTATTTAGGGAAACTGTTGGCCAATTGGAAACTTGAAATGAACACAAATGGACCACCCAAGGCTAAAAACACATAACCCGTTAAATAAGGATCAACAAATGATAAAAATGAAAAGAAATTGGATAATAACAAAGAACCAATGAATAATAAAACAGAACCAATGAATCCACAAACTCTTGGACCGTGATGATCCAAGATATTACCAACGATCAAGGCGGTCGCATTGGTGACAACAGCACCAACTGTGAACATCTTGTTTAGTTTCAAATCTTGGGCAACACATAGCTCTGTATCACTAGTACTAACATCACATAATTTATGATAGATTCCTTCAGAGATCAAAATTGGTTTTAAAGCAGCAAAACCGAAAATTGGACCTGCTGCAAAAAGACACCAAATGATTGCACAAGTGACTTGAACGATTCTTATTCTGTTCGTCATCCTCCAGAGCGTGTGTCTCTTTGCTAATATAATACACAATAAATAAACTAGAGATAAGAATTGAATTTAAGGAAAACTTCTTTTTTTTTTTTTACGATAATCGTTGATAAGAAAATGGATGAGGCCCGGCATAAATATACACAAAATTATTCTTGTCACTCACTCGTACCATGAAATCAAGAACATCAAAGACACACCAACAAACACAAAAAACAATTGTAAAATTCCCTTAATAATCTCTTGTCTACGAGTATTATCTTTTTCTAACTGTAAAACTTCCGGTATAACACCTACTGTTGCAATGTACAAGAATCCACCAGCAGTGAACGGTAGTGTTAAGTCTCCTGTAGTGACACTAGTTCCAAATAATCCTGGTGAAATGTTATCTTTTAAAGTATCAACAACTTCATTATTTGTCCCTAAAGATTGAATGAAAATACCCAGGAAAGTACCCAGATAAGCACCAAGTGCAGTGACGAATTGAGAGTTCATGGCTTGCCATTTAGTGAATCCACCTTGAATTAAAAGAGCAAAATCACCAACTTCATGAGGAATTTCATGAAAGAAAACCGCAAGACAAGTTGTTGAACCAACAGATTTCGATATATAAAAACTTGCAGAAATTGCCAAACCATCAGTGATATTATGAGAAAAATCTGAAATTAAATTCAAGTAAGCACTTGCCTTGACTGACTGATTTGGATTTTTAATAACAACATCTTTATCACCATCTGTTTTCTTATGTTCTGAAACTGGATCAATATGAGAATGAGAATGACCATTTGATTCAACACCTTGTTCATGTTCTAATATTCTTAAACTTTTATCAATTGAAAAGAATACAATAAATCCAACAAATATAAATAAACCTAATATACTATTTCTTCTTTCATCGACTAGAACAAATGAATTTTTTGAATGATCAATTGGTTCACCAACAAAAGTCTGTGGTAATAAATGTAAGAAAACATCTCCTAATAAACCACCAATCGCAAAACTGACTAGTAATGATAGTTTTGAAGGATTGATTGAAGCTGGAATGAAAGCTAGAATCAAATTAGGTGGACCTGATATATAAGTAGTTGCCAATAACGCATTATAACCTGGACTTTCAAATGGGAAAAGTTTGGAAAATAGATAGCTTATAACTGATCCTCCTTCTTCGTGGGAATGTTGTTTAGATTTCAATGTATCTAATTCTTCAACAACTTCACATTTTGATAATTTATTTGATAGTACTTGTAAATTTACATCACCATTAGAATAATATAAATTATCAGATAGAGCTACCTCTTTACTTGTAGTGGTTGGCCTAGAATGTGATGATACCACTGAAAGTACTGAGATGAATGTTAAGATTGAACTGAACTTCATCCTTCGATATCAATTGAGCTTCGAATAATTCCTTTGTTTTATTCAAGTTTTTTGACATGAAATTTTTCAATTTTTTTTTTTTTTTTTTTTTTTTTTTTTTTTTTTTTTTTTTTTCATTTTTTGACACCCGCGTGGAGAGGAGCAAATTGATTTACACAGTTTTATTATAATGATACTATAGAGGGCTCAATAGGAAACCATAAAGAAGTTTGTCAGTTGTGGAATAATGAGAGATAATCAAGTTTAGAATTTAATGTTTAAAGATTTCTGATTGAATCTTTTATAACTATGAATAATAATTGATTCATGAAGAATATCTGAACACTTGACTTTAGATTTATATTGATATTTTGAATTACACTATTAAAGTGGCATGTTTAACCAATCTGGTGACATTAATAATCAAATAAATTGAAGTGCTTTCCTCTATTTTGGGCTCTTAGATCCCCAATTTCCGAAAGCTCTTTCTATATAAAAGAGCAGATAATTTCCTCTTTCATCTTCATTCATTCAATGGGTATTATAGATTGACACGCTCACAATGTCAGAATTTATTCAATGGAGTAATCTAGGTAAATCAGGTTTAAAGATTTCAAATTTAATTTTGGGTACAATGTCTTTCGGATCAAGTAAATGGTCACAATTTGTTGAAGATGATCAGGAAAAAGTATTTGAAATCTTGAAGAAAGCTTATGATTTAGGTATTGGAACTTATGACACTGCTGATGTTTACTCCAATGGATTAAGTGAGATATTACTAGGTAAATTCCTTAAGAAGTTCAATATTCCAAGAGATAAAGTTGTTATAATGACAAAAGTTTACTTCTATTCTGATGAATCTTATGGTCATGATGCTTTCTTGTTATCTCATATTGATGAAAAGACTAAAACCGAGCTAGCTAATAACCAAGGGTTATCAAGAAAACATATAATGGATGGTGTCGAGAATTCTTTAAGAAGATTAGATATTCCATACATTGATATTTATCAAATTCATAGATATGATCATTCAACTCCACCAGAAGAAACTATGAAGGCCTTGAATGATTTAGTCGAAAGTGGTAGAGTTAGATATATTGGTGCATCATCTATGAAAGTGGTTGATTTAATGCATTTACAACACATTGCAGATAAAAATGGATGGCATCAGTTCATCAATATTCAAAGTGAATATAGTTTATTAAATCGTTCAGATGAAGATGAATTGAACTATTATGCTGATAAATTTGGTGTTGGTTTAACTCCATACAGTCCATTAGCTTTTGGATTCCTAGCTAGACCACTTGCTAAATCTATTGAAGAGTTAGACACTCCAAGAGGAAAATTTTCTGTGGCTTTTAACAATGGATTCACTGAGGAAACCTCTAAAGAATCAGATAAAAAGATTATTAACAGAGTTGGAGAAATTGCTGAGAAACTCAATACTAAAAGAGCAGTCGTTGCACTAGCGTGGGTGTTGTCTAAAGGTGCTCATCCAATTGTTGGTGTTAATAAGATTGAGAGACTTGATGATTTAGTTCTCGCAAGTAATTTAAAATTGACTGAAGAAGATATAAAATATTTGGAAGAGCCATATGAAGCTAAATTCAGAACATTCTTCTCATAGGCCAAAAAAATAACTTATATCTGAACATTGAAATTGAAATTTAAATTTAGACGTTAGTTTTGTAAGACTTTTGTTTTTCTATCATTTTGCATAAATGTTTATGTCAATTATATGAATGATACCCCGAGTATCCCACATATTTTAGTCCACATAATTTGGGTATAAAAGGAAATGAAATTTCTTCTTTTATCTTTCTTAACTTAAACGATTTATGAAATTAATCATGACTGAATTAAATAAAAACACTAAATATACTTTAAATAACGGCAAAACCATCCCAATTACCGGATTTGGGTTGTTCAGAACTGAAGAAACTAGAAAAATTGTCAAAGAGGCATTGAAAGTTGGTTATAGACATTTTGACACTGCTTCATTTTATGGTAATGAACAAGAATCAGCTGAGGCAATTTCTGAATATTTAAAAGAGCATCCTGAGTTGAAAAGAGAAGACATTTTTTATACTACTAAAATTTGGACTGATGATCATGGATTTGAAAGAGCAACAAAAGCCATTGAAAAATCTTTAGAATTAGCAAAATCAATTGGTTATATTGATTTATTTTTAATTCATGCCCCTAATTCAAATAAACTAAAAAGATTAGAAACTTGGAAAGCATTAGAAAATTCAGTTAAATCAGGTAAAGTTAAATCAATTGGTGTTTCGAATTATGGTATTAAACATTTAACTGAATTATTAGAATCTCCAGATTTGGAAATCAAACCAGTTGTTAATCAATTAGAATTACAACCATGGTTACAACATTTAGATATTCAAGAATTTGTTAAAAAACATGATATTTTATTAGAAGCCTATGCTCCATTGACAAGAGGTAAAAAATTTGATGATGAAGAGTTACAATACATCTCTAAGAAACACGGATATCTTCCATCAGAGGTGTTATTGAAATGGTCTTATGACCAAGGATTTATCGTGTTGGCTAAAACATCAACTCCTGAAAGAATTGCAGTTAATTTCAACGTTTTAGATCATGTTAAATTAGATGATGAAGATTCAAAGATTTTACATAAACCCGATTCTTATGAAAGATTCACTGCTTGGGATCCAACCACTTATGAAGATCCTGTTGAATGAATATAGTTCATGAGTTTTCCTTTTTTCAATAATTGTTCGTAGTTTTGGAAATTCTTATACATCAACTAGTTCCTTGGAATCAAATGGTCAAAATAAATCATAAGAGTAACACTGTATAGCACATATCTACTATAAAAAATTGATAATAAGTGAATGTTGATATTTCCAAGCTATTGTAGGACAATATTTCTCATATTAGACTAGAGCGATCAATAAACCTATTACCTATTGAAAAGAATTCCATAACCATGTCATGGTGTCACCTAACATTACTCCAGAAATTATTGAGTGGGCATGACACGTGTTTGCTGGTATATACACTTACAGCCTTACCAGCCAACAAACAGTGCTTAAATCGACGTTCTTTAAGCATTTGAAGCACTTTAAAGGTTGCCAATTTTCGGCTCGTAATTTGACCTATTGAGATTAATCAAAAGATTAGATTCTTTCATATCAATATCAACAAATACTTCAAATCTACGTTCACTAATCTTCTCTGTTTCATCCATCAAAGTAAAAAATGAAACTGATATTGATTACATATATTCTTTGATCTTCAATTTCATATTTTCTTTCAAAACATTGATCAACTTGATTCGGAATAGTAAGACTTCAAAATTTGTTTATTGATCCAGAAGACTATTTCTCTAATATTAAATATTTCAAACAATTCAGAATGGTTGCCACTATCACTAAGTTGGCTAGCTTGCTAAAATATGCATTTATTACAAAGTCATTGCTTGCATACTACAATGCTGGAAAAAAAATCTAATACCCTCCCTCCGTCTCCACATGGCTTCCCACCTATTTTGAGATCCTTTTGATTAGGAGGATCTCTGAACCTATTAGGAACATCAGGATGCTTTCAAGTACTTATATGATCTGTTAGAGATGATGATTTAAAGTATTTTTGCCTATTTTTTTTGGTGTATGATTCAATTGATAGCCCAGAATGGATAGAAAGCTGGACCTTTCTGTGGAGAGAAGCATTCAACTTTCTAAAGATAAAGAAAGAGCTGATAAATAGCTAAAAAATCAAAATCAACCAGATTTTCCAAATATCCGAAAACTCAATGTTGATGACCTTTTGTGAAGTTGTTGAATAATCATTGATCACCGGTTATCAGCATTGAAGAATCATTGATTGACCAGATCAAGATTTTGTTTAGTTGATGGTTGATAGTGCCAGGCAATGTGATGGCTCACTGATTGACCAGATCAATAAATCCTTTAAACTAAGGGTATCAGATATCAGGAATCTTTGACTGATGATAGACATACAATACTAAACTAATTAGAGTAATGAAATTGAAAATGTGGTTTCATAAATTTTAACACAATTTCCAAAATCGTTTTTGTGGTTACAGAAAATTTGTTCTGGTAGATATTTTATAGAGGGAAAAATCCAAAGTCAAAGGGCCAAATGAAAATTGTTCGAATAGAGATCTAACGTGTCTTAATTTATGAAAACGTGTACTTGATTGGGCCCCAAATAGTAAAAAGTCAATTAAAAAAGTAAGATCTGTACCAAATATATTTGGTAGATATTGAATGGATACATTATTGTTATAACATTTGCTCTATATTAACTGGCCGTCATTTGAGTTTGTTATTTCTCATCTAGGCAATATTCTGGAATTAGGTGAATCAGAGTACTTAGTTATACTTAGTTTTTCATATAATGATTTTGTGGATACTTTCTGTAGTCCGAAGAACTATAGATCTATATATTTTTTCCCCTCTTATTTAGCTAATATTTGATTCTATACAACTTATAAAACTTCTCTTCTGTGATTCGATAATTAATCTTCTTGATTGTGATTCTAGATATATTCACAGACAAAAAACATGGGAAAATTGGGAAAATTTAGGTGGACCTCTAGGGAAGGAGATATTAAGATAAGTGTTTAAAACCTGAACAGTAAAATCTTGTTGACTCAGTGGTGATTTTCTTTTGTGGATTGGAATCACTTCAATTCTTTTGTGTCAAAATGTGTATTCTGAAAAGGATCCTCTTCCTATAAACCTTTCCAGACTTATTGAACAAGAAATCCTTCTATATATACTATAAAATACGGTACAATATAAAGTCTGTACCAACTTGTCTCTCATGCATCTATCTATTTGACCAAGTGTATCAACTGCTTCTCTTTCTAATGCAACATTTTATGTAAGCTCGTTCATCTGACCAATAGTTGATGATTCCGTTTGTTGGTTGGCGTAAGAACCAATCCTGATTCTCAATGTTGATTGTAATGTATGTATCTATTGCATAATGACTGGACATATGTCCCATATGTATGTAGCTTGAGTATGTTGGATACTTTTTTCAAATGGTGTATATAATAAATTGTAATATGTTGAATACTGTTTGTCTCTAATTAATATGCCACTTTTTTTTCTTCTCTTAAATCGTTTATTTTAAAGCTATACAACTAAATACCTTCGCTAATTTGGTATTCTATTTCTTACATTTTCTTCTTTATAATCTTCTGGTTCAACTGAATTTTTCCTTCTGGGAGTGTTGCACACAAATTTATTAGCATCGGTTCAGTCTTGCAAAAAGATGCCTGTTCGACTATGTTATTGTAAACCACGCAGCTATTTGCCCAAGAGTACTTCGTTCTAAGATTATCTTCCGAATAGGTTTCGATTAGAATGAGAATGACTGTTGTCCACAAATACATTAAATCATTCATTACATTTTTGGGTGGTTATGGTAAAATCTTACTGAGGTTTTTCTCAGCTAAATTCGGCTGAATGGTCTAATGGCATGATACTCGCTTTGGGCTAAAATCTTTGATTTTCAAATATGCGAGTGGCTCGGGGTTCGATTCCCCGTTTAGCCCTTTTTTTGAATTCACCATTAACTAAACGTAAGTATCAAATTATATTGAAAACAACGAATCTTTGAATAGACAACAACTTTGTACAAAACTGTGCAATACTGAAAAAGCTGACTTTTTTTTTTTTTTTTTTTTTGCTCTAGATCTGTTTAGCTTGTTTCTTGCTTAAATGATCATTGATTCGAAGCAGCAAATGAATTGAAATTTGATGGAATGTGGAACTCATCAACAAAGAGTTTTGTGAAATAGAGAGCCCGGTGAACTGTGACATCTGTCGAGCTAAGTTAATATTTCAGTTTGAGCATATAAGATAGTTATTTTGAAAAAAAATGGTTGAGTTATATATATTATTTCAAAATTTCAAGAAAAATTATAAATACTATAAGTTGTTATTATATGTGGGATTGAATGATCTTTTTTTGTGTAGGTCACTGATCATATGAGATCAATTCTTTTTGTGACTTTGTTAAACTTCGAAGTTTACTGTTTGTATCCCATGTTCAATGGGTCATGCATGTTGATGTCGATATTAAAATCTAATTATATGCATGTATGGCGTTTACTAAATTGACAGATTTGGATTTCTTGGTTCATTCTTTGAAGCTTGATATTTATTAAAATACTTATACCTTAACCTATCTCTTATCTTTGAATATTTTTTTCAATAGTGGTTATAAGTTTTACTAATCTCTACTCATGTTCTATTTCAAAATCCAAAGAAAGAAAGCAGAGATGAGCTCGAGGAATAAATTCTAGTTTGAGTTTTTTCGATATTAAAATATTAGTGTAAATCAGTTGTAAATATAGAAGTTCAAAGCGGTTGATATTCATCATTTTATTTATAAATCGTTTATTCTGGTGATTTAAAAAAAAAACACCAACAAAAATCTATATTTTTATAGTTCATTTTGCTCTCTATGCTTCACGTTTTTGTAGAAAATATTTTTCACTTTCTGGTCATTTGAATTTATATGGTAGTGACAGGTATGTTAATAGAGAAATAAGATCGGAATCTTTCGCGTAAAATGGGACTTTTTCCAGCAACTACATATGACTATTTATACGTTTTAGAAATTTGAACTGATCATATATTATACAAGTTTGCAGATGGTGAAAAGATTTTTTTTTTTGATCTTTATATAGATCACTTCCAAGTGTTTTTTTTTATCCAGTGGGCCAACTGCTATAAACAAAGTATTATTTGTTCTTTTCGAATGAACTTTCAAAGTTATTTTAAAACTTGATTGTTTGATTATGGTTTTAAACCAACTCATAATATATATGTACTTTTAGATCGAAATATTTGTTTCAAAAGGCTATATATATAATTTTTGAAACATTTCGAGGAATTTGTTGGCCACTGAGTCAATGTGTTCAATCTCAAAACTCAAACTTATTTCTAGTTATATTGATTTCTGTTGCTCAATAATTTGAAATTTTGAAATACACTTTGGAAACATAAATATTTTTCTAGTGTGAAGGGACACACATATTAGACTTTCTGGTAAGATAGCTATCAAAAATTCCTACATACTTAGTGTATCAAGATAATTAAAGTTACAGTTCTTTTATACTCTCATAATTTTTTCCATTAATCAATAATTTCTATAAATCTATGCAACGATTTCATCTTTTGGAGGAATGAACTGTCTCAGTATCACATTTCCTTCTTTAAACACATTAAAAGATAAATCATCCATACTATAACTTTGGGAATAAACAACTTCTTTGATACCACATTGAACAATCTTGATAGAACAGGTTAAACAAGGACAAGTATTACAATATAAAGTTGAATTCTCAGCAATTCTATCTCTACCACTTTCTAATAATGCATTTTCTTCAGCATGTAAACATAAGCAAGTTGATAATCCATTACCTGAACCACTTCCTGAATTACATCTTGGACACCCACCCTGGTTACAATTGGTTAGGTGTCTTGGAGTACCATTATAACCAGTTGCGATGACTCTTTTATCTCTAACAATAACACAACCAACTCTTCTTTTCATACAGTTTGACCTTTGAGCCGCTAGATCAGCTAACTGCATAAAGTATGAGTCCCAAGTTGGTCTTAATCTCTGAAGATCTAATAAATCAATCTCTGATAGTTGAGCATATAATTTTTCAATTAAGTTTGAAGTGTTTATTATTTTAACAGTTGCTTTCGAGTTAACTTTATTTAAAGAAGATTTGTTATCAAATTCTTGATTGTCTGATATTTCAACAAAATCGGTGAATGATAAATCTGGATAATGTTTTGCATATCTCTCAAATCTTGATTTAAATGGAGCATCAATTGAAATGTGTAAAAAAAAAGGTCTTTTGCTTAATAGATCCAATTGATCAAGGGTGTTGATGTCAGTTAAGACAAATTTATCTCTCCAATTCTGAGTAACGAAGTAAATTAATTCGGATAAACTCTTGAATTTCAGTTCTGGTTTCAATTCATTTTGATTTAAATTGGATTCATTCAATTTCAAACCTTTGAAAGACTCTTCTTCTGATCTTTCAAAATCGAGGTATTGAAAACCCTGATAGGTCAAGTAGCGTGCTACTTCAGTTTTGCCTGATCCCAAAGTCCCAGTGATCGCAATCAGCATGATCCTCAACTAGAGAAATATCGTTAATTTACGTCTCATCGCTCACTATAAAATAAAATTTGTTACGCGTAAGAAAAAAAAACAATTCCGGGGAAAAATCTGACACTTGAGAAACTTCTCCGGAATTGAGTTTTTGTGTTTTGAAAAAAAAAAAAAAAAACTGGAAAAGTTTTTGTTTGAGAATCTAATTGAATTTACAAAAAAAATTTAGAAAGTTAGTAAGTCGTGAATCTAACTTGGATTTTGTAATCAAAAACTCATCATTTGAAATTGCTAGAGTACACATCCCCTTCATTTCAACCTTTGTTAATTATTTTTGAAGTCGCTTATCTTAAAAAATCACAAGCCAAAATCAATAAAAAAAAACCAAAAAAAAAAATCATTAATACCCAAAAGTTATCTTCCCTACTTTTTTTTTTTTTTTTCTTATTTCACTCTTGTGACCATTAGATAAATACCATAACAATTCTTACAAGTCACACGATGCTTAAACAAATCGACATAGCGAAGACTGCTAAAATGGCTATTAAAAAGCCACAGATAGGCTCTCGACTATATTCTGCTGTATACCCTTTCCCTTCAATTCCTAGACCGAAAAGAAATGCTTTATACTACAACACGTTTTACTATGGCTCCCAATTGAAAAATGGCATCAAACACAGAATACCTCCAATTAGACAATTTTCACAATCTTATTACCAAAATATGAATGGTTCTTCAACAACTGATACTTTACCACAATCAAGACAACAACTAATCAAATTCATTGCGTTATTTTCGATAGGTTTTATTGTGTATGGTATGAGTATAAAGCTATATTATCAAACTAGAAGCAAAGAAGATGGAGAAGAAGAGGATAGAGAATCGACTGATGTTAAACCAAGTCATTCTTGGACCTTCTTTTGTTATAGTACATTACCTTTAAATGCGTTATCAAGATTATGGGGACAGGTTAACAGTATTGAGTTACCAATTTGGCTAAGAGCTCCAGGTTATAAATTTTATTCATACTGTTTTGGTGCAAATTTGGATGAAATAAAAGAAAAAGATTTAACAAAGTATAGAAATCTAAGTGAATTTTTTTATAGAGAATTAGAAGAAAATGCAAGAATTGTTGATGAAAGTTCTGATATCGTTTGTCCAAGTGATGGTACTGTTTTATCGTTTGGTGTTATTGAAGATGGTAATATTGAACAAGTTAAAGGTATGACTTATTCAATAAATGCTTTATTAGGTGATGCCACAAATACCAAGTTAGCAGCCCCATCATTATCAATTGAATTTGATCATAACAATCCAAATAACGTTCAACATCACAACGAACAAGAGATTCAAAAAAGACATGAAAAATTTGCAGAAATCAACGGTATTGCATATACTATTGACGATATAATTGGTGGAGAAGGAAAAAATGTTTCACATTTGAAAAAAATTATTTATAAAGAGGAAGGTGATAGATCTGAAGATGGCAGTGAAGTCACAACAAAGCAAATAAATAAAATTGTGAAAGATTTAGCTTCAACTAAAGCTCCAACTTCTGATGATAAAGAATTATTCTATGCTGTTATCTATTTAGCACCTGGTGATTATCATAGATACCATTCCCCAGCCAATTGGGTGGTGACATTAAGAAGACATTTCATCGGTGAATTGTATAGTGTTGCACCATACTTTCAAAGAACTTTATCAAATTTATTTGTTTTGAATGAAAGAGTTTCATTATTAGGTTATTGGAAATATGGGTTTTTCTCGATGACACCAGTTGGTGCTACAAATGTGGGAAGTATCAAAGTTAATTTTGATAAAGATTTAAGAACTAATACTAAATATGAAAGTCCTCATTATAAACAATTCACAAAAGAACAAGAATTAGAAGAGAAGGAATTATCATCACCATCATCAAATAATAAACCTGTTAAAGTTAAGAAACATACTTGTTATGAGGCAACTTATTCAAATGCAAGTAAAATTTTAGGTGGATTCCCAGTTACTAAAGGTGAAGAAGTTGGTGGATTTATGTTAGGTTCCACAGTTGTTTTAGTCTTTGAGGCACCAAAAGAATTTCACTTCAATATTAGATATAACGAAAAAGTTAAAATGGGTCAAAGTTTGGGTAAAGTTAATAAAGATTAAGAAAATAAACACACACACGTACACAATATGTATATATGAAATGAAGAAAATTGATATGAGATGCATTATATAGATCTGAAAAGGTTATTATTACTCCAGAATGATATAGATTCCAAGATGTTTAATAAAATGCATGTATGATTTATGGTAAAAAAAAAACTAGAAGAAATATTACAAATTTGTAGAGATGATATAATTATACTCAAGTTTCTTTATAAACATAAGGACCTGGTTTGGAAGAAACATCATACTCTAAATGACCTTCAGGAATTTCAACACCATCAACTGATAAACCAGCAACAACTTTATCACCTGGATGAATTTCACCAACACCTTTAGGAGTACCTGTTAAAATGATATCACCTTTTTCTAAAGTCATTATTGAAGACATTGTACTTAATATTTTTTCAATTGGGAAAATCATTAAATTAGTTAAATCCTTTTGTTTAATTTCATCATTAATTTTAAAATATAATTCAACGTTATATGGATCTGGAATTTTTTCCTTTGAAATAAACCCACTTAACGGTAAGAAAGTATCGAATCCTTTACCAATCGACCAAGGAAGACCTTTCTTTTTAGCTTCATCTTGAATGTTTCTTGCAGTTAAATCAATGGCTAATGCATATCCATCAATAGCATCAATTGCGTCATTAATAGTGAAAGAATCAGGATCTAAATTTTTTAATTCTTTATTTAAGATCAAAGCTAATTCTATTTCATGATGAACTTTAACACCATTTGGAACTAAGATTGGTAAATTTTTATTTGATTCTAATATTGATGATGATGGTTTTAAAAAAAAGAAAGGTTGTTGTGGAGTTGTGTTATTTAATTCAGCAATATGAGCAGCATAATTACGACCGATACAAAGGATCTTTTTTGCGTTTTTAACGTAATTGAAAGACATTGTTGTCGTTATAAATTTTATAATATTAAATAATGAGTAAGTTCGATACAATAGATTTTTATCATTTATTTTATATTCGACAAATTTATCGACTCCAGTTTCGGAAATCTTTAAAGAGAAGTCCGTGAAACTTTTTATTACATAGATTAAATTAAGTCTTACAAAATATAAATAACACAAAGATTAAAACAAAAATTATTAATAATAATAAACTATCATCGTTTACTTATTACTACTTTCGTAGAATAGCTAGCTTTTTAAACTAAGGGTATTTGAGAATTCTCAACTCTTTGTGGTACAGGTTGTTGATGTTGTGGTTGTTGTTCAGGAATTAACGATATTGGAACGGGAACAACACCATTCGGAAGGATTCCAGAATTCAATTGAGCTTGAATTTGCGCTTGAGCTTGTAATTGTAAATTATTTTGGTGTACTAAAGCAGGATTGATTGGTTGAACGGTGGGTATGATGGTTGAAGGGTTATCTCCTCTTAATCTTGAAGAATAACCTGTATTATTGATTATTGCTAATATGTTATCAATTGACGTTAAAAGATCTGGATTATTAATTTTGTTATTCAATATTAAATTTCTTGAAATTGTTGCATGTTCTTTTAATTGATCTATACTTGAAGTTAAATCATTATATTCATTCAAATAAAAATTCAGATCTTGTTCCATTTTTTGCTGTTGTTGTTTTTTACGTTGTCTACATTTTGAAGCAGCAACTCTATTTCTTTCAAGGAAATTCCTTCTTCTTTCAGCATCTGATAAATCATTCTCATCACGTTCATCATCTATGCTGTCATTGTTCTTATTCTTATTACTATTCTTATTACTCTTATTTTTTTCATCTTCATCGTGTTTCTCAAGAATTGAATCTTTCTTTAATTTCTTTTTAGTTGGTTCTTTGAGTGTTGAACCTTTTTTCCTACCTCTTTTAGAAACAGATTTTCTTTCATTCTTTTCAGGAGAAGGAGCAGCTGGTTTGATAACAGTTGGCTGTTGTTGTTGTTGTTGTTGTTGTTGTTGTTGTTGTTGTGATTGATCGTTAGTGGTAGCACCTAATAGAGAACTTAAACCTGGAGTGAAAGCGGAAAAACCTAAACCACCAGGAGTTAAACCTCTTAAATTCAAACCCTGAGCGAAAGAAGCAGCTTGAGCAGCAGAATTTCCAGGTACACCACCTGGAGTAAGACCTGATCTTAAGCTTGATTCATTTGGAGTTAGGCCGGTTCTTGGGAATCCTGCAGTTGTCCAAGATGACGGTGCGTTTGGAGAGAGCATTAAAGGTGGCAGTTTTCTGCCGCCTGGAGTGTATATCTGAGGAGTTGAGACAGGTTGTGATGTTGATTGGGACTGGGCTAGATCATTGTTAGTGGTTACTGGTTGTGCTTGGATTGATGTTGCACTATTTGAGGCCACAGTTGAAGAAGCCTTTGATGCATCTTTTGAAGCGAAACTTTGCTCGAATGGATTTGGTTCCAAGTCGAAAGTTGTTTGTTGTTGTTTATTCTCATTGTTTGAGAAGCCAGGTTCCTGAGTTTGAGCAGTCATATTCAGGATGGTTTGTATCTTGATCTATGATGGAATATTGACTAAAATGTCAAAATGTAACCAAGATGATTTTTTTGTTTGTTTACTAATTCATGTTTTATGACGTTGATTTTTTTTTTTTTTTTAAACAAGAATTCTTTTTTCTTCTTTGCGAAAAAACTTACATAATTAATTACTAATTGACTAGTTATCTATTTTATTATACAGTGAGAGTAAGTTGGTGTGTGTGTGTGTGTAGGGTGCTCCCTTATCTTGCTTCAAATTGAACCATTCTTCTTGTTCTAGCCTTGTAAAGGACACGGTGCCCACAGGAGTTACATCTGATAGCATCTTGACGACCTAATGTGATGGACTGAGCACAGTTTGTACAGATGTATTTAACGCTGTTGTTTTTGGCAACAGATAAACCAGCAGCAGCAGAGCTCAATTGTTTTGGTGGCTCGAATCCTTCTCTGGACATCTTCAACGCAAATCAGTAACGAAAAGGAGTTTTTCTTTTACAAATTAGAATCATTTAAAAGAAAGATTTTCAGAACTTTTTTTTTTTTTTTTTTTTAACAATTTTCGGATTACGTAATGTTATGTGAGAAGATTATGTAAGTATTTTTACTATTATTCACTACATTCACTATTCACTATTCACTACCTGTATCTGATCTTTGGTTTGTCTCCTCTGGCTTCCATCTTTTGCTGTCTTTTGGATTTGACTGGTTCTTGAGTTCCACCAACAACATTTCCAGCAGGTTGTTGACCACCACTTAACATCTGTCTACCTGCTTGAATGACTGTATATAGTTTATAAGTAGCAAACGCAGGGACAGCCAAGTAGATCCAATAGATGAAATTAGAACCAAACAGTACACTTATCAAATCCAAAGCTAATGTTAGATAAATCACATCGAACAAATACTCAACTAATCCAGGTTGTGAAAGGTCTTGACCTTCTTTAATGATTTTATTAGTCTTTGGTTCCACAAGTGGTCTTCCTGTACTCTCTAAAATGTATAATGAAACGAATAATGGGATTGTTGTCACATAAAATGATTTATTTGAATTTGGTCTATTGAACAAAAATCTTGAAATTAATGAGACTGAGTATATAACACCCGATAAAATATGCGTTTGTTTTAGGATTCTAAGGTTGTTGGCAACTTGCTTCTTTGACGATTGACCAGCCATGGTGATTGATTCTAAAGATATACAGATGTGATTAATTTATATTCTTATGATGTTTTTTTTTTTTTTTTTTTTTTTTTTTTTTTTTTTTTTTTTTTTTTTTTTTTTTTTTTTTTTTTTTTTTTTTTTTTACCCAATCTTTCGTTGCAGGGTGACTAGTCTAACTATATATGTTTCCACTACGTCAACGAATAACGTATAAGATAGTTTATATATTAGTGGATAAAACATCGTAAAATTAAAACAACAGATATCAAGCCACCAGTCGTAAAAGCTGGAAAATAAAAGAAGGAACTAGATAAGAAAGTGAAATATTTGATATGAAATAAAAAAAGAGACCTTGAAATTTCAAACATCATCAAAAGATTAGAAAAAAAATCAACATTTGATTCTTTCAAAGAATAAAGGTAATAATAATTGTAAATATGAATTATATTCATCATAATATAAAAAAAAAAAATTTTTTTTTAGCACAAGGTATAGTAAAAAAAAAGTGACATTAAAGATTATATTACTAGAACCACCACACAATTCACATTTCACATCTTTATTAATTCTTCAACTCTTGAAATGATCTCTTCTCATTTTATCATAATCATAAATCCATTTTCTAACAACAGTTACTAGAACCGGTACCTGAAATAGATTGACCTTTTAAATTAACTGAATTTTTATTACCTGAAGTACCAACTGTTGCATTATTAGCGACATTTGCTTTGATTTGTCTAGCCATGGTGAAAAAAGCTTGTTCAACGTTGGTTGAGTTCAAAGCAGAAGTTTCTAAGAATGGGATATCTAAAGCATCCGCAAATTCTTTAGCAACGTTATAATCAACTGTTTTCTTATCAGTTAAATCAGATTTATTCCCTACTAATAATTTCTTAATACCACCAGTTGCATATCTATCAATTTCTTGTAACCATTTCTTAACGTTATTGAAAGATTCTTGATCAGTAACGTCATAAACAATGATAATACCATGAGCACCTCTGTAATAAGAAGAAGTAATAGTTCTGAAACGTTCTTGACCAGCAGTATCCCAAATTTGTAATTTGATAGTTTTACCATCTAGTTCAATGGTACGAATCTTGAAATCGACACCAATGGTAGAGATGTAGTCAGTGGTGTATGTTCTATCAGCAAAACGTAATAATAAACATGATTTACCAACACCGGAATCACCGATCAATAATAGTTTGAATAAATAATCGTATTCTGTATTCATTTTGCACAAAAAAAATGTGGGTCTTTTTGGACTTTATTAGAATTGAATTGAAGGTGTATCAGCCGAGAAAAAGATGAATGACAAAGGAATCTAAAAAAGTTTCTGTTTGATCAATTCCTAAAATAAAGGGATTTTCAACCTGATTCGTAGTTGTTTTAATCTGAATTTTGCCAGCATTTTTTTTTTTTTTTTTTTTTTTTTTTTGTAGAAATTTTAACAGGGTTACCCTGAAAAGAGATAAAGATATATATACACATTTAGAGAGCCTCTTATATTTATTTAGTCTGTTGTTACTCTATTTAGATAAATGCTTCAACCCTAAAGAGCTAGGTTGGGAGTAACGCTAAGAATCCCACAATTTTTTGTTTCAACAAGTGATATTGAGCTGTTAGATTGGCTGGTAATCTTCCACTATTGAAGATGGTATCAATTTTATACAAATTACCATCAATTAACAATTTAGTTTGTTTAGAATGTTTATATCTTAACTTCAAGAATAAAATGTATTGAACAGTGATGAAACTTTTAACTAAAATTGAACTAAAATCTAATCTTAATAAACCGAATAAGGCAAATAGAACTCCAATTAATTGTTGGCCCAAAATTAGAATTTCTAAATTGGCAGCTGCAACTAATGATTGTTCGTTATATTTAACGATGAAGTGGTTTATAGTAGCTGATAATTTGTTTTTGAATTGAGTAGACACATTAGGTAAAATTGGTAAGATAAAATTTTTGAAATAATTCAATGAATGAAATGTTGAATAAATCAAAAATGGAAATAATCCACCTGATATTATCCATCTATTTGCAAACAAATACCATGTTATAGACACTGATAAATATTGGAAATTGTCATTATTCAACAAATTTCTAGGGTTGAATAGACTCAATTTTGATGATTTGAAAATTTGAAATAAAACTATGAAATATGTTAAGATAATTGATAATAAAGCATGGTTATATGATCTCAAACTCAATCTGGCACTGAAAAATGAGTACAGTTGGTATGAGAGAACATTAAAGATGGTTGCAACATGGCAAATGTACCATAAAAATTCCAATGTCTATATATATATGTTATTCATTAGTATAATGATATAGATGAATACGATCTTCCAATAAAATCCAACTTACCAGAATTCTTGGTTTCAATTGCTGGACGAAAGAGCCAAATGAGGTGGTTGAAGCCACTGAAGATGAAGATGGACCAGCCATTGGATTAATAAACAAAATTAATTATAACAAAAAAAAGAGAAAGAAAAGAATTGAAGAAAAAAAGAACAAATTTCACTTTTTACGTAAGTTTTGTCGTTTTTGTTTCAAATAGGAAAAAATGCTCCTTGTTTTACTATAGAAACGTATATTTTCCAAATTCGGATAAAATGATAATTTTTTTCGCAAAAAGAGAAGAAAAAAAAAACAAAAAAATAAATCAACTTTTTTTTTCTATTTAAGTAAATAAAAGGAAATTTAATACGAAAAATGAGAGAAATTGTGAGTCCTTCAACGTGAATTTCAAGTACGAGAGATCATCCAAGTGGGCGTTGTTCGTCTATGTGTATTTATTGTGCCTCAATTGGGTGGAGGAAGGAATTTTATGAAACTTTTTTTTTTTTGTTTTGTTTTTGTTTTGTTATTGTTTCATTAAAAAAAAAAAAGGGAGGTCAAATGTTCAATATCAAAGCGCGTGTAAAAAAAACCCACTCCAAAAAAAACCCACCACCATGATCATTAGTCGTGAACACACGTCCTGTCATCCCAGTGGTACTTTTGAACCACCTTAGAATACCCCCGTTCGTCAACTTGATTCTCTTTTTGATTTGAAACGTTTTTTTTTTTTATTTATTCTGATCTTATTGCTAACTAGACTACAGATCCATATCTCTGCTGGTCAATGTGGTAACCAAATTGGTGCTGCCTTTTGGGAAACTATCTGTGGTGAACATGGTCTAGATAAGAATGGTAACTATCATGGTACTGATAACATTCAAAAGGATAGATTAAACGTGTATTTTAACGAAGCTTCTTCTGGAAAATACGTTCCACGTTCCGTTAACGTCGATTTAGAACCAGGTACCATCGACTCTGTCAAATCTTCTTCAATTGGTTCTTTATTCAGACCTGATAACTACATCTTTGGTCAATCTTCCGCTGGTAACGTTTGGGCCAAAGGTCATTACACTGAAGGTGCTGAATTAGTCGATTCAGTCTTAGATATCGTTAGAAGAGAAGCTGAAGGCTGTGATTCTTTACAAGGTTTCCAAATTACACATTCATTAGGTGGTGGTACTGGTTCTGGTATGGGTACTTTACTAATCAGTAAAATTAGAGAAGAATTCCCAGATAGAATGATGGCTACTTTCTCAGTTGTTCCATCTCCAAAAGTTTCAGATACAGTTGTTGAACCATATAATGCCACTTTATCCATCCATCAATTAGTTGAAAACTCAGATGAAACTTTCTGTATTGATAATGAGGCTTTATACGATATTTGTATGAAAACTTTAAAACTATCTCAACCAAGTTATACTGATTTGAATCATTTAGTCTCATCAGTTATGTCTGGTGTCACCACTTCATTACGTTACCCAGGTCAATTAAATTCTGATTTAAGAAAATTAGCTGTTAATTTGGTCCCATTCCCAAGATTACATTTCTTCATGGTTGGTTATGCTCCATTAACTTCAATGGGTTCTCAATCTTTCAGATCTTTAAGTGTTCCTGAATTAACTCAACAAATGTTTGATGCTAAAAATATGATGGCTGCTTCTGATCCAAGAAACGGTAGATATTTAACTGTTGCTGCTTTCTTTAGAGGTAACGTTTCTGTTAAAGAAGTTGAGGATGAAATGTACAAAATGCAAACTAAAAATTCAGCTTATTTTGTCGAATGGATTCCAAATAATGTTCAAACCGCAGTCTGTTCTGTCCCACCAAAAGGTTTAGATATGTCTGCTACTTTCATTGGTAACTCAACTTCAATTCAAGAGTTATTCAAAAGAGTTGGAGATCAATTTAGTGCTATGTTTAGAAAGAAAGCTTTCTTGCATTGGTATACTTCTGAAGGTATGGATGAAATGGAATTCACTGAAGCTGAATCTAATATGAACGATTTAGTTTCTGAATACCAACAATATCAAGATGCTACCATTGATGATGAAGAAATAGAATATGAAGATGAACAATCTTTAGGAGAAGTTCTTGAAGAAAATTTAGAATAAAAAGTACCTTTTTTGCTTTTTGTTTTATTTATTTTGGTTCTTTTGTTAACTTGACGTTTCTGTTCATTTCCCCTTTTTTTTGATTATACCCAACCATTCAGCCACAATACCAATTTCCACCACTTACCAAATTTGTCAAATATATAAAAAGATACTGCCTCTATAATTATCATCATCATCATCATCATTCCATAAATCAGATTATTGGTAGTTTTCTTTTTATAATAAATACCTTTTTTTATATACACAATTTTTGCAATATCATTTTGCTTTTATTTTATTTTATTGATTTCATTATCTTTACAAACGAACTGTATCAAAATAATTGATATTCATCTCTCTACAATTTATACACAGAAAAGTCGGGAAAAAAAAACATCTTATACTTATTATCTCTTTCACTCATTGTTCATCCACTTTATTGTATATTATTGTATATAGGCATATCATTCACAGATGGTAAGAAGAGCTCCTCCATCTCCGTTATTGTCTCCCAAATCTCATGCTTTAGATGACCCGACTTTCGGAAGTGCAGGATTAGTTGTTAGAGATTTAGCATTAGATTCTGAATTAGACCCAAATGACCATCCAGATTATGGCTCAACTCAACAGGATATCGAACATCAACAGCACATTCACACATCAAGAAGTGAAGAAGATGTTCAAAATGAAATATCTGGAACCTTGCCCGCTCCTCAATTGAATATTGTTGTGGCTACTTTATTAATTGGTTCATTTTTAGCAGCATTAGATACAACTATCGTCACTACTTTACTGTCCACAATCGGTTCAGATATCAATGCGCTATCCAAGAGTTCATTGATAGGTACTGCCTACTTATTATCGGCATCTGCTTTTCAACCATTATATGGCAAAGTTTCTGATATTTTTGGTCGTAAACCGTGTTTAATCTTAGCTAATTCAATTTTTGCAATTGGTTGTATAATCACTGGGTTTTCAAATACATTGACCGGTGTCACCGTTAGTAGATTCATTACAGGTATCGGTGGTTGTGGGTTGAACGCTTTAGGAGTCATTTCAATCTCTGATTTAATTCCATTAAGGCAAAGAGGAATTTATCAAGGTTACGGTAACATTGCATTTGGTTCAGGTGCTGCTTTGGGTGGGATCTTTGGTGCATTAATTGATAAGTATTTCGGATGGGCTTATGCATTTTTCCTTCAAGTGCCAATTGCTTTATTAAGTGTGTTCTTATTGTACAAGAATTTAACATTCCCAAAAGGTTCAAAAGCTTTAGGTATGAATGGATCTAGATGGGAAAAATTCAAACAAGTTGATTTCTTAGGTTCTTTTTTATTAGTCACTTGCTTATTGAGTTTCATGATTCTAGTTTCTTTCATTGGTGATGATATTCCTATCAATGGTGCGATATTCTGGAGTTTGATTATCTATTCAACTATTACTTTAGCTTTATTCACTTATGTTGAATTATATTCCGCAAAACAACCCGTCATTCCAATCAGATTATTAGCACATAGAACGGTCTTGTCGTCAAGTTTAGTTAATTGGTTCATGTCAATGGCTGTTTTCACTTACATATACTATATGCCAATATTTTGGGCTGCTTCATTAGGTTTAACTCCAACAGAAATTGGTTATAGAACAATCTCAAATTTCATTGGTGTTTCTGTTGGTTCTTTTGGATCAGGCTACTACATGAGAAAAACAGGTAAATACTATACTCTTTCAATTATTGCTTCCATTGTCACCGTGTTGGGTGTTTATGGAACTTATACCTCTTCAAGAACAACCCCAATTTGGGTTCAATACACTCAGTTATTTGTGCCTGGTGTTGGTTATGCAGCAACTTTAACTGTTACTCTATTAGCTTTGATTGCTTCTGTCTCATATGAACATCAAGCTTCAACAACTGCAATTCAATATGCTTTCAGATCAACAGGTTCTACAATTGGTGTTAGTGCAGCAGGACTGATTTTTCGAAGTAATTTAATGAAACAATTGACTATGAGACTAAACTCAGTTGATGCGCCAGGATACACCAAAGAAGATATTGCTGAACTCATCAAGAAGGCATTCGATTCATCAGAATTAAGTAAAACTGCTCCAAAGATCTTCAGAGAGTCTATTATCGATAGTTATGACATTAGTACCCATAGTGCGTTATTTTTTAGCGTAATTACTATAATAATCGCCTTTATTGCTGGTATTTTCATTCAAGAACATCATTTACATACGACTGTCAATAGAAAATAGAATCTTGTGTGTCATATAGAGATTATTTATTTTATGCTTTGGATAAAACATATTTATACAAATACAAGTCAATTGTAGATACACTCGTACGATTATAGACTTCCAATACCACGATCTTATGAAGTACACCAATTAAGATACTTAAATCAAATAAATCATTATCAAACCACCGAAAGAAAGACTCATCATCGGTTCAGAAAAATCAGTTTAACATTCTTGAATTAAAATAAAAACACTAATTAATACAAGTAATGTCCTCCGAAGAGATCCAAAATGAGGACAGAGCTCAAGCCAAAGAACAAACTACGTTTCAAACTCAAGCAGTTAAAGAATCAAAAAGATCTAAGAAGAAACAAGCTGGCCCAAAACAACCACCAACTCCAGAATTCATTGCAGAACAAAGAGCTAAAAGGGAAGCTGCTAAAAAGGCTAAACGCGATGCTTTGATTGCCCAAGGAATAGACCCAGAACAGGTGGATATACCAGCAGACTTAAGATTCATTAAAAGGCCAATGCTAGAAATACCTCATGAAGTTAAAGATTTCAATGGACTGAAAATTTCTATAATGACTTATAACATTCTTGCACAAGCTTTAATCAGAAGAAAATTGTTCCCAACTAGCGGTAATGCATTAAAATGGTTTAAAAGGTCACAGGTTTTATTGAATGAATTCAAGTATTATAACTGTGATGTTCTGTTACTACAAGAAGTCGATTATGTTCAGTATAACTCATTTTGGAGATCTGAGCTAGAAAAATTGGGATATCAATCATCTTATAATAGATGGGGTGATAAAAACCATGGAGTTGCCATTTTTTATAAGACAGATTTATTTCATATGACAGATAGAATGTTTATTGATTATGATAAAGAAAAATCTGGCAATATTGAACCAAGAACAGTTACTAAAAATATAGGACTAGTTTTGGCATTAAAACTCAATAACAGTGTATTAGAGAAATACCCAAACACAAACAAGTCTGGATTATTGATAGGTACAACACATTTTTTCTGGCACCCTTTTGGTACCTACGAAAGAACAAGACAGAGTTATCTTGTTTTGAGTAAATTTAAAGAATTTGCACATAGAGTTGATGTATTACAAGGTGGTTCATGGTTTCCATTCTTTGGAGGTGATTTCAATTCTCAACCATTTGACACACCTTATCTGTCAATTACTTCAAAGCCTATCAAATATAACGAGCGCTGTAAGACTGTTATTGAATGTTCAACATCCTTCCAATTTTCAAAATTAAGAGAAGGTATTGAAGATGAAGATGAGGAAGGTGGTAATATTGAAAAATTTGGTGAAAATCAACCTCAACATCCCGTACCCGAATCATTTATACCTACTGAAGAACAAGCTCAATTAGTTAATGATATGGAAAACTTGCATAATTCTTTACCAGTGAGAGCTATTTCTTTATATTCAATTGCATACCAATTTGTTCATCCAGAAAATTCAGGCCTAGATAATGATAAAAATGAACCCGAAATTTCTAATTGGGCGCATGCTTGGAGAGGTTTATTAGATTATATATTCTATATTGAAGATTGGGATAAGAAGTCTCAACCAATTACAAGTCTAGAACAGTTTGAAGAAAGATATGGTGTTAGAATTTCTAAACTTTTAAGAATGCCACCTGGCAATGAAATGGCAAAGCATGGTCAACCTCATGAAGGAGAATTCCCAAGTGATCATTTATGTATGATTGCTGAAATTGAACTAAAAATGTGACGATATAGATCTATAAAATATACAAATTTTTTACATGATACTTATATAGTAAACAGTAAACACAAAAAAACAATATAATTTTAACATTAACCAACAATGAAAGAACAAATAAGAGCCAATATAATTACAAGATAATAACAAGTTTCCTCTTCTTTTCAGTTTCATGTGAAACTTTTTTTTTGTACATTTTCAATTAACTTCATCTATATCAACGATTCCATTTCTAATAGCCCAATCTTTAGAACTTAAAAATACATTATTAGGATCCTGTTCCCTTCTAACTCTTTTAAATGTTTCTAAGTCTTCACCAAACCATTCTTGAACTTTATTGGCAAAACCTCTCATTTCAGCATCACCATAAACTTTATTTAATTTGCTAGTTTCTTTAATATAATCAGTTGAACCTAAAAAGTTCTTAGCCCAATGAGGTTTCCCACCTGCAGCATCAAGAGTATCCTCAAAAATTTTATACCATTTTCCAATTGGAGAATTAGTGCGGAATGGTCTATACATGGTGGCATTGATATATAGAGTGAGCTGTGAATTAGTGATATCAGTCAATGGTGCAGATTTTAGTTTTGGAGTGTTATCTAATAATGGACGTAAATTATTACCTTTTATTGGGCCTGGTGAAAGCTTTGTACGATGTTTTAAATCAGGAGTATTGTCAGTTTCATTCGTGTAAGTGGTATTTGAACAACGAACTTCAATAGGAACATGAACGTAAAAATCATGGTTAGCAGAAGCAGTTGAGATGGAATGTTCTAAACTTCTTAAGATTTCACGGCCATTGTCTAATGGAGCAGCCCATTCATTAACGAATTGTGAAAATAAACAGTCCATATTGAAACCATTAATTGAAGTTTGAACTGCAACATCACCATTATCAACAGTTTCAACATTGCCAAATTGACGACTAAAGACGAATTTCTCAACATATGTGGTAAATGGAGGATATATATTAACCGCAAGCCATAGCAAACTTTCATAAAAGAATCTACCTAGTGTAGTACCCCACCAACTTGCTCTTGGAGCAGATAAATCTTCATCAGTTTTTTGGCCTCTCCATAAAACACACTTTTTAGCATAAGGATACCACCAGACTCTAATATATTCTGAACTAGTCCATATGCTTTCCCATTTTTCCAACAATGTTTCAAAGTTAATAACTTCTTGAGTAGATTTTATATGGAACGATGGAACTGCACGAATGGTAGCTTTAACAATAACACCAATTTTTCCTAAAGATAACAAAGCAGCTCTGAATGTGTCTTGGTTATTCTGAGAATCTAAAAATACTAACTCTCCTTTACCATTGACGATAGTTAAATTAACAATTTGTTGTGAAACTAAACCGTGGTAAGGAGACGCACCATGTGTACCAGTAGAAATAATACCCGCAATAGATTGATCACTGATAGAACCTAAATTTTGCATCACTAAACCTTTTCCTTCAAGATAAGCATTGATTTGATGAATTCTAATACCAGCTTCAACTGTGACATCTGTGAATAAACCACTTGGGTCTTCTTTTAATGTAAGAACATTATTGATTTTGTCCAGATTGACTAACCAATCATTTGTCATAATCAAATCACTTGGAGAGTGTCCAGAACCGACTGTTAATAGAGTAGTTTTAGCTTCAATAGCTTTATGAACTAGATCAATGACTTCATCAATAGACTCTGGTTGGAAAAAAAGTGCAGGTTTGCAAGTGAAGATCCCAGCCCAGTTTGAGAAAACAAAGTTCCTTTGACCAAAACCAACGACTTGTGTCATAATGAGTGACTAGAAATAACCCAAATAACTGGAAAAAAAAACAGGCCAACCTTTATAAAAGTTGATGTATTAATTTAATGTTTAAAGTCTTATTGTGACAATTTTTATTAGCTGACTGTTTATTGGCAAAGAAAAAAAAATTGTGCATTTGATTTCCCGAGTTAGAAACTTTCCTTTTTGAGATGAACCTCATCAAGCGATTGACAGAAAATTTGAATGTTACTACAAATTAAATTGTTCTATTAAGAAGCAAAAAGCGTGTATTTGTTGCTTTTATTTGGTGTAATTAAAAATTACAGGTGTAATATTGGAGACAATCTCAAGAAATTCTGTACTAATGGATGTTTAGTTGAAACCATTCTTAAAGAGATGACTAGTAGAAGATCACGACTAATAAGAGAAAAGAGAAAGCTATGGAGGGACGAGTTTATCAAAAATAAAGTCAATAAGAATAATCAAATAGGAAAGAAAGGGTCTAAGCATGTCCCAGAAGAGGAAATTCTAGCCAAATTTGGATCAAGTAATCAATTCAATGATATAACTATAGACACATCTTATAATTGGAGTACATTAACCTATAAAGATCCATACACAGAAATTGGAGATTATAAGCCCATGATGACATTAAAGCACATAACTGCTGCTAAAGTTGCAGAAAATTGTCATCTTTTAAACACTCAGTTATTAGAGACTGGTGGGTGGGCTCTTTGGAGTTTAGTATGGAATTATATTTCTTTCTTAAACTTAGATTCATTCTCAACATTCAACACATTTGCTTCAGTTTTCAATGAAACCCCGTTATTTTCATGTCATCAGAACATATTATCTTACCCTGGTCATAAAAGAGATATGATATTGTCTTCGATAACACCAAAATCTCAAAACCATAGAATTGAAAGATTGTTTGGAAATATTAAAATATCTGAACTTACCAAAACTTTGAATCACATTTCATTCAATAACATGGTGATCTTAGAAATTTCAAATAATAAGTTGACTCAAAATGATCTTTTAGAGTTACCAAACATGAAGAATCTTATATCCTTAAAGATATCGCAAGTTCAACCAATTGATTCAACGATTCATAATTGGTGCTCTTCGATCAAATCATCAAAGTGGCCTAATTTACAAATCTTATCCATTCTTGAAATCTCCCAACTTTCATTAATGAAACTTCAACAAGTTGCAAGTTATGGAAAATTGACATACATTGAAATACTTCAATCAGAGACATCATCTTTCTTCAACATGAAAAGAGATTGGCCTGACGTGGATTATACAAATTGGGATCTGATTAATCATACTGAGCTGAAAACGTTCAATTGGGGTTTCAAAACATTACTGTTGTTAAAGAAATATAATATTGAGAATCATACAGTTATACCTGAGAGAGATACAATAATTCTTGATTTTAATGTTCTTGCCAGTGAATACCAGGGATTGAACGACTGGAGTGAAAACACCATTTTATGGAGTACTGCTGTTTGTAATACTGTAAGGTCCCAAGCTATTGTACTAAAGAAAAGATCAGAGAGACCAGAAACTAAGACAAAACCGCACGAAAAAGGTTTAAAGATCAAAAGGAAAATTACCAAACTTTCAATGAAATCGTTTTTTGATTTAAGATGAGAAATGTATATTTTTATTTCATGAGAACGAGTAATGATTAACAAGTCTACAAAAGTTTTCCTAATTTTCATTTATTGTATCTGTAATTCACTAAAACAATAAACAAGATATGTAGGCGTTAAAAATCCAACAGCAAATTTAAAAAACAAAGTTAAAAGATGATACAAAAAAAAATGGTAATAATGGTTGAAAAACAGGGTTGAGTAGATTAGAATCAAAAGAAGTTAAGATTATGACATCAGTGATGAGACTTGATAATGTAAAAAGGGTATCAAAAGGATTTTGCCATTATTTAAACCTAATATTCTAAACCTTCATCTTGTTCAACAGAGTCTAAACCAACTTCTTCGTAATCTCTTTCTAAAGCAGCTAGATCTTCTCTAGCTTCAGTAAATTCACCTTCTTCCATACCTTCACCAACATACCAATGAACGAAAGCACGTTTAGCGTACATTAAATCGAATTTTCTGTCAATTCTTCTCCAAGCTTCAGCAATAGCAGTGGTGTTGGATAACATACAAACAGCTCTTGAAACAGTAGCCAACGATGATGAAGGGGTAGCAGTTGGTGGTTGGTAACAGATACCAATCTTGAACCCGGTTGGAATCCAATCAACTAATTGGACAGTTTTTTTAGTTTTAATTTGAGCAACGGCGTTTTGAACATCTCTGGTGACAACATCACCTCTATATAACAAACAAGTAGCCATATATTTACCTAATCTTGGGTCACATTTGACCATTTGGTTACCTGGTTCGAAACAAGCATTAGTAATTTCACTAACTGAGTTAGCTTCATGAGTAGCTCTTGATTTTGAGACAACTGGAGCATAACCAACTAATGGGAAATGGATTCTTGGATATGGGACTAGATTGGTTTGAAATTCGTTTAAATCAACGTTAAGTGAACCATCATATCTTAGAGAAGCAGTAACTGATGAAACAACTTGGGCAATTAAATTGTTCAAGTTAGAGAATGTTGGTCTGGAAATATCCAAGTTTTTTCTGCAAATATCATAAATAGCTTCATTATCAACCATAAAAGTACAGTCAGCATGTTCTAAAGTAGTATGTGTGGTTAAAACAGTGTTATATGGTTCAACAACGGAAGTGGAAACTTGTGGGGCTGGGTAAACAGCGAATTCCAATTTAGATTTTTTACCATATTCTAAACTCAATTGTTCCAATAATAAAGAACCAAAACCTGAACCAGTACCACCACCTAAAGAATGAGTGAATAAGAAACCTTGTAAACCATCACATTGATCAGACATTCTTCTAACTCTTTCTAAAACATCATCTAATAAATCTCTACCAACAGTGTAGTGACCTCTAGCATAATTGTTAGCAGCATCTTCTTTACCGGTGATTAACTGTTCTGGATGGAATAGATCTTTATATTGACCAGTTCTAACCTCATCAATAACATTTGGCTCTAAATCAACATATAAAGCTCTTGGAACGTATTTACCTGAACCAGTTTCACTGAAAAAAGTAGAAAACCCTTCTTCACCACCTTTTGGTCTGGTTAAACCATCTTGTAAATAACCATCTGGTCTAATACCATGTTCTAAAGAGTATAATTCCCAACAAGCGTTACCAATTTGACAACCAGCTTGACCAACTGTATTAAAAACTAGTTAGTAACAATACTTATAAGTAAGAATAAAAACCCAATCAATTCACCAAGTAGAAGGCGCAAGTCGCATCAGGTCTTGTTGACTTATAGAAATAATTGTCTTTTTGATTTCATTCTTGAAATTACTGATCAAATAAAAGGAGATCAAAACAAAAGATTTAGATCTAAAAAAACAACACACTCAACTAAGCGACTGGCGGTTCAAATTGACATTCCAGGAGGTATTGACCTGGTAGTGAAGAGAGCACATACCGTTAATACTGATGACTTCTCTCATATTTGTATGTTTAATACGATTTTTGTAATTTGTTTCTGTTTTTTTTTTCTAAAATTATTTGTTTTCTGTTTTTTTTTATGTAAACAAACTTTTTTTCGTAAAATGCCGCCAAAAATATTTCGCCAAATAAAAATGTTTATTTACTTTTTCCCGATTTGAACCGATACGTTATTCAATTATGTTGCTACAGTTATCACTTTAGTATAGAGATAAAAGTATTTGATTTATTTAGAGACTGAATAGTTGATGAAGCTATGACTTTAGCATTGGCGTATAGATTTATGGACCTGAAAACACTATTTTTGTAGTTTACATTTAAGTATTTTGAGAATTAATTAAGCTCAGTCAATTATGAAACAATCTTGAAACCTTTATGACACCAATCATCACTCTCATGTCTTCTCATTTTAGAGTACTTTCTGCAAAATACCTTGTTATATTAGGTAGATATTTCCAATAATCATAACCAAAATATTCAAGTTAAATAATCATCAAAATAGAATAAATAATAAATAAATAATCGTCTACAATCATTTTCATAAAACAGCAGCTTCACCTCTCTTACGCCAGTAATCACTAACAGCGTGCCACTCTCCATTCCATCTTCTGATTGCGTTCATTGCAGTTCTTGGAATTTGTTCCGAGACTTCATGACCTTTCTCAATTAATGAATTAATGATATCAGAACCTAACTTAATCTCATGTTCAATGACATTTGGTAATAACTGATGATGCAATCTTGGATATGATAGAGTTTCTAGTAACGGAAATCCATAACTGTATGTCCTGACAATAGCTTGGAAAACAGCTGTTGTGATTCTACTTCCACCAGCAGCGCCGATTATTAAATCTGGGGTATTTAATTCATTGACAACTATAGTTGGAACAGTTGAAGATAATGGTCTTTTACCAGGTTTGATAAAATTATGAATTGAAGGCTCAACTCCAAAAGCATTAGATCTTCCTGGTGTTGAGAAATCATCCATTTCATTGTTTAAAATAACACCAGTAACTGGATCATAAACTAAACTACCAAACAGTAAATTGATTGTAGAAGTCATCGAAACAGCATTTTTCTCAGAATCAACAATACTGAAGTGTGTAGTTCCATTGGGTTCGTTTGGTTCATAAGCTGGTTTATAATCTCTCCAGTTATTCAAGGTACGATTATCATGTATACTCTCTTGAGCTTCTTTAATCCAATGATCACTTAAAATAAATTCATTATCATTAACCTTGTCTGATGGATCACCTAATCTCGATCTACCACTTGCCATCCATTTCATTGCTTCGATTAAACGATGTGTAGCTAATGGATTCATGTCACCTCCAATATGTGTTCCAAATTTATTCATGATTTTTAAACCTGAAACTAAAGCTGGTCCACTACATGAGCCAACACAGGTATAAACATCATTTCCCAAATAATTTGTGTGTAAGGAATCGTAAACTTCAACTTCATAACTTGCAAAATCATCATTTTGGAAAATTCCACCATATTTGTTGACTGATTTGATTATATGAGATGCGATTGGACCTTCAGGATCATAGAAAATTGCATCACTTCCATTATTGGCCACCAATCTTAAAGTGTTGGCTAGATTTGGTCTTTTGATGAGATCACCAGCTTTAAGTAGCTGTCTCTTGGGGACATCACTGAATAAAAATGCCCAATGTTCTGGGTATCTTTTGAAGAAGTCTTTATCAGCTTCAATTGCAAAAGCTAGCACCTCAGAGACTAACCAACCATTTTCTAATAATTCAATAACTGGTTCAATAACTTCACTCCAAGATAACTGGCCTGAACCTTGAGATTTGAATAAGGTATATAAACCTTTAAGTTCACCGGGAACACCAACAGCTAAACCACCAACTTTCGAAAGTAATGGATTATCATTGAACATATCTTTGTGACTCTTTAACGGTGCCTTTTCTCTTGCATCGATACTGATAGCCTTTTGTTTGTGTTTTTTACTAACGATGTAGCCACCACCACCAATACCTGAGTTAAACGAGTTAATACCACCAACACATAACGCGACAGTGACTGATGCATCAGCTGCATTACCACCTTTAGCTAATATCTTTGTTCCAATTTCAGAACATATCTGGACATCAGAGGCAACTGCACCACGAATAGATCTATGTAAATGTTTAGTATTCGGTGTTAATGATGGCTCTCTCTTCAGTGGTGATATATCAATACCTCTATCAGGAGAATGTGTGAATTCTGATGCAAAATCATTATCAAATTTAGACTGAAGTTGGAGCAAAGTGTAAATGCAGATGAAGAAAATAGTTATAAGGAGTGATATGTGTCTAATAGCCTTTATGAATAGCTGTTTTGTATGCGTCTCTGGATGTCCAGAGCCTCTCTTCTCAATCATGATTGAAATTTGATAATGTGCCTCTTGTTTAGAAGGAAGTGTTATAAAGAGAGTGCTTTACTTATCTGTGTTTTGTTAAATCTGGATTGATAAGAAATCTAATCTAACAGCGGCCAACTGATTTCAGTTGAAATTCAACAGTAAATTAAAGCAAATTAGTTCTAGTTTAGGATAAACAAGTGAATGAAACCAAATAATCCAAAGATGAAGTTGTTCAATAAATAGATGATTATAAATTGTTGAAATAAGCCACAGAAACTAAAAAAGAAACTTTTTCTTATCAATGAAAAGTCGGAATGATGATTTTAATTAACTTCTAAGTTCTTAGTAACGCTAAATAAGATGTAGCTCTACTACTCTAGAGACTAGGTATAACGATGTTATTCACGATACATATTACACTTGAAGGTTACTTAAAAAAAGGGACCCGAGTTTTTTGTAATAAATGGACATTCGAAGTGATTTGAGCTCAATTTTCGATAGTACTATGTTGAATCTTAAATATTGAGATCATTGGGATAGAAGTTTCAACATCTCAATGAAACTAGTCAATCAGACATTATAATGTACAAATTCTAAAGGGCTCCCTTTAACAGAAGTTATATCTTTTTATGGATAATCACTTTTAATTATCACATCTATATTGTGATACATTTTTTAGTAAAAAGGTTCTGAACCGCAAACCAAACTTCTTTTTGAACCTGTTTGAGCTAGGTAATATTTTTGAAAACCACATAATTGTGAAAGTGAGTTGCACAAGCTTTCAAATTTCTTGTGAATAGTATTAACACTTGAAGTGTTGGATTAAAAAAGTTTTGGGAGTCAAAATATTCATTTTAACAAAGAATTTGGCACAAATCTTCGTTAATTTAACAAAACGGAGCTGATTGCGGGCTGCGGCTTCGTCTTTAGGTATTTTTGAAACCAAAAAATCTCTAATCGAAAAATTGAGCAGCTTTCTCTTAATCACTGGGGAGTGTTAGTCAAGTAGATCGAGATTTAATCAATTGAACCAAAATCCTATCTAATCATTTTACCAATTATTGGAAATTTAATGATTCAATATTTTTCTGAATAGATACTAGGACCGACATTAGTATCGATAAAAGAGTGGGTATTCTAGCTACATGGCCACTGGAATAACTCTAGAGCTACAAGGTTAGTTCTGGAATCACTAATCAAACGAAAGATATTTAGACTTTAGAATGATTAGTGTGGTGGATAACATTAAAAGGCTGTGTGCTGTGCAATCTCATAATATTTATGGTAGGGACCTAACCTGTAAAATGAAATTAGTGCTGGTCAAACATTTCATGTGACCAAATATCAAAATAATTCTTACAGCACTTAACAAAAGTTTTTGAATAGTTAGACCATGACTAAGTGATATGGGACTACGATACAATGATTGAACTCATCAATAGCATAATGATCATATAGAAAACTTATATCATACAAAAAGAAAAGGTTAAAGTATCAAATTTTATTTACAGATAACAATATATACAAACAGAATCAGATATTAAATCTATTCAATGATACGGGTAACTAAACCAGTACCGACAGTTCTACCACCTTCTCTAATGTTGAATCTTTGACCGACCTCAACAGCAGTTGGATGAACTAAAGAACATTCCATTTCAATGTTGTCACCTGGTAAGACTTGTTGAGAGTGATCAGCACCTTCTGGGAAACTTAAAGTAACAGTAACATCACCAGTTCTGATGAATAATTGAGGTCTGTAGTTTTCACCAAAACCTGAATGACGACCACCTTCTTCTTTAGTTAAGATATATAAGGAAGCTAAAAATTTGGTGTGAGCTGAAACGGTACCAACTTTAGAGATAACCATACCTCTTTTAATATCATCTCTTTTAACACCACGTAATAAAATACCACAGTTATCACCAGCCATAGCTTGATCTAATTCTTTTTTAAACATTTCAATACCAGTAACGGTGGTTTTAATTGGGGTTTTGTTAATACCAACAATTTCGATTTCATCACCTTTTTTTAAGTTACCTCTTTCAACACGACCAGTACAAACGGTACCACGACCTGAAATGGAGAAAACATCTTCAACACCCATTAAAAATGGTTTTTCTAAATCTCTAACTGGAGTTGGAATATATTCATCAACAGCCTCTAATAATTTATCAATAGCTTGAGCACCAATTTCTGGTTCACGGCCTTCTAAAGCACATAAAGCAGAACCCATAATAACTGGAGTGTTATCACCATCAAATCCGTAAGAAGATAATAACTCTCTCATTTCCATCTCAACTAATTCTAACATTTCTGGATCATCAATAGTGTCAACTTTATTAACAAAGACAACGATATGTTGAACACCAACTTGTCTAGCTAATAATAAATGTTCTCTAGTTTGAGGCATTTGACCATCAGTAGCAGCAACGACAATAATAGCACCATCCATTTGGGCAGCACCAGTAATCATATTCTTGATGTAATCAGCGTGACCAGGACAATCAACATGAGAATAATGTCTGTTAGCAGTTTCATATTCAACGTGAGCAGTGGAGATGGTAATTCCTCTAGCTCTTTCTTCTGGAGCTTTATCGATTGCTGAGTAATCTAAGAAGTCAGCACCACCTTTTTCAGCTAAACATTTGGTGATAGCGGCAGTTAAAGTAGTTTTCCCATGATCAACATGACCAATGGTACCGATGTTTAAATGTGGTTTAGTACGATCAAAAGTGGCCGCAGTTCTAGAGAATGCTGGAGCAATTGAACGTTTAACAGTGGCACGGAGAGACAAGCGTGCGAAACTAGATAAAGCCTTTGAGAACATTTTTAAAGTCTGAAAGATTTCAACTGAGTTAGGAATAATCAATGAAACGACAAAAATATTTTTTGTTTAATTTGATTCGATGGAAATTTTTCATGGAAGGGTGACCTGAACACTGGGTTGATTATATAATATATTAGTCATTAATATTTAATCTTTATTAATTCATACAAATCCATTGGCGGTAAAATAGTGGAATAAGATGGAAGAGTGCACTGTTTTTGTTGATGGAATTGCTGGTTTAGATGAGCTAAGATTCAATGTTCCACTGAGTATTGAAATTCCTGTTTTGAAGAAGAAAATATACAACAATTTGCCAAATTCTATTCACAATCGAATAAGTATATCAACTACAGGTGGTTTAAACATTGACAAATTCAAGACATTAAAAGAATGTTATTACAGCTCTACATTGAATAGTCATAATGACATCTCTAAATTCATTAAGCTAAGAATCACTGCTTGTCTATGTGGTGGTAAAGGTGGATCTGGTGCTCTTCTTAAAAAGAAAGGCAAAGGGAAAAAGGCCAAAACTAGTGCTTCCAGTTCTGGAGATCTATACAAGACTTTAGACGGGAGGAAAGTGAAGAATATCAAGAAGATGAAAGAACTTGAGAAATATATCGATACTTTAGATGAAGCCAAAAAAGAGAAACTGAAGACTAAAAGAGAGAGATTAGAGAAGTTGCTGAATGCTGATCTTGAAAAGAATGTTAAATTTGAAGACACACAGTTGCTGGATGATATTGACAATCAGTTAGAACATATTAGAAAGATAGTTAATTATGAATATGACGGAAAAGACAATGATAGTGAAGATATTGAAAGTGAATCTGAATCTGAGAGAAAAATTGAAAATGAAAAGCCAAAAAAAATATGTAAATTTGACAACTTTTTCAATGGTTCCTAAAGTTGATGGGCAACACTCAGTAATGACCACAGTTATCACCGTTCTAAGATCATTGGAATATCTATTCGATAACACATTGATCAGGGTAACTTTTTTTGACGAACCGAGAAAAAAGAATTGTCACCACAAAAAAAACAAAAAAAAAAAATCTTTTCAAATCATTTATTAAATTTTATCAATATATTTCTATTAATCAAATAATGTCTGCTCCTCTCAAAGATGTCAACTTCCAAGTTGACTCATTCATTGAGTACGTTATTCAAATGATATACTGACGAAATTGGGCATTCAAAACTAACTAATCACAGTAAACTGAAGCGTCGTCAAATCTCTGGTTCTTATAAAGTCGCTTTAGAAACTTGTCATTTATTAATGAGAGTCATTTCTGCTGCTAGATGGAACCACCCAGATCATCTGATATCCCAAATACGGCAATTAGGTATAACTTTAGAAAATGCTCAACCTAAAGAATTTTCTTGTGGAAACGTTGTTCGTAGAGTGTTAGCTATAATACGAGATGAAGTTGAAGTTGATAATGATTCTAATGCTCCAATGATTACGTCAATGTTTAGTCTTTTAACGACAAACACGTCGAACCAAGAACTTCAGAAAAAGAATACAACAACAAATGAATCTAATAATCCAAGAATTCCAAGTCATAAAAACCATGATCTAAGATCAATTATTATTCAAGGTATTAAAGATTTAATTGATGAAATTTCAAGCATTGATGAAGGTATCGAATCAATGTCAATTGATTTAATTCATGATAATGAAGTTCTATTAACTCCAAGCCCAGATTCTTCAACAGTTTTGAAATTTCTACTAAAGGCAAGATTAAAAAGAAAATTCACCGTTTTAGTGACTGAATGTTATCCAAATCATACAGAAATTGCCCATAAATTTGCTAAATCATTGGCTGAAGCTAAAATTGACACTGTTGTTATTCCAGATACTCACGTGTTTGCAGTAATGTCAAGAGTTGGTAAAGTTATTGTTGGGGCTAGATCCGTTTTTGCTAATGGTGGTAGTATTGGAACTTCTGGTGCTGCTACTGTTTGTGAAGCTGCTAAAGCTCATAAAACTCCAGTTTTCTCAGTTACAGGTTTATACAAATTGAGTCCAACTTATCCCTTTGATCCAGAGACTTTAATTGAATCAGGTAATTCAGGTAAAGTTGTTTCATTTTCAAATAATAAATTAGTTGAATCTGCAGATATCTCAAATCCATTACATGACTACATTCCACCAGAAAACATTGACATCTATATCACAAACGTGTATGTATACATCACTTTGATCTATTTCCGGGTAATTACTAACTTATTATAACAGTGGTGGGTTTGCCCCAAGTTTCATTTATCGTATTGTGCTTGACAATTACAAAAGTGAAGATGTTGATCTGGATTAGTCTTTTATAGCTAAATACAGTCAATAACTAGTCTTCCCGCACAATCATCGTAGAGTATATATATAATGTTGTGTTTATACACCACTGCCTTGTGCCTCGCTCGGTCTATGATAATCATATCTAGATCTTGAGCTGGATGCTTAAACTTTTTCTTATCAGAAATCGTTACTGTTAATGGGCTAGAATAAAACATTGCTTTCTTTTGAGTACGGCTCCGTCAAGGTTTGAAACACTAATGATTGAGTTGTAATTATAAGCTGAACATTTATTTATTTATTTTTATTCCATCTCTTATATTTCTACTGAATTAATCTGTAGTTGAAAATTATCCGATGAGCATTCTATTTAACACGATAAAATGAAACTAAAGATCGCTACAAGCTCAGTAGACAGACTAAAAAGTAAGTACAATGCCAAAATCATTAATTTGACTAGCTAATAACAATTTCTACAAAGGCACGCTCAATCCAATTGTTTCGTTAAGAAAATATGCTGTTTTAAGATTCACTCCAGAATATTTGAATATAATATCAGCAACACCAAATGAACCACAGGTCTATTGTAAGCTTTCCAATGAAATCTTTGACGTCTATGAAGTTCAATCGATTAGAGATAATACATTGAGTTTTGAAATAAACGTTGAACAATTATATCAAGTCTTAAAACAATACGAACGTTCAAATGCTGATCAATTAGCCATAAGATTACAAAAGAAAGAAAACCAAGTAGGGAAAAGAATAGCAAGTCTAGCGTTATTTTTTAATGATTCAACAGGAACTTTGAATCTAGTCAATCATACCTTCAGTATTGTTGTTAGACTGTTAAGAAAAGAAAGTGATGAAAGAATAGTTGAACCTGAATTGACTAATGTTGATGTTATGATGAAATTGCCTGATGATATCGGTTCTTTATTCAAAAGAATAGAGAGATATAAAAACTCAGACTTCATAACAGTGAAAGGAACAAATCAAGGCTTGCTATCTTTGAATGTACAGAAGGAAGATAATTTAAATATAACGCTGAGTTGGAACGATCAACTAAAAGTTCAAAGTAATACAGGAGATGAAGAAAGTAGTCAACAAATTGAAGAACATGAGACTATGGTAAGATCCAAAGATTGGAAATTAGGATCAAGAATATGTGAAGTTTGTAAAAATATGGTCTTGATTATAAGCAGAGATGAAGCTTTAGTATTTCATTGTTTTTTAGATGAGAGTGAAGTCTGCCAGATTATCTATTATATAAATGCTGTAAAACCATGAGTTTTGACAAAGCTACAAAATTTTGTACTGTAAAGTAATCGATTATAATTATAATTTAAATTATTGTGATTTACTTATGTTCCTCACTGAATTCTTTGATAAATGCAACAAGAGCGTCAACTGCATCTTTACTGACAGCATTATATAAAGAAGCACGGAAACCACCAACTGATCTATGACCTTTCAAACCAGTTAATTTCTTTTCAGCAGCTTTAGCTAAAAACTCAGCATCTAAACCTTCTTTCTTGATAGTGAAAACAACATTCATCTTACTTCTAACTGATTTTTCAACTGGAAGGTTGTATAAGTCTGGATAAGAATCCAAAACTGCGTATAATTCTGAAGCTTTTTGTTCGTTAATTTCTTGTTGTTTAGCTAAACCACCCTCTTTAATCAAATTTTCTAAAACCAATTTTAGTATATGAAGCGTAAAAATTGGAATAGTATTATAAGCACTGTTATTTTTAACAACAGTTGGATAATGGAAAGCGATTGGTGATAATGGAACATTCAAAGCCTTTAACTCGTCGTCTGAAGCTTGTTCTAATAATGATTTTTTAATGATATAAATGGTTAAACCAGCTAGACCAACATTTTTCTGAGCACCTGCAACGATTAAACCAAATTTACTAACATCAATGACACGAGATAAAATGTTTGATGATAAATCAGCTACAACTTCAATATCTTCATATTCTGGAACAAATGGGAATTCAACACCGTTAACTGTTTCATTGTCACAATAATAAACATAAGCTGTTTCTTTTGGATCTGGTTTAATCCATTCTTCAAAAGGTTGAATTTTACCAAACGAGCCGAATTTGTCTTTAGAGTCAGTAAGGATTTGGGTATCAACGCCTAATCTAGCAGCTTCTTCATAAGCTTTTTTACTCCATGAACCTGTTATAGCATAAGCACCTTTACCAGTTTTACCGGTTTTTTTAACATAAGAAGCTACTAAGTTAGTAGCAACTGAAGAAAACCCTGTAGTACCACCACCTTGTAAGAAGAAAACTTCATGGGTGTCTGGAATATTCAACAATTCTTTGAAATGGGCTTTAGTATCTTCAATAACTTTAGCAGCAGGACTTGAACGATGTGAAATTTCACCAACACCTAATCCACTACTTTCGTAGTTGATTAAATCATAAGCAGCTTGTTTTAAAACTTGAGTTGGAAGAACAGCAGGACCAGCACCGAAGTAGAATGGTTCTTCACGTTCTAAAGATTGAGCCATTGTATAATAGATCTGTATTTGAATTGAAGTATACAAAGAAAGAAATAAAAATTTTGAGTCAGAATTAACTATTAATTAACTCCGGATAAATGAATACAAGAGTCATATAGAAATTAATGAAGATTTAATGCAATTCGTTTATTATTTAAATGTTTGATTATATTAACAGTTTCATAAATCATGGTGAGCGACGTAAGAAAGATTGATAAGCATCAGTATCAACATGGACATTACCAATGGCTTTCATCTTTTTCTTACCTTCTTTTTGATTAACTAACAATTTCTTTCTTCTTGAGATATCAGAGGCATGTAATTTAGCCAAAACATCTTTTCTTTTGGCCTTAACTGTTGATCTTGCAACAATTTTATTATTGGCTTTAGCTTGGATCGCAACTTCAAATAATTGATTTTTAACATGCTCTTTAAATTTCTCAACCCATTCTCGACCAACTGTTTGAGTTAATGAAGTATGCATAACTTGAGCTAATGCATCAACACTTTTACCGTTGACTAATAATTCCAATTTACAAATTTGAGAATCATGATAGCCTGCATCTTCGTAATCTAAAGAAGCATAACCCCTAGTTGAAGATTTCAATTTCCCAAAAAAATCATCAACTAAATGAGCCAATGGAATCTCATAACGTAATAAAACTTGACCTGTTGTCAAGTATTGTATCTCCTTTTGAATTCCTCTATTATTATCACATAGTTTGATGACTGTTCCTAAATATTCCTGTGGAAATGTCATTATTGCTTCAACAAAAGGCTCTTGAAATTTCCTGATATTCATTCTTTTTGTAGTTGAATCTGGGAAATCATCTGGATTCGTTATAATTTTCTCGCTGTTGTCGTTCATTATAACTTTATAAGGAACTGTTGGATTTGTTAAAATCAATGAGGATCCGTATTCTTTTTCTAATCTTTCTTTGAAAACCGAAGCATGTAATGAACCTAAAAACCCTAATCTCCAACCTTGCCCTAATGCATTTGAAGTTTCTCTTTGTAAAGTAACTGATCTATCATTTAAAACTAAATGACTCATATTATCATCTAAATCTTTGAAATCAGTGAAATCAGCAGGAAACGCCCCAACGAAAACCATTGGCTTAGGTTCTTCAAACCCAGGTAATGGTGTGGTTGGTTCTAGAACATTCATAAAAGTATCACCAATTAAAGCCTCTGACGTATCTTTCATACCACAAACAATATATCCAACTTGACCAGCACTTAATGTGCCAGTTGAAGTTCTTTCAGGATACATTATACCAATGTCTCTAACATCATATTTCTTTTGAGTATGTGGGGAGAAGATTTTTTGATTCTTTTTAATTGAACCATCGTGAACATGAACTAATAAAACAACACCAAGGTAAGAATCATACCATGAATCAACTAATAAGGCTCTAAATGGTGAGTTTAACTTACCAGTAGGATATGGAATCCGTTCAATGATTGCAGGAATCAATTGATCCACGTTCAATCCTGTTTTGGCAGAAACTTGAATGATTTCTTCCTTTGGTAATTCAAAAGTGGTTTCAACTTGCTCAATAGATCTCGGGATATCAGCTTTATCTAAATCAATTTTATTGATAACAGGAATCAGTTTCAAACCTAAACTGTAAGCTAAATAAAAGTTAGCAACGGTTTGAGCTTGAACACCTTGTGAAGCATCCACCAGTAATAAAGCACCACCACACGAAGCGTAAGATCGTGAAACTTCGGCTCGAAAATCAACGTGGCCAGGTGTATCCACTAAATGCAATAAATAATCTTCACCTTTATAGTTATAAAACATTGAACAGGTTTGCGCTTTGATTGTGATACCCCTTTCTCTTTCAACGTCTAGTTTGTCTAACACTTGTTTTTGACCAGGTTTCACCACACCTGTTTGTTCTAACAGCCGATCACTCAATGTTGATTTCCCATGATCGACGTGTGCAACAATACTGAAATTTCTGTATCTCTCTATCGGAATTGCATCTATTCTTTCTTGAATAGATTTACTCTCGCTTTGTATGAACCTCGTTGTAGAGAAGGCTACACGCCGTATTGAGTTCTGCCTCAACAGTGTCAAACACTGAATAGATTTGAGACCATTCCTGCACAAAATCATAGCTTCAAAATGATTTCTAAGTAGACAGATTGTCTTGATCTAAATCTAATCTCATCACTTTAACGTTCGAAAATAATTTTTAGGATTATTTGATTATTTTCGGTTGGACCACATCACTATAATTTTTTTTTTTTTAATTAGGTGATGAGCTTTGATTGAAAGTTGACACAATTGATTGTAAGAAGAATCTGTGAGAAATGTCAGATAGTTACAAGATCTTTGGGATAGTGACAGTGGCTGCACTCTCAGGTGCTGCTTTGGTAGAAGCATATCATATATACTCCGCTCAGCAAGACACTTGTACCAGAAAAAGGAAAAGAGTATTACCAGCTCAAAACTCAGTAGTTGAACATGATGAGGATTTAATTAGAGAACAGCTTGCTAGAAATTATGCATTTCTGGGTGAAGAAGGTATGAAAAAGGTTAGAAATCAATTTATTGTTGTTGTTGGTGCAGGTGGTGTTGGTTCGTGGGTTTGTACCATGTTAATTCGTGCTGGTGTTAAAAAATTAAGAATTATCGATTTTGATCAAGTTTCATTATCAAGTTTAAATAGACATGCAGTTGCAACTTTAGAAGACGTTGGTACATCCAAAGTAGATTGTTTGAAGAAGCATCTACTGAAAATTGCCCCTTGGGCTATCATTGAACCAGTTAATCAACTATGGCATTTACCTAATGCTAAAGAAACCTTATTACAAGGTGAACCAACTTTTATCGTTGATTGTATTGATAATATCGATACTAAAGTTGACTTGCTGGCATATTGCTATGAAAACAATTTAAAAGTTGTTAGTTCAATGGGTGCTGCATGTAAATCAGATCCAACAAGAATCAATATTGGTGACATTTCCAATACAGAAGAAGATTCATTAGCAAGAGCCGTCAGACGTCGTTTAAAGAAAAAAGGAATAGTCTGTAATATTCCTGTTGTGTTTTCTGCTGAGAAACCAGATCCTAGAAAAGCTCAGTTGTTACCATTACCTGAAAATGAATATCAAAAGGGTAAGGTTGATGAACTAAGTGCACTAAAAGATTTCAGAGTCAGAATCTTACCTGTATTGGGGACAATGCCTGCTGTTTTTGGTCTCTCCATTGTTTCTTATATTTTAACTTCAGTTGCAGGTTATCCAATCGAACCAATTGAAGGTAAAAATAGAATTAAAATATATGACGGTATTTTCCAAACTTTAGCAGGTCAACAATCAAGAATTGGTGAACCTGAGCAAAGAGTTCCAATCTCAGTTAAAGATGTTCCATACCTTACAGAAGAAGTGTTTAGGGGTAAATCACCAATTTCTGGCTATTCAACTAGATTAACGTTATCTAAATGGGATCCAAAAAAACCAATCAGTTTAACAAATGTTGTTATTATGACTAAAGAGGAACAAAAAATTCATGAAGATAGAGTTTTAAATGGGGGTGAAGAATTAATTTCTGTGTATGATTCAAAAACCTTAGAGCTAATTGATAAAAGATTCAAAGAAGAAGAGTATTATGAACAGTTTAGATAGAGTTTACAAAAAAAAAGTTGGTAACATATATATTATTTGATTTTTTATTTTTTGTAGTTAAATAAAACTCAAAATCTATAAGTCGGTTAGATTAAGGGTATCTATAACGTGAAAATTATTCATCATTCACATATATGATGTTTGATTAAAACAACATCATCAATTTTAAGGGAAAATCATTAAAAAAGGAAAAGCCAGCAAAGGGAAATAAAACAAGGAAAATATTATTCTATCATTAGGTGTAAATAGAAGCACCTAATGGAACAGATTGTTCTTGACGATAATCAGGAACTTGAGAATCCTCGTGAAAATATTCATGTAATAAAGCACGTTTAGCTGAAATTCTCCCAGCGGGATCATAAATCAACATTTTTTCTAATAGATCAACACCAGCTGGATCTAAAGAAGGAACAGATTGTCTGATATCTTTTCTTGACCATTTTGGGAAAGTTGGTTTGAAATCAGGTAAAAATGAAACATCTGGCCAAATCTCTTCAGTTGGTGTACCTAAAACTCTAAAAATTCTAAAGATTTGATCAATTTCAGAATCACCTGCAAATATTGGTTTTCTATTAACCATTTCTGCAAAAATACAACCAATGGACCAAATATCTACACCAGTGGAATATTGTTTACCACCTAGTAGAATTTCAGGAGCTCTATACCATAAAGTAACAACCTCATGAGTATAAGCTCTTAAAGGAACACCAAATGCTCTAGCTAGCCCAAAATCAGCTAATTTCAAAGTTCCATCTTTATCAATCAATAAATTCTGCGGTTTTAAATCTCTATGTAAAATCCTATGAGCATGACAATAAGCAGTACCTTTCACCAATTGCATCATGAATCTTTTAACCATATCAGCACCTAATCCAACGCCAGCAGGTATAGATTCCATATATTTTTTCAAATCTAAATCTAAAAATTCAAAGACTAAATATAATTTATGAGAATCTGAATGAATAATATCATATAATCTAACTGTATTTTCATCTCTTAATTCTTTTAATAACGAAATTTCACGAATTGCAGTTGATGGAACTCCTTCATCTTCCGATTCTAAACGAATTTTCTTCAATGCAACGACTCTATTGTTATGTTTTGTGTCTAATGCTTTGTAAACAACACCATAAGTACCTGTGGATAGTTAGTATCTCGTTATTTCAAGGGACCAAATCTATAGATTTAAATGACATACCTTCACCAACTTTCTCTAGGCGCTGATAGTTTGATAACTCCACCATTATATTTTGAATCTGGAAATAGTTATTTTAACCTAATGCTTTGATTTTTTAAGGTTCTTTATAATCTTCTGCTTTATTGATTTGATCTTAGATATTGTGTTTGAGACGTCGAAAAAGGAAAATAAATGACAAAACAAAGACGATAAATTGATGAATTAGTCAAATGACTTAATTGAGATGACTGTGAATGAAACTTATAGGTAGAAAACTAAGCAGAAATCACGAAAATCCGTACTTTGATATCTGAAAACTCAAATTAAAATCAAAAATTTGGTTTCACTACTTTTTTTTCTTTTTTACTTTTGCACAATCCGGAAATGTAAACAAAGCACCAAATGGGTTGACTTCCATATCGGGAAGTCATTATATTTGCACAGCCTGTTGTTCCTGAGTACAAAATGTAATAGAACAGGATGATATACATTTAATATATGATCACTTATACCAGCTAATCTTTCTTACTTTGGCGTTCTAACTTACGTAAGGCTCTCTTTCTGATATCTTGATGGAATTTCAAGTTAAGACGATTGGCTAATTTACTGTAAACACCAACAGTATTTTCAATCCACCAATGCATTAAAGCATGGGCCCAATATGGAGTGGAAGTACCATAACGATCTTGAGCACCAGAACGACGGCCAATTGATCTTAAGACAGAAGCAACGAAGATTTTTGGAGTAGGAATAGTCAATGATGAACGTCTAATTTTAGACATTGCTGAAGTGACTAAATAAGAAATAGTCAATTCAACATCAATTTTAGAGCTTGCTAATTCACCAGATAAAGCAGCACTCCATTGCTGTAAAAATGCCTTCGAACCTGAATAGGTAGCTAAATATGGGGTTGGTAATAAACCACCAAATGAACCCATAGTTAAGATTAAACCACGAGTACCTTTGTTAGCCTTAACAGTTTCAGTTATACGTGGAATTAATGTTTGAGTGGTTAGTAAAGTAGCAGTGGTGTTGATTGTAATGATGTTTCTTAGTTCGTCTTCAGGAGTTTCAGTAAATGGGACAGGAATTGAATGAGATTGACCAACGTTATTGATCAAAACAGTGATAGGTAGATTTGCTGCCATCTGTTTGATTGATTCATAGTTAGATTGTTTATCAGCAGCGAAATCAATTGATAAAATTTTAGTTTCAACTTTGAACTTATCTTCAATTAGTTTAGATAATTCTTCTAATTTTGACTGAGTTCTTGAAATTAAAACGATATTGAAGCCTCTTTTAGCTAGTTGAAGCGAGTACTCTTTACCAATACCATCAGAGGCACCAGTGACAACAGCCCATTTCCCAGATTTAGCACCATATTTTTTAAAGTTCACCGGTGGTAAAATAAATAAGTCAAATAGTAAAGCAGAGTAACTTAATGTTAAAGTTGTTAATTTTAAAACACCTAAACCTAAAGATAAGTATAGAATTGCATTCAAAAAGCAAGATTGGTTTGCTGCGTGGATAAAAGAATCGATGAAAGACATTCTATGTAAAAATTAATTTAACAGAATTGAATCGTTTCGTTTGTATAAAGAAATCACAACAAAAAAAAAGAAAAATAATTAAAATTAAAAAAAAAAAAAAAAAAAAATGAAATAAACTAGAGAAATATTAAAATTACCTTTGCGAGGAATCTCTCAATCTCGCTATTTCAATGATCAGCCATGAATCATATTTTCATTCATCAGCTTATTTATCATTTTTTACTCAAAACCACCCTAATCCCATAAAATTACAGAATCTCATAAACTCCCTTTTTAATTAAATCTTTAACCTCATT
>PPNJ02000021.1:0-174927 GCA_003707215.2 Phaffomyces thermotolerans | reverse complement strand
AGTTACCACTAATGCTAGGGTCAGCAACAGTGTTAGTTTCTAAATTAGAACCAGTCCATTGAACAGTAGTAGTTGGGTATGGTGTTTCAACAACAACAATGGAGTTACCACTGATACTTGGGTCAGCTACCGTAATAGTAGTGAGTTCAGAACCAGTCCATTGAACAGTAGTAGTTGGATATGGTGTTTCAATGACAACAATGGAGTTACCACTGACAGTTGGGTCAGCAACTGTAATGGTGGTAGTAGTTGAGCCACTATACCCAGATGTAACAGTTGGGTAACATTTACCACCTTCTGAAGTATCTTTGAACTGATAGACAATATTTCTCCAATTGTTTATATATTTAGTACCTGAGGGAGCGGTCAATGTTAAATTCAATTGTGCAGGACCACCGTAGTTTATCTGCACAGCCCTCATTGGATAATATTGACCTTTGACTAAGTGTATCGTAGTACCCACAACAGGTTTAGTATAGATAGAGTTAAGATATAATTGTGCAGCAGAGTTGGTTAAAATGGTATCTGTATCACAACAACTGAAAGCAGCGGCATTACCAAAGAACACAAACATTCTATCATCAGCAAAAGCGGTAATGCTATAAGTACCAGTCTCAGGAGCTTTAACATAACCCGTTAATTCAACAGCATAATTAGATACTGTAATAGGCTGACCGTAGATAGTTCCTGAAACAGATCCACCTGGGATATCTAGAAGTTTTATGGTCGGATCACTGACGCCAGTAATTCTACCCGTGACTCTGTTGTTTCTATAACCTGAGGCCATAAAATCATCATCATTCCAGAATTGAGAATCTAATAATGGATAATAATAGAAAGTAGCATCGAAACCACTCCTTATTGGAGTACCAACAACAGCACAATCATGATAATAGCCCTGCGCTTGTGAAGTTGAGGTGAAGGATAAGATAATGAAAACAAAAAAAAAAAGAGTTTGATTGAATGATTTTTTCATCTCAAATTGTTAGCGTTTAGCATATATTAAGTAAGTGTATGAAATAAAATGTGTATGACAAGCTATTGTGACTAGGACCTGAGTTTTGTTTTATACTTTGATCATTGATGTAGAATCCACATGTGATCGCTGATGACGCTCGGTTATTATATAACGTATATGTATATATATTATATCTAGGAACATATGGATCGATCAACTTTCTATATATATATATAGTACATAGTACATGATACATATAACTAGATCTATGATCTAGTCCACAACTCTAAATTTGAGTTAGAGTTCCAGAATTTCTTAGTTGTCGGTGCCTTATATGTACAAATATTATTTATTAATAATTAGACTGTCCATCTCGATTCTCTATATAGTAAATATCGATTTCAAAATTTATATAATATATAATTTCAGGGTAACATGGGTATATAGTATATACACCAGTGTACACATGTACATGTATTATATATATATATAATTGTAGAAAGCTTATTCAATAGTGTGAATAAGTTGCAATCAGACTTTTAGACACAATTAGTATGCTCAGTATAGAATTAATATATATTTAATTTACCCGGTCTGTATAATTTGATGAACATGTCGAATTGAAATTTGAGTACTGCCCTATAAAAGGATTTCGAAATCTAATTATAAAGCTGTTTATACAATTCTTTAAACACAAAAACATATAATTTGCGTGCATAAAAGATTAGAAGCTATATAAATGAGAGCCTAGAGGTATAATTTAATTGTCTATATCTATCTCTCTACGGGAGTCTAGACTCTAGGGTCTATAGTGTACGATATAATATATTATCGGCCGTATCCCTAGGCTAGGATTACTATATATAAATTAATGGCAGTAAGCTATATCTAAAAATATATAGGTTAAAGTGCATATATAGTACGGGCTACCTATACCTATATATACTTATATTTACCAGTAATCCTAGAAAAATATAGCTGTTGTCTAATATTAACTTAAGTCCCAATAAACAAATGACAATTATACTAATTGGAACTTTGTGGAGTTTAAACTCTATAATTAGACAGGTTAATTGTGAAAATACTTAGAGGAAAAAATTTTGTTTACTTCAATGACTTCAAGTTCAAAGACATTTATATATCTAAGGCTTAAGCTATAGCGATTATAGTTTTATGTATGTACTGGTAATACGTATACATATACACGTCGCATATCTTCTTTCCATGCATGCATGAGTATCTATCTGTAGCTCACAGCGATAATTCTGATCAGAAATCTGGGAATTTCTAGAACAGCGTTTGACGTTGACAATTCGAAGGTGAATTGAATTGTTCAATAATGTTTACTTATAGATGTTTTTTGTAAAATCACAACGTAGTTCAAGTGTACAAATAAGTTATTAATTTTTTTCTTGCAATCCATTATAGCATTATAGTATATATACTATATAACAATCACTCTATATATATATGATCTTTTCTCTACGTTCAAACTTTTTCTCTCCCGAGTCCTGACTCCCCGAGTCTCGCATGGATGAGCACTTAAATTATATAAGGGGTCCCAGATTGAAGATTGAGTTTCTTTTGGTAAACAGCTAATAACTTTAGGTATGTGCTCGGATTTGAGAACCGAAAAACAGTCTGAGATTTGAAGCCCATGGACTCTAGTTGTAGCCTGTAGATGTGAAATACGTGAGTAGATACGTGGTGTCCAGTTTATAATAAGCTCGAGTAATATATAAATCTATATATAAATTAATATAAATCAGATATGGAGCTTAATATACAAAATTTAACGCTTATGCAAAATTATGCGTGAAAAAAGGAGTGCATCATTAAGCGCTAGATAAATCCTACGCATAAACGAAATTACTAATTAGCCAAGTTCTAGCACCTTCAACAGTTTGGAACTTTGTGATACATTATCCACTGTCCAGATAATATATATAGCTTGAGATAACATTTTTGCAATTATTTCATAAAAGTTCGAGTGTGGAAGCTCAGGAAACAAAAATAAACAGACAAGAGAGTCGAGACTGTTAAAAATTCAAAGAGTGAAAGCTTCAAATCATATACGGAAGATAAGAACTGAAAGAAAAATAACTTGTCACTCACTATAAGTAAGTAACGAGTGACCACATTGCCTAGTATGTTGGAACTCAACAGTGACCGACAGCAATTACAAACTTCAAACTTGATATACTCATGTACCACACATGGCTAGCTTCAATTGCTCATTAATCAATAGAAAACAGCAAAGGAAATTAAATAATAATTAAGGGCAGCGAAGAGCACACTTATAATTAGCACACTTATAATTTATTATGCGTGTGATCATATCGAGACCATGACAACTAGTGTAACTCAAGTTCCAAATTCCAGTTTAATTGCATATATATATTGGTACGTAGCTATAGACGTTGCTCTAAACTCTAATTTTTCTTCAATCACATCAATTCAAAAAGATTCAATCCGAATTTAGTACATATATAAGTATAAATTCCATATTTCCTTAAGTTAATTACTGTAAAAATATATAGTCGTCAATTTATTTATACACACTGAATGTCCACATTATATTTCAATGTAAATGAAGACAAAATGAGCAAACTATCCGTTTCGTTTGTATAGTTTGCCAAAACTTCCAAAAGTGTTTCCAATTCAATGCCTTTGATACTCAAAGAAGAAAAAGGAATCACTACTCTTATTAGCGAATAAGCATCAATAAAATGTAATAAAAGATGAAAATCGTTATTCATGAGTATTAAGCACTTGAAAGCCCAACATCAAGCAAGCTTTACTATATATATCTCTATCTAAAAACCTTCTTTCCTCGTTAGATGGGATCAGGAGGAACGGGGGCAAATCTATAAAATGGTATATAATTCAATTTATGTATAAATCTAGGAAGACTAATGTGTCCATAATCTAACGTGCTTATCTTTACCACCACTAGCCACTCTTTTACCGTCAACACTCCAATCGACGGAATAAACTTCATCTTGATGACCTGGTAGATCGACGCTCAATTTCTTCGTTCTGATGTCCCAAACTTTTAATGTAGTGTCCTTTGAGCAGCTTACTAATAATCTACAATCTGAAGACCAAGCAGTCTGATAAACGGCAGCAACGTGACCTCTGAAAGTTGAAATAAATTTACCAGTTCTACCATCCCATAGTTTGATTGAGTTATCAAAAGACGCACTAACAATATGTCTTCCATCAGGTGAGAACTGAACATGGTTGACTAATTTTTGATGACCAGTCATACGACAAATTGGTTTTGAAGATTTCAAAGGTTCCCATAAATACATTGTAAAATCATCGGATGCAGTAACTATTCTCTCTTCAATTACACCATTTACCTTAGCAACTTTTTCATAATTCAATAATGCTTTCTTTCTAGCTTCTTCTGGAGTAGCTGGTTTTTGACCAGTATGATCATACGCTCCTTTTCTCAAGACATAATCTGTTGATAATGATAAATGATTAACCCAATGGGCATGCGATTTTAATGTATTAATTAATTTACCATCTTTAGCGTCCCATACTTTAATGGTTTTATCGTGTGAAGCAGAATAAATAACACCGGATCCACTCCACTTCACGCACGAAACTGAAGAAGTATGCCCACTTAAGGTAAATAACGGAACTCTTCTGACAGAATCCCAGATTCTAATAGTACCATCTTTGGAACCAGATACTAATCTAGGGCTTTCACCAACTTTCACTAAATGAAGTGGTTCCCAGGCAATTGAAGAAACCCATTTTGTATGGCCTCTTAATGGACCACCTAAATCTTTACCATGTTCATCCCATAATCTTACTGTATTATCCATACTACCTGTTGCAATTATATCACCCTCTGGAGACCAGCTAGCACATAAGACCCAATTAGTGTGACCTTTCAAAACGTATTGAGTAGTTTGAGTATTACAGTCCCAGATTCTTGCAGTTGAATCACCAGCACCTGTAACCATTTTAGAGCTTGTGTGTGGAGCAAATTGAGTACATAAGATTGTAGAACCATGACCAGCAATTGAAGCAGTAGACCTAGTGACTGGTTTAACTTTGAAAATAGCTCTTGGAGTGTAAACTAAAGTTAGAAAATCCTCTGTTGTCTTAATACCTGGTTTTAAAACAGAGCTGTATAAATTATCTTTGATATCAATTAAATCACCTTTTGATTCATCATTCAACAAACTAAAAGAATATGGTACGGGATCTTCTTGTTCACCAAGAAGCTGATTTAAAAGTTGTTCTAATTGTTTTTCAGAAATATTACCTGGGACTCTAACACTTCCACCAACTGCATCACCAGTATCAGATGCTTGAAATTTAATTAACACATTTGGTAAATCAGTAGGAACCAGATCAACTTCTCTTTCTTCTTGAGCTAGTCTTTTCTGTTTTTTGGACTGGGGTGGTAGTAAAGTAGCCATCTTCAATACTCTGGGTTTTTATAATAATTTAATGTGTAGCCTTGTTTGATTATAATATCTTTTTCTTCATTAAAAAATTTTTGACTTTTTAACTTTTGACTTTTAACCTCATCGCTTACGTAATTATCTTTTTTTTTTCCTCTTTACATTTTACATTTTACATTGTACATTTTACATTATTTTACATTACTAGATTACATTTCTTTCAAGGATTCACACATTAATCATTGGTGAATCATCATGCTCCATGAATTGACAGGTGCCATCAGTAGCGTGTAGCTCGATTCGAAACTGACCAGTCAATCAACTACAGAATAATATTCTTAAAGCATAATAAAAGTATACTTGTTGAAACTGGAATAAATACTTATATTACATGTATTCAGGTCTATCATCAGAAGCAGAGGAGCTTGTACCATCACTAAATGCTTTAGCTCTAATATCCAGCATCCATGGATCCTGTAACAACTCTGCTGCAGTAGATCTTTTATTCGGATCTTGTTGCAAACATTTATGCAAAAACTGGAATCCCATATCACTCAATTGATCCTTTGCTGGAAACTGTGGTAAATGACCAGCTGCAATATGATACATTATAGCCCATTCATTATCCAAATTAGCCCATGGTCTACGACCAGTACACATTTCTAAAATGACACAGCCTGTTGACCAAATGTCAGGAGCACCGAATTTAGTAGTGCCACCAACTCCAGTGATCGCTTCAGGGGACATATACATTGGTGTACCTGCCATATTATTTGATTTCGGTTGAGTTTTTCTGGTTAAATTGTTGGCAACTTTAGCAGCACCAAAGTCAACAAATTTGATGATACCATTATGATCTAACAATATGTTTTCAGGTTTGATATCTCTATGAACAATTTTCATATCATGTAAATAGGTTAAACCTTCAAACAGTTGCAAAGAATAAACTTGAACAACCATCTCATCTTCGATTCTACCATGTTCCAATAATGAAGCTAGTGAACCACCTTGACAAAATTCCATAAAGATGTTGACTTTATCACGATGAACTTCAACACCATAATATTGAACAATGTTCGGATGATTCAACATTTCTAATACTGTCATTTCATCTTTTATTGTTGGAACAATTTGTTTTATTGATTGAGAATCTTGAAATCTTATTTCTTTAACAGCTAAAACACCACCAGTATCTAAATTTAATGCAGAAAAAACACTACCAAAAGAACCAGAACCGATAAATTTTCTCTTTTGCCATCTTATTGATAAACTTGAAAAAGAAGAAGCTAAGAATGTTAAAAATTGGTTTTCAGTTTGTGTATCATCTAAAACTTTACCAACTGCTTGAACAGATATTCTTCTTTCTAACTCTTCAATTTCTTTCATTCTTAGTTGACTGAAAGCTTCCATTAAATCATTATCTGATTGCAACGTAGATGGTTGAAGAATAGGGTTCAATGGTTTTTTTTGAGCTTCAATACTTGACCTGGCACCCATAATATCAAAATGAGAAATTAATAATGACATACAACCAGCTACTTTTGCTTTTAACGTTTTAAATTGTTCATCTTGTAAAGTTAAAATATTAAAACCTTTTGAAACTTCCATCGCAAATTCTAAAGCAGCAACACACCACCTAAAAGTTTTATTATCTGTTGGGATACAATCATCAACAATGTAGCTAACCCATTCAATACTCATTTCAATCATTCTTCTAACTATATGTGATTTTTTAGTTGAATCAGAGTTTCTGACGTAATGTTTAGCCAAATCACGATTCAAACAATAAGTCAAATGAATTGAGTCATGAATTTTATTGAAACTTTTAATTTTTAAAATGCTCATTTTTGAAGAAGTCATCAATTCTAAAACAATTTTATAGAATATTCTTTCAGATTTAATTAGTTCTCTTTGAACTTTTGGTAAACTTGATCTTTGTTCAACAAAAGTGACTGTATCACCAACAACTCCAGTAAACAATTGCTTTATTTGTTTTAAAGTCTGTGAGGAACCCTGATTAATCATTAACGCTTCACCTGGCTTGATATCAAATACATTTTTTGGAAGATCAATTGAAACTGTCAAACCGTCCCATAACATAGCCTTTGCAGCGTTGATAACTATAGCATAACCTTTTTCTGATTCATCTTCATAATCATCATAATCAATCATTGATGGTTTCGGAATGTATGCATCACATCCAATCTCTGAACCTTTTAGGATTTTGATGATTTCATCTTCACGACCATACAATTCGCTTGAAACTAGAATATAGGTACCACCTGTATAATTTGTTTTGATGAGGAAATGATTGGTATCCCTCAATAGGTCTAAAAATGTCTTGACTTTAGTAACACGGAATAAACAAGCGTTACTGAATGCTTTTCTAATAGTCACTGAAAATTTTGCTAATTTTCTTCTAATTGTCGTAAATGTATCAATTGCATTATTTGCCCAAACGGTAATTTCTTGATCTATTTGATTTCTCGCTAAGTTTCTATTTTTGAGAATTTCATTAAGTGCTGACTCTTGATCATATATATAACTAACTAATCTAGAGATTAATCTTGTTGTCAATGATGAAATCTGTAATGCAATTTCAGGACCACCATCTTCAATAAACACACCAACGTTTTTCAGTATCCACCAAATTTGTTCTAAATTATCAGGTTCTTTGAATGTTTTAAACGATTTTGTAGTGGTATTGATTAATTTTTTGTTTAGTAGTTTAAATAAAAAATTGATTGCATCTAATACAACTTTATTAAATCCTTCAACTTCTGCAAATTCGAAGTCCCAACCTACCTGATAAACTTGACCACCATGTTTGATGGAAACAGCCAATTGTATATATGAGGAAAGATCATCGATCATTTCATCAATCATCATCATGGTTGGATTTGTCAATTTTTTAGCGTAGTCAAGGCGAACTTTGATGATTTCTTCCGTAAGCCTTAATGGAAAATTTAACATATTAACAAGTCCTGGTATGAAACTTGGTAAATCCAGTTCTGCAAAAGTTTCATGGTAATACAAATATGCAGACTTAGCTTTATTAATCCACGGTAAATGTGGTCTGAATATTCTTTTATGGAAAATTGAAGCAATATCCTTTTCTTTTAACATTATATCAGCAAATGTAACATCAACTAACCCATCACTTCTCTTTTCAGTTAGATCTAAATTCTGGCTACCTGTCCATTGTTGTAAAACCTTAACTTCCCTATTGATAGCCTTTGTTATATTTTTCCAAGAGATTAAAGCTTCAGTTTTCAAAATAAATTCTTCAGTGGCACAAATTGGTTTTTCAAGTTCCATTTCCTTTTGATTTCTCCAAAGACTCTTAAGCTCATCAAATTTATTTAATAGATCAATTACTTCTTGTAATGCGTTTTCTTCATTTTGAACTTTGAAATTTAGAATTTTATTGAAAAAATCATCAGCTAGAGTTCTTGAATAACCAATGATTCGTTTCTCTTGTTCTTCTGTACGACCCAAACAATATGCTTTTATACCTAGCCACAAGTTTTCCTTATATGTTGTTTGCACTGAGAAATCATGTTGTGTAGTGATTCTTCTCTTCTCGGAGCTTATAACGTCACCGTTCAAAACGAGACTCAACATTGTTTGCCATTCTAATCTTTCTAGAAATTTAGGATTTGTTGGAGAGTTATCTAAAATCGAAGCATCTGATGAATGAGGAAAATCGATTTCAAGATATGATTCTTTGAAGGTTTCACGACCTAGTGGGAATTCAGAATCTTCATCACTTTCATTTTTTTCAGAAAACTCATCGTCGTCATCATTCTCTTCAGTGGGTTCTGAAATGATTGCCTTTGTATAATAATCATCTACCATATCGTTCTTGATTTTTCTCAAGTATGATCTTTCTTGAGTTGCATAATGTTTAGATGATCCATTACTACCTATTCTAGTTCTTGATAACCTCTGTTGGCTTGACGCCGTTCTTAATGGAGAGTAAGACTTATCAAGACTTGGAACTCTCTGAACAGACCCACCGGAGCGTAGACTATTTGGTCCTGAACTTGTCGGTGATCTTTGTGAATGCGAAGTGTGACTTTTCAAAGTGTCTGTTTTTGACGTACTGGTTCTTTTGATATCAGTTGATGAGGTGTAGTATTGTGAATGAGATTGACCTTGCTGTAGCTGCTGTGGTTGATTGTATCTATTAAATAGTGATTCAGTAGAATGCTGTTGTTGTTGTTGCGTTGAACCTTGAGGGCTCAACTGTTGGTGTTGCTGTTTATCACTAACATCATTAAGATTGGGAGATGTATTGACTGTAGCAAAATTCTTCATTTTTGATAGTAAAATATTGGGATAGTTTGAAAAAGATTATGTTATTATAACAGATATGATTGGGTTATTAAATGAAGTCGTCTTCTGTAGTTTGATAAGTGTAAATGTGAGGAATTCTTTTGGAGTTTGCTAAGAGATGTAAAACGGGTATATTCAAGTGATTAAAAGGGAAAGTATGAAAAAAGAGCAGTAAAAGGATTGTGTTTGACGAGTATTTCAGAGCAAAACCAACTTATAATGGCACAAAGTTAGTCAAATCTGCCAATTTAACTGAAATTAATTAGGACGTTATAATCGTTTTAATCAGTAATTTTTTGAAAAAGAGGAAGTGTGGCCAAAGTGAGTTCGCGATTGATACATACGAGAAAGGTTTAAACTTTAAAATGAACAAAATGCTCTATTGGAATCCTTATAAAGGACACAGAGATATGATTATACATAAGGGACAGAGGAAACATATAAAACAAATTAGAATCTCCTAATGCATTTGGAAGTAGCGAAAGATTTCGACTTAAAATCGAAAAAATTCTGGAACCCAAGAGAAAGAGCTCATCTCTTCGATGTAATGACATTTATAACATTTTGAAAGTATTTTTTTGACTGTTTATAATGAGTTTATCGTTTCAATTTCGTAACTTTTGGATTATTTATTTCAGTTTGTGGAATAGTCTTGGGGCAACACAATCGTTTAAGTGATGTTGTAAGTGGAAGAATTCTTCAACACAATCTTCTTTATAATCTTTGTCTTCGTAACCATCTTCTTCCATTTCTTTGGTAACTCTTTCAACACATTCGTGGTAATGGTGAACATATGGAGCGATACTTGGTAAATTGGAACACTGTTCTCTTAGTTTGTCCATTGGGTCACCTGCACCTTCTTCTTCGTCTTCGTCTTCATCATCGTCTTCATCATCTTCTTCGTCTTCTTCGTCTTCTGCTTCTTCAGCAGGTTCTTCTTCAACTGGGTCAGATTTTTCAGCAGGTTCTTCTTCAACTAGGTCAGATTCTTCTTCAATTTTAGCGTCAGTAGTGTCTTCAATAGCTTCACCTCCACTTAGAACAGGTTCTTCTTTGGACACTTCTGGAGATTCCTCTTCAGTTGAAGTTGGTTCTGAAGCAGTAGAATCTTCAGGTTTAGGATCTTCAACTACCTCTTTAACTGGAGCAGCAATTACTTCATCAGTGGATTCTGAAACAATTTTCTCAGTTTCTTCGTTGTCAGCAAAGGCTAAAGTTGGGACAAAACTCTCAATAAGTTCAGCAAAGAAGGACATCTTTGTATACGAATAAGTGTAATTATTCAAACTACTGACTTGATTTAATTGATTCTTTAGAGATTTTTTTTTTTTTTTTTTTTTTTGAAAACAGAAATTGCCTATTGGCTAGAATTGAAGAATAGCCGGAATTCAAGTAACGAGACCCTTTGAAATTATTTTCGATTATAATTTAAAAGAAACCATCTGGATTGTTATTCATCAATCAACCAGATTACTAGTTACTGTCTCTCTTTCTGTGTTGATAGTAGAATACATTTAACATAACATAGCACATGGACATAACCAATCCCAATATTAATCTTTTGGGGAGGCTTATAATCAGAAACAGTAGTATTACAAGTTTCTTTGGCTTAAATTGTAATTTGTAACACTTATATATATACTAATGGAATAACTAAAACTACATCACTACATATACACATTACAAATTGCACCCCAAAGTAATAGTTTAATCTTATATTATATTACAAAAGTATTAGACTTATTTTTCAGCTTTGGCAGCTTCAGCAGCAGCTAATCTAGCTTTTTTAGCAATTCTAGCTTGAGATTTAGCACCTAAGATACCTCCACCCCAGTGTTTTCTTGATTCTTCGTATTTTTCAATGAAGTTAGCGTTGATGGTAGAAACTAAAGTAGCTAAAGCGGCTTCATCTTCTGGTCTAACTTCAGTTAAAGCAGCAACAGCAGCAGTTTTTTGGTGAACTAAAGTACCTAATCTAGCTTTACCTTTGATGATAGCGTATGGAACACCCATTTTACGACATAAAGCTGGTAAGAAAACAACTAATTCGATTGGGTCAACATCGTGAGCAATTAAGACTAATTTGGCCTTTTTAGCTTCAACTAAAGCAACAACATGGTTTAAACCGTATTTGACAGTGTATGGCTTTGGAGAAGCTTCTTGTCTAGTTTTACCTTCAGCAATGGCAGCAGCTTCTTTGGTTAATCTTTCTTTCTTTTCAGCTTTAGTTTCTGGTCTGTATTTGTTGAATAATTTGATAGATTCAGTAGCAGTGTTTCTGTCTAAAGTGTTAGAAAATTGAGCAATAGCTGGTGGAACTTTTAATCTCAATTTTAAAACTTTTCTTTGTCTTTGAATCTTAACAACTTTTGGCCATTTAACGTATCTGGATAAGTTTCTTTTTGGTTGAATAGATTGACCAATACCATAGGATTTTTTGGTTTCTTCAAACAATGAAGTTGAAGCAGCTTTTGGGGCAGCTTTTGGTGCTAATGGATTTGGAGCGACTTTCTTTGGAGCCATTTTGGATGAGTCTTCAGATACTTGAAGAGTTCCACTAGTAGATTTGATGTGATTTCAGTTTTTTTTTTCACTTTAGTGGTTGATTGTTTTCCCAGTTCGCGATTATTACTGCTTTTGTATTAAGTTAGGAAATTGTTTGTGACTGCTGGATATCTAGTGGTGTTAGGATGAATAGTGAAGAAGATATAGTGCTCTCTCATGAGCATGAAGTCCAGTGTTCAGACTACTCGTTGAGTCATGAGTCATGAGAATTCTTTACAAAATCAGGGAACGAACACATAATTTAGCTAGTTAGCATCAAACCTTGTAGCTCAAAAATTTCCTTCTCTGGACTTCCTTGAACTTTGATTTCAGATTCAAAAACGATATGGGATTCTAGATAAGGCAGATCCCATAGAACCTAGTAATACTACTAGATAGAGCTAAATAATATCTAAATATACTTCATTATATACATTTATTACCGGAGGAATAAAACTAAAAACAAAATCATTATCACAAACATAATACTCTTTCATCAAACTTAATCAGTATTTTGATTTAAGTATATCATTAATAGTAAGAAACTGGAAAACTAACCAGATGCACTAATCTATTGGATCCAACCTCTAGCTCTTTCAACAGCTCTTTCCCATAATGTCCATCTCTCTCTTCTAACTTCATCAACTGATTGAGAAACAAAATCACCTTTAGAATTAGCACCAACAGAAGCAATAACGTCATCTAAATCATCCCATAAGTTTTCATCTTTGTTAGGTGAAGATAAACCAGCAGCAATAGCAGCACCTAATGCAGTAGCTTCTGCAACTGGTGATCTTCTAATGGTAACACATGGCCCTAAGATATCAGCTTGAATTTGCATAACTTCATCTGATTGTGACATACCACCATCGACAGCTAATAAAGATAATGGAGCTTTTTCATAAGTACCAACAGCTTGTTCTAAGAAATCACCTTCAGCACCTGCATCAGAAGCCATAGCTTTTAAGATAGCTCTAGCTTGATAACAAACACCTTCTAAAGCAGCTCTTGCAATATGAGAAGCTGAAGTATATTGAGTTAAACCTAAAATGGTACCTCTTGCTTCAGAATCCCAGTATGGAGCAAACAAACCAGAGAAAGCTGGAACAAAAACAACACCACCTGCATCTGGAACTAAAGAAGCTAATGGACCAATATCTTGAGCCTTATCAATCAATTTTAAGTTATCTCTTAACCATTGAACAACTGAACCAGCAACTGAAATTGAACCTTCTAAAGCGTAATGAGGGAAGTTTTCTTTATCACTTAAACTTGGGAACCAGAAACCAACAGTGGTTAAAGAACCATTTTTAGAAACTAAAGTTTTTTTACCAGTGTTGTATAATAAGAAACAACCAGTACCATAAGTACATTTAGCAGCACCTGGGGATAAAGCTAATTGACCAACTAAAGAAGCAGATTGATCACCCAAACAACCAGAAATTGGAATATTTTCGATAGTCTTTAACTTATCAATAGCAGCACTTGATAAAGCACCTGGGTAACCTAGTGGTCCTAATTCTGGAACAGAGAAAGAACCGTAAAATTCAGCAGATGAAACAATTTTTGGTAGTTGAACTTTAGTTTGATCAATATCCCACAAGGCTAATAATTCATCATCATATTTGAAAGTGTTGATGTCCATGAACATAGTTCTTGAAGCATTTGAAACATCAGAAACATGAGCATGTTCTTTGGTTAAGTGGTAGATTAACCAAGAGTCAACGGTACCAAAGACCAATTCACTATTATCGTAAGCAGCTTTAACTTCAGCATCGTTGTCAAGTAACCATCTTAATTTTGAAGCAGAGAAATAAGTTGAGACTGGAACACCTGATTTTTCTCTTAGTTTTTCCAATCTTTCAGCAGGAACTGAAGCTTTTTTAGCATTAACAATGTCTGCAGTTCTGGTATCATTCCAAACAATACCATAGTTGTAAGAACGACCAGTTTTTTTGTTCCAAACAATAGTTGTTTCTCTCATGTTAGCAACACCAATGTTGGTGACTCTATATGGAGCTAGACCTTTGGCAACACGTTCAGCATTAATTCTTTCTAAAACAACTAAACAACCAGCTAAACATTGAACACCATTAGCTAAAACATGAGCTGGTTTAACTTCAACCCAACCTGAATTTGGGAATCTCAAAGTTGGACCAGAGGCATCTTCATCATTTTCAATTTCGACATCATCGGAAGCTGAAATAGCAATACCCTCAGAAGTATATATTTTAGTTTTACCATCAGCAGTGGTATTTGCAGTAGTTGAATATTCGATTTGATGTTTAGCAACTTCTTCACCTTTTCTGTTGAATAAGATTGCTCTTGATGAAGTGGTACCAATATCAATAGAGGCAATTAATTGAGAATCTCTGGCAGACATTATAAAAGTAATTATATTTTTAGAATTCTAAGTTAAAGACAACAGAAAAGAAAAACGGGAAATTTACTTCCATATAAATATTATTTTTGACTTTCTATCATTTCTCCAGCTTGTGGGTTTTTTCGAGAGCCGACAAATTTTTTTGAAACTGGAGAAAAAAACGGAAAAAATAAAACACACCAACATTAAAATCGGACAAATCAGTGAAAACTGTAAAATTTCAAATGCCTTTATCGAATTGACTTCTCTCGATCGACTCTCGAGTCACAACTCTTCAACCGCATGACGTTTCCACTTTGTCTCAATAATTATACTAGTGATCCTCATGATCAACTTGTCAATTCACCAGGAAACCATTATATTGCTCCAAAACATCCTCCATTTAGTTTTCAGAGAGTGTTTTTTGGATCCCGATTCAACGTCTGTACGTTAAACGACTCACGAGTCACGACGACATGCGTGATGCCCCATGGGCCATGGACAAGAACACGATCATCAAAAGATTCAGGATTCAGGATTCCGGATAATTTGAACAAATATATAGGTCAAGATCTGTTGATTTCTAGATTAAGGAAATTTAGCACATGTTGACTCTTGACTCTTGAGTATTAGTAGTACTGTTACCAGTATATTCAGTACAGTAAGGAATTTGAGTTCAATCATGATTGGAATTATGTGTGTCTCGACTCTCCCCCACAATTCCATCGAATGTTACAGCCTACCATATGGAATTTATCAAATTGAACCGAAGTTTGAAACAATTTGAACTACGTAGAGTACTAAAATTTGTCCTCTTGTGTATATACGTCTATAAAAGATGTAACTTATGCGATCTGAGTAGAACAATTGGAAGTGGAAGAAACAGAGATAAAAATCCATTAAACACTACTCACTAGTCGACGATTCATATATAGTTCAAGTTGTTATGGGAATCTATCTGGCTTGAAAATTATATGTATGTTAATTTTACCGGAAATAAATTTAATTATATAATTAATCCATTACCGAAAGGCTGTATATGTTTTTTTGATCTTGGTGCACAGTGCGTGATAGTTTTGACAGTACTAATTGTTTTAACTACTTAGAACTTAAAGCTAGCTAGCTACGTACTTACTATTTAGAACTTACAAGTTACTACTCACTTCTCAGAAGATAATATAATTGAATTATTGTTCCTAAATTAATACAAAATGCTTTCAACGGATTATTTAACAGTTTAAACTTCGAGTTGGCATGCTTCCTCAAGAGTCAAGACTCATAGACAATCAGCTATATATATTAGAAGAAGATGGAACTGTTAAAAATAAATTTAAACTATTTAAATTAATTCATCTATATATGATGAAAGATGTGATCACTAGCAGGTAGCAGGTAGCTGCTTATGAATTTATTATATAAGATTAGGAAGCTGTGCAACAGCTAGCTGTCGTTGAATTCAAGCTGTAATTGATTCATGATTCCTAATTTATAAAGGAATAACGTAGCCTTTTTTTCCAGGAAGAAACATCTTCCGCTTTTAAAAAATAAGGTGGAAATTTAAGAACAGCCCAGTATATTTAATTAAAATATTGAAATCAGATTAACAGTAAACTAATCAATATGTAAATACGTAGGATCCACAATGGAGATTGATACTTTTAACAATATATGTATCAATTTGCTATATTTGGCCTTTGCTTAGTAGAATGAGCCTTGAGGTTATCCTTTATATATGTCCATTCTTGTTTGAGTAATTTTAGCCCGTTTTATCTTAAACTGTAAAAATAACCCCAATCTAATTTCTTTTGTGGAGAAGCTGCATATCGATATATATCCGGAAATATAAACCTAAATTGCTGAAACCTTGAAAGTATTGAATTGTTATAAACTGGAGCTTGAACGATAGATATCTAAAAGATAACTACTGTAAGATCTTAGCAATTCCCTAAGTATCTATATCCATGTAACTGGTGGATGTGAATTTTTTATGATCACCTGATCCAGACCAATATATGAAGCTTTATTTGAAAGGTCATGCACAAGCTGCATGTTAAACGGTGGTTTGTCGATTTTATGAAACTGGCCAGCTGATCGAACCATGAATCATGTAATTTTATATCGAATCTATAAAAAAATAGTTTATCATCGAAGATGGGTTATAGAATTTTCAACATTACACTAGGTATGTTGAGTGTTAAAACTTGATTCAATTACTTCATGATGAGTTATGTTTGAGAAGCTATGAAATAAGCCACTCCGCAGTTTTGTTATGAGCGTGGCTGAGAGATTGAAGACTCAGACTGGTTATGGGTTGATTGTATTTTGGATATCCTACCCTCTCCCATAAATTTTAGTATAACTCATTGCTCAATACTTTCGTGCACTGGTGATAGTGAGGCTTAACGTGTGATTCATTAGATTGAGTCCTAATCAAAATTGATATAGCTACATAATGAATTGAGGGAGGCGCTTGAAATTTCCCTTTCGGATCACATCACCTCAGTAACCAAACATGAAGTGGTCAAAATAGCAGTTTTTTTCTTTTCTCTTAAATGTTTATTTTAAAGCTATACAATTAAATACATTCCCTAATTTGGTATTCTATTTCTTACATTTTCTTCTTTATATAATCTTCTGGTTCAACTGAATTTTTCCTTCTGGGAGTGTTGCACACAAATTTATTACATTGATCAAGACACCAATTACCTAATCAATTATGCTCGTAATGACATCTAAATTATTCCACTAACAAATGCGAGTATACAGCCATTATAGTATAGTGGTTAGTACACATCGTTGTGGCCGATGAAACCCAGGTTCGATTCCAGGTAATGGCATTTTTTTGTTGCCTAGTAAGATCTTGAAAAGAGATAAAAAAAGTGTCTGTAAGCTTTGAAGAATCAGGATAAAAAAGAGTATGTACTACGTAAAGTTTAGTATGTACTACGTAAAGTTTTATCCCAATTGAGAAACACATTTGACTGTTAACAATTTGTGAACCATGAACCAACAACAATTATTAATTTTCAAAAAGACTATGTATTTTCCAGCTCGATGGATATAATGATATCCTTTTTCTTAAATACCTTGAACTTTCAAAGTTTAATCAAGATATCGTTCAAACTAGGACCATGCAAAAATATACTCATCAAAGAAAGAGTAAAATGCTCATTTTAAACTTTGAGAATCAAATTTCAATTTGTTCATAATTCTCATATGTTCTTCATCTTCTCCATCAGTACGACCTGTCGATGTTTAAACAAATAGGAAACAATAAAGATCTTAGAACCAGCAAACAACCAGACTTTTACTGCATCACTTGATTTGGATCTGAAACACTCGCCATCACTAATCAATTGCTAGTAATTTTGTAGTTTAAAAAAAATTCACTAAGTAGATTTAGGTCCTGATGGATCAATGATTATTGCAATTAGGTATCTTTCATTTCAGTTAATTTTCAAACACTTCTAGAATTATTTTATTCTTATCGAAATGAGTGTGTTTTTGAGTGCTTAAATCAGGAATGGAATGAATGGAATAATAGTACAGTTGGTTCAAGTCAGTAGCTATTTAATCAGAAACACTGAAGATTTAATAGTGGTTGAAAAAATCCACCAAAGAAAATGCAGAAAGTCATAATCAACCTGATAGAGAGAATATATACAAAAACTGCGACTTAATGGATCAAATATTTGCATGTTTATATATCTTCGAATCGTTGGTTCGATATATAATATAGAGGAGCATTTAATTAAATAAATACCTCACTAATTATTTGCAAGGGATCAATGGTCAATATAAGTATATATAGTATATATATATATCTATGATTCTATTGATAAATGTGGATGAGATATAATCCGGGGTCCAAAAACAGTCCATCAATGGATGATAAAGTTGTTGGGCTATCAAGCGTAGCTGAAGGATGACGTATACAATATATTCAACCCACCATGGAGGCATGCTCGTGGTGTATTCATATGATATATAAGTGTTTGATTACTAGGGGTGTACACAGTACGTACTGTACAGTTATGACTCATGAGATGTTGTTATGAAGAACCTACCAGGATCTACATAGTACACCATGATTAAAACATTGAATTTTCAGGAATGGAGATGAAAGACCATAATAGTAATAATAAGCGGTAAGGTGCGACCAAGTTTATCTAGAGTAAATACGAGGTTATGGAAGTATGACCAATTATGATGATATCAGATATTTCACCAGGTAATAACTTATGGATAACACATGTTTTATAGGAATAAAAGGTAGATACTAGATAGTATTAACCCCCATCAATTTTGTAAAATCTTCTTTTTCCGTTTAAACTTTTCTTGAATCTGCAACTATATAGATGTCATAATTTATTTTTAGATGAGCTTTGAGGGCCATTTTTGTAATTACTTTACATATTTTTTATGTATTGCAGTCTAATAAAGGAAAACTTACACTAACCAGTGAGAATTATAACTTTATATCTTAAAATTCTACCATAACATCTTTTTTTTTTGAAAAAAAGTGTACCATTAATAATACATTTACATCATACAAGTTGCATATATCTGTACTCCACCACATCCGCTGACATGATACTGCATACAAATATAGATTTTTTACCAACAAATTACTGTTACGTCAATAGATTGTGTAAAAATTCATTAAACTCATTCAATTCATTGAAAAAATATATAAACTTATGAATTTCTTTCAGTTGAAGCTAGCTCAAGATTTTATATATGTTGATAAAAAATCTACTATTAAATAATCTTAATATTCATTTTAAAAGACAATTATCATCAACAAATACTAATCAATTTTTCAATCTTCTAAAACAATCTGATAAAAAGATGGCCCAATCTGATATTCAATCAACTTTCAAATACGATACCCAATTGGAGTCCCCAACTGATTCAACAAACCAACATAATGATCATTATGAGTTAGATTGTTCTCATGCTGAATCTCCATTTACCTTAAATAAAACATCCTCATTACAAGATTACTTATATAACAATAAACTATGGGTTGAAAAGACAAATGATTTAAATCCAGGTTTATTCGAATCAAATGGTAAAGGTCAGGCTCCACATACATTATGGATTGGCTGCTCTGATTCAAGATATAACGAGAATTGTCTAAACGTTTCACCAGGTGAAGTTTTTGCATTTAAAAGTATTGCTAATTTAGTTTCAATTTCAGATTTAACAACCGTTTCAACTTTAGAATTCAGTATTAATGTGCTCAAAGTTAAAAAAATTATTGTTTGTGGACATACCGATTGTGGTGGTATTTGGAACTCTTTATCTTACAGAGATCTAGGTTCAGAGAACAGTAATTTAATGAAGTATTTAATCAAAATTGATGAATTAAGAGATGAATACATCAACGAGTTGAATTCAATCAATGAAATGCCATTAAAAGCTAAGAAGTTAGCTGAATTTAACGTTCTAAAACAATTAGAAATTTTGAAACAACAAAAGGTTGTTATTAATGCTTTAAATAAAGGTGAAATTGAATTATGGGGTTTAGTTTATAATGTCGACTCAGGTTTATTAGAAGTTGTTGATGCTTAGATAGATTTTCTTAGTTGAAAAATATTTATATTATTATAGAGGTTTTGTTTTCGGTTCGTGATTTATAGTTAATTGAGGTAAAGTTCTGGTAAAAATGTTAGTGTAGTTATATTGTTTTAACAGTTTTCAGAAGTAGATGAAATTAGATTTTGATACTTATGATTGAATTGTAAGTAATTAGTAATTTTGTACTGTGATTACTGTTTTAAGATTCTGTCTTTACTAGAAAAAACCTTGCGAGATTTGAACATAACTCAAATTACTGTGAAGAAAGTTTTGAAGTAAAAAATGTTTAGTGATTGAATGCTATTAGCCCAGAAAGATAATGAAATCCATTTTGTGAGTTTGTGATGATAAAAGTAAGAAATTATGAAACTTTCTGGTACCTTGTCCTATATTTACCTTCAGCTGATGCATTGAGATCCAGTATTTCAAAAAAACATACCCTAATATTCTATCTTAAACAAATCTATCCCCCAAAGTCAAACAGCTGTCTACAACTTTCAAAAATGATTCTTTCAGCTTCGCAATTATGCCCATCTAAACACTCAATTTTGAAACTTCATAAATGCTCTATAACAAAGTAATCTTTCAAATTATTTGTTTTAAAACATTAGTGTTCATTTAGAAATCTTCCAGTCTTTTGTTTCTCTTCTTTCAGATCTTTATTCTTTGTAGGGAACACAGCTTACACAGTGACTATATATTTTTGAGTATTTCTACCTCATCCTTATTTATGACTGTTTGATACATCGATATTAAATTTACTCCTTTTACAATTTACTGACTTCTTCAGAGTCAATGACAGATGAGCTCAGAATTTTATCAATAATCAGTTTAACACTTGACGCATTAACTGACAGTATCTTTTATCTGAATTCCGGGTAATCAATGATATCGGTTCATGATGATAGACCTGCAAAAAGAATTACTGTTAGTGTTGTCTTTTATAAATATTATGACTTGAGCTTCTGACATGATAAGCTACGATTGTCGCATCTTTGACTGAAAGCAATAGGACTAGTATCCCTACATCATACTGGATATTACTTCTTCTATTTGGTGATTGGATGTTAAAAATTGTGTCAGTTTCCTTATCTTGCGTAAATTTTTTAAAAAATGATATCTTTAATAAAATCACACACACACTTTCATTAGTAAATTTTGATACATCTGAGACTTGTACTTACAATCACAAAAGCAAAAGTGATACATATATATTTATCAATACACTTTCAACACCCCTCCAGATTGTCCTAGTTTTATTTTACTCTCACAACTTCGTTACATTAGTTGAAAAAGCGACTTTTATAATCTTATTGCCACCCTACAACTTCAAGCACTACAATATCCGTTACCATTACATGAAATATAGACCATTAGCTCGGAAAGACACTTATACTGATTCATCACAAGCTCCAATGACTCAAGCAGTGCATTCAAAACCGAAAAGAAGACATTCAACCTCCAATTTATCGGAAGAGACACAGAAAATCCTTGATTCTGTTCCTATAAACTATTCTTATCATTCTATTCCCCAAGACATCCTGCATACAATACCAGATTCCCAAATATCTCTAATTAACGGTATAATTAGATCTCCTGAGTCACATATCCTCAAAAAGAAATATGTTACTAATATCGATGAAAGAAGTTATCTGACTGTCTTTGAATATAAGATAAACAACCAATGGATTATGTGGGACTACTCTACTGGGTATGTTTTCTTTACTAGCATTATCAAGATATTCAGTGATGAATTTAGAGTTGATATTATCAAAACAATAGACAGATTATTTCCTAATAACACTTCACAGGATATCATCAAGCGTGTCAGAGGTGGTTTTTTAAAAATCCAAGGAACTTGGCTTCCTTATGATATTGTCAAGGATCTTTGCAAGAAGTTCTGTTTCAATTTAAGATATTGTTTGATTCCTCTCTTTGGACCAGACTTTCCAAATTCATGCTTAAAACCAAATGATGTCAATTTTGGTAAATTAGTGAATGATCAAGGAGGAAAGAGAAAAAGAAGGGCAAGTACCACTTCAGTGAAAGTTTCTACTATCAAAAAGAAAAAAAGTAGATCTCAATCAGATTCGATCGTTGCTAACGGTATCAATTCTCCGATACTTGAATTGAAAGAATTATTGAATGCTTCTAAACAGTTGCATGATTTATCTGTATTCAAAAATGATTGGGATCATATAAAATCTTTTGAGTATGGTGGGTTTAAATGGTGTTTCAGGGATAATGATTTGATTTTAAAACAAAACAACAAGAATCATGAACTGGGTAGCTATGAAACCAATGAAAACAATGAAATAAACAGACATTACGATGTGATTGATGAAAGAGAAGATGAATCAAGTTATGAACTTTTTGGTAATTTCAATGATTTAGATCAATATATTCCAAAGAGTTATAAAGATTGCGGATCTAATCAATCTTATGGGTTTGAAACTTTGTTGAAAGCAGCTCATCAATCATATAAAAATGGGGGTAATGGATATTTTGATGATGAGTTTGTTATTGATAAAGACAAAACTCCAAGGAATGGGCAAATGGAGATTTCAAAGCTGTTATCTAGTGACTAGAGTATCGTTGCGATGTTTAAGATTTACAGAACTGAGTACTTCCATTTATAGGAACTTTATGAGTGTATTTGTTATGTTTATACTTCACACACTGGAATGTCTTGTTCATTTTTAGTATCCAATTTATAGTTCAATGTTACTCCACTGTTCATCTGCTTGTCTTTCCACATCCCATGAGGTTATGAAATTTGTGGTCTGACGTGTTTGTTGTAACTTTGCAAATTGTTTCAGTTCAGCTCATTCAAAACATTCTTTAGAATTATTTGAAGGTTCTCTAATTGATCTAGAGCCTTTTTTTTCAAGGGGCTTTGTGATGCTTCTGTGTGACTTCAATAGTTTGTTTGGGTATGCAATACATTGAATACATTATTCGTGGCTTGATGTCCTTGCAATATCGTACTCAGAATTATATTTTAAGAGCTATTATACCGATTTGCACTTGCCGTCTTCTTTTTTATTTCACTTCTGGTCACTTCCTCAGATATAGGTTTCCTAATATTTTTTATGGGTTTTATGGTTTTATGGTTTATATATAGGTTTAGAGGTTTTTACAGGTTTTTATAATATAAGGATAAATTCAATGGCATTTTTTTGTAAGGATTTTAGAATCAATTCATTCAGTTCTAAACAATGGCTTAGTGTCTTTAATGACTTTTTTCCCATCCTTCTTCTTATTCTTCAATCTATTACTCTTATTAGTATACTTATTAGTCTCCCAATATTTCTCTTTTTTTAATCTTTGTCTTTCTTTTTCCATAAATTCTTCTCGTTCTTTATTCTTTTTTCTTGACTCAATTATTGCCAACCTTCTCTTCTTTCCTGGTCTAACCCTTTTCAGTCTTTTCTCCCTTAACAAGTCTTTTTCAATTTTGTTATTGAACTCATTCAAATTAATGACTCTGTTTTCATTCTTTACAATCATTTGTGATTGTTTAATAATCTCATCTCCAGTTATAGCTATTTCTGCAATCTGCTGTTTCTCTAAGTCACTGTACTGCTTGAAGTAATAGGATTTTGGTCGGCTTTGTATGATATATTCAGGTGATGGAGATCTCAATGAGATTCTAATCAAATTATTATCATCTTTAGTTTCCTTTCTGCCTCTGTCTTCTGTGTCATTTTTCTCTGAGTTATCTTTAGTTTTGGCACTATCACCGCCAAATGAAAACAATGGAAAGTCAAACTCTTCTGTTGCATTTTCTGGTATAAGGTCTTTGCATTCTTCTTTGTTCTCATTGTCTACTATTTCGAATTCGAATTCGGGCAGGACAACTTCATCATTTATTAATTCTTCATCTTCTGAGTCGTATATTTCGCTTCTTGAGATTCTGAAAAGCTCAGTTAGTATGTACTGAAGTCCCCTATCTTATAAGTAAAGCATCACTCACTTCTTAACGTCACTCATTTGGATAGAAACTGAACACAAATTAGATACTCAAATATGCAGCTTCATCGAAGTTTTTCATAAAAAATACAAAATAGACCAAAATGATTATATAAGAAAGATTCACAAAACGGATTTTTTGTCCACCAAAACATTGAGAGACCACTTTAGTTCAACATGGATTTCATCGATTTTGAGACGTTCAGCGGTGATTCTGACCAGAGAATTCTTCCTGAGCCAAATACTCCTTTAATTCTGCCACTGAACACTAACCTCACGAATAGATTCAAAAATCTGTCTTTATTGGGAACTGATTTAAATCTTGATAACAATATAAATAAAACATCTGAAAAATACGCTAAACTCACGTTGGAACTATTGAACAACTCACACGACTCATCTGTTCTCATATCGGATTTGCACTTTTCAAAGAGCAAAAATAATGCTGCGTTAAGTAATAAACTAAGTCAAGTTTTGAATACCTACGATACTAATGATAATTCGTTAAGAGATGCTTTGAATGTTTTACAAGCAAGACATGATTTGAATTTGAATGTCTTAATAAGATCTGATATCCATGGCTCCATGGCTAGAAGAAATTTCAGAAGTGATATTGAAAATGATTTATTGAAACAACATCATTCAATCTTAAAGAATTTTGAACCTATTGTTTCAAAGATTGAATCACTAGATTTCAAGATCAATGAATTGAATGAAATCAACTCAAAGTTGAATCAATTGAAAGGGATTAGTCCAGAGTTGCTAACAAATATTAAAGAATTAATAGCCAAAAAGAACTTATTAAATCTGAAAAAACACATTTTATTGAAATTCAAGAAAAGATACACGTTAAGTCAATATGAAGAACACTATTTATCGAAGGAACCAGTCTCAATTGAATATTTTGAGATATTGAATAAAGTCAAAAAAATCCATTCCAATTGCTCAGCTTTATTAAGTTTAAATAATCAAAATCTGGGAATCAAAATCATCAATAAAATGAATAGTATTTTGAATTTATCATACCAAAGAATATCATTTTTCTTGATAAATGAGTTAGATCATTCAACTGATATAAATTTGGTTCAAAATTCAAGATTAATCAAAATTTCGTTCTATTATTTATTTTCGAGTTTAACTTATTTCAATGATATCAAGATTAAATTAATTCAATCAAGATGTAAATTGATTAATGATGAATTTCAATACCAATTGAGTAGCCAATCAGTTGATTTTGACCATTCTAGACCAATATCCTTATCTGCTCATGATCCACTGAGATATATCGGTGATATTCTTGCATTTGTTCATTCTATAATTGTTAATGAAATTGAATATATCAATAATTTATTTCAATTTGATTTTGATCAAAGTAATAGTGAGGAATTGACTGAATTTGAACAGAATTTGCAACAATTAAATACAATTGATGTTAGGAATTCCATTAATTCTGTTATTTTGAAGATTTTGAATTCTTTGAGAAATTCTTTGAAATTGAAAATCGAACAAATTTTAAGAAATGAGTTGGATTTGAATTTACTCCATCAGATTTATAACTTATTATCCCTTTATAAAATAATGTATGAAAAACAACTAGTTGCCTCAAATGAAGAAGAACCTGAATTGTTAAAAACTTTGGACTTTTTGAAAAAATTGTCAAAGGAAAGAATCTTCAATATAATTGAACTAAATTTCAATAACATTATCAAATCTAATCAGTTGAATGATTGGTCCCTGGAAGATGACTCTCTACTATCACCAGAATGGTTGAACGTATCATTAATGGAAAACTTATCAATTTTCAACGATGACAATGATTTATTCAATGATGAAGAACTTAAAAACATAAGTGATTTAATAGTTTTAAAACCAATTGAGTTAATTGAACTACAATCGACAAAGAATTTCAAGGATGATTTGAACTCAAAAATAATCTTCAAACTGAATTCATTTGATTTGATAAATTTGAAAATTTTACCAATATTAAAACTAAAATCAAATTTACCTTTGATTAATGATTTAATTTTGAAAAATAAACAGCAAATAATTAAGTTACAATACGATGCATTATTATTAAAATCTGGTTTAAACATCCATCAACAATTGATTCAATTAATTTTCCCAATTGAACAAATCGAATCAAGTGATGATTATTACATGTATTCATCACTAATTGAAAATAAATTATTTGATTTAGATAATTTAAAAAAGATTGAATTCAAATTACATGAACATTTACCAATTGCGATCATCGAAATTCAACAATCTTTATTTAAAATATCATCGCAGGTTTTAGTCAATCAAATTATTGATGAAATAACATCAAATTTCCTGAAATTATATAACGTTTTCTATAAAATTTTAAAAATATTATATGAAGAAGAAAATATTTTAGAATGGTCAGCCTCTGAAGTTGCTACATTACTAGGTATTGAAAATTTAATCAATGAAATTGGGGTATAGGATTAATAAATAAAGATACATAATCTTTTTAAATCTTTTTCATTTGATATTGTTATGATTTGGAACCTTACCACGACCGTACCCATTTTTTCCATAATAATCCATTGGATAATAACTTTTATCCCACATTCTATCATTCTGCATCATAACCATTGCTTCATACGGTGTCAATAATGGTTTATTGAAAGCATACCCCCAATCAATGGATAATCTTGGACATGCAACCTGAACAAAAGCATCAATGTTATCAAACATTGATAATTTTTGTGGAAAGATTTCAGATAAAATAATCTTAACAACTTTTTTACCATTTTTAATCAGTTCATTTTCTAGTTTTTGTAATGTATTCAAATTTCCTTGTCTTCCTAATGCACCTAATATTAAACCCACTGTACTAGCATCCTTTGCAGTTCTTATAGCATCTTCCCTAACTTTAACTAATTGTTCTTGATCATATGATTCTCTTGTAAACTTTCTAGAATATGGATCATATCTAAAGGCAGGAATCTCAGGATTATGAATCATTGCACTTTCTAGATGAAATCTACCATCACCAACATAAATCATCGCATTGATATCTTCTTTATCTAACCTTTGAGAAGTACAACCCAACACTTCACCTTTACTCAGTGGCATAATCTGTGGAGGGAAGGTATAGATTGGATGGTCTTCGTCATTTGCCAGTTTGTCTTTGATTGAATGAATCGTTGGGTTGAACTGAATTGTACCAAACGTTGCAATCTTGGAATTTTCAGGGAAGTTTCTTTTGATGGTATTAATTATATGAGATTCATCAATATTGATAGTCACAAAGATATATAACACTTTAATTAAAGTTATGTCAATAGGAACTAAACAAGAATGAGCATAATGAACGATGAAATCACAGTCTAATGATCTTGCTGTGAAATCATCGATACAACAAGCACCGTAAGAGACATCACCCATGACAATAGTTTCAACGTCACAAAACTGTTCAATGATATCAGATAAAATTAATGAATAAATTAATAACCCTTCAGGCATTTGTAATGCCACTCTTTTAGCCTTTTGTTTCTTGATATTCCATATCGTTTTGTGTACTTCGAAATTATAATTAGATGGTAGTAGTTTGATAGCTTCGTTTAATTCTTTGTCTTCAAGGATTTCTGTTGGGATTTGAGTCATGGCTCTCCCTATATGATTTTTCAATCTTGTGGTCTTAACTAGTGAATTAGTAGTGCTTTGAGTTTCATTACTGTCTCTTCTACCAACGAACCTTCTTCTAGGCACTCTTTTCGGTTCCTGTATTCCCTGAGTTTGGACTTCAGTCATGGTTGTATCTGGTGATCTATATTGGTCTGTTAGAGTAGAAAACATACCAAACTATCAAACCGTCTCGACTACTAATTTTTCAGCTCATCACCAATCCAAAAAAAAAATATATAATGTCTCATAACCTTGTACTTATAAATTAGTATTAAGCACATTCATATACTATGTTGACACCCAGATTCAGTTGTTCGCAAACAGAAGACTCCGTGATTTTAAACATCTCCGTCTCTCACATTAGATTTGATGCTCCTGGAGTCCAAATTATCGTTGAAGACAACCTCTTCATTTTTTCATTGAGCCCATATTACCTTAGATTGAGATTTGATAAATCATTAATCGATGATGAAGATCATCCAGCTAAAGCAACATATGAAGCAAAAAACGAGAGTATTGCCATCGTGATACCTAAGCTGAACAAGGGAGAGGTGTTTGAAGACTTAGATCTTCCTAAGAAACTAATGGCAAGAGTTGGTGAAGATGTGAATAATAAAGGTGAAGTTATGGACACAGAGACTTTATTACAAGAGATTGGTGTTAGTGGTAAGGATGAAGGCTTGTTCAAAGAAATTGATGCTGACCTTGATACAATGAAAGTACAAAGTTCTATTAAGAAACCATTAATTCAGGTCATTGCTGAAGATAATGATAATAAATCAGATCTAGAAAAAACTGCAATTGAAGGTGATACATTTAACTGGGAAATCAATCAAACTAATGAAATTGATAACATTCTGAAGATCAAGTATGGATTCAACAATTTATATGATTCTTTCATCTCTGTTTCAATCTCAAACGGGAATGATATAAATGAATTAGATGATCCTGAACATTGTAAACCAGATGATAGAATTAAAGAACGGTTATTGAAAGAGAATTATAAATTTGATCCTGAGTATTACGCAGCTGATTATATGACTCAAAAGTATTCCACTGACGAAGAAGAAGATTATTCACAAGTTAAAGATTTATTGAAATGGGAAAACCCAATTTTAACAACTGATGATATAACATTCACAGAGGAAGAAAATGAAAAAATGATTAATTTACCTAAAAAGACATACTTAATAAATAATCCAAAACCTTTATACTATACTATAGTTTCATTATTGTTCAGTTATTGTTTTGAATCAAGAGAAACTGAAGGTGAATTAAACACAGAATCAGCTTGGTCAATTGGGAAATTAACTCCACAATTATCGTTTTTGGACCAAAAGATTATTTTAGATGACGTTAAGGGAATAAGTATGATCAAAGCGTTAATTATCACAGGTATGAGAAGGTCATTATGTTATCCGTTACATAGAAATTTTGAATTATCATTCAAAGCATGGATTGATTCTGTTAAGATTTTGAAAAAAGGCAAAAAAACAGTCTTGAAAGCATTACTAACACTTCATGAACCATTCAGATATCATGATGTTTACTACGTTTATAATAAGATATTGATAGATGACTTGATTAATTGGTTGATTAATGATTCAAGGGATAATGATTTTGTTTTAAAATCATTAGGTGATGAGTTAGAGAAAAATTTAATGAAATTAGAAAAGAATGAAATAGTTTTCGAACAACTAGATCAAGATGGTGATGTTGATTCATCTTTGAATATCTTGGAAATTGAACAAATTGCTGAAGAAATGTATAGAGAAGGTAATCAAGAATAATAAGTTTATTTAAAATATAATCTATTTGATTCCTAAAATTTGAGAGACTGAATCTTTGATAGTTTTCTCTAATGGAATCCATGACCCAATACCTGTAACTTCTAAAGTAGCAGAATTATCGTATACGAAATTGTTTTCAATCGCTAAAGCTTCAGCATCAACTGATTCGTCACCTTTACCAACAGTTGTTTTCAATTCAGGAAATTCTTTGTGAATTAGATTCAATAAAGATTGGCCAGTGAAGACACCATTAACTGGAAATAATCTTTTACCTGCTAGTTTTGAATTTTCGATTGGTAAAACATGTAATAAAGCAACATCTCTAACATCAACAGATAAACCAGCTGGTTTTGTAAGTAAATCAGTTTTATTTAATGGAGTTGATAATAGAGCATTAACAATTTCCGCAGAAGTGTTTAAAGTTGGATTTGATAAAGAATCAGTGAATTTTTGAGGTCCTAAAACGTATGGTGGATTAACTGTTGTCAGAGTGAAATTAACTTCATTTTCAGCAACGAAGTCTCTAGCAATTTTCTCAGCTAATTTTTTGGATGCAATGTAAGCTAAAGTCTCATCTTTTGCATCATCCCAAGTGATTGGATTCCAAGTCTCTTCAGTATGAATGAAAGTGCTATCACCTACTTTGTCGAGATTCATGATTGCAGCAAATGAAGAAGTGACAACGACTTGTTTAACTTGTGGAGCAAATTTAACAACAGCTTGTAAGATGTTTTTAGTACCCTGAGTAGCTGGAATTAAATAGGCATCTTGATAGGATTTATTAAGACCGAATGAGAATGGAGAAGCAGTGTGTAGAACAGCAGTGATCTCTGGATTTTTAATCAGTGCCTGGTCAAAAGCATCTTCAGCAGCGATATCTGGAACAATTTCAAATGATAATTTACCTTCTGGGTATAATTCTTTAAATTGTGCAGTAAATTTATCAGCTTTTGATTGTGATCTAACAGTACCGATGACAGTATAACCTTTTGATAATAAGACGTCAACGATGTGTAAAGCAATAAAACCGGAAGCACCAGTAACTAAGACAGAAGTGGACATTATGATAACAGAGCAAAAGAGAATTGAGTGTATAGAAAGAAGTAGAATTGAAAGTACTTGGTAAGTTTTTATACTCCTGAGTCTCAATGTATTAAAAAATAAAGAATTATATGCCGATGACGTATGATTACAAATTAAAAAGTTTTTTTTTTCTCTCTTAGAGAGACTTGAGAGAGTACCTCGTGTTTAGAGAGGTAGTACCAAATTCTACCCGAATTTTTTTGAGAGCCTACCCCTAGGTGGGTTCTACCCGGGTACTAGAGTGGTTTCGGGTAGAATTTCGGGTATATTTCTACTTGACAGGTATCGAGAGTGTCAAGGAAATGCTATTGATTATTGATAATAGAATCTTAAAAAAGGAGTTTTATAAATTTTCGCACAATGCGGTTAAAAATTGGCAAGACTGAACCGATGCTAACTTGCATGTGTAATCATGCCTGGGAAAAAATGCTATAAGGAAAACAACGGTAAAAGACGGTGTATCAAATAGAAGCCAGAAAGAGATGGAACTTAAGATTGTATAAACAAAAATCTAATGAACAATTTAAGAGAAAAAAAAAAAGTTCTACCATTAGTAACAGTCCACGGCCCGCTGTTCAAACTTCAAACTTCAGGGACCAAACAGTAGACTTCATAATAATAATTATTACTATGTTGGATACTTTTCAAATAGTGTATCTAATAAAATATGTTGAATATTTTCTTGTAAGTATAATTGTCATGTTGAATAACTTCGTACTTGTGACAAAAATCACTCACTATTTCATAAATATTAAAATGATTATTTGATGGAATATACATATTACAAAAGAAAACATGTAACACAGAACTAATTTTGGTGTACCACATTTTGATTCAATTATTAAAAGATCAGATTCTCTAACTATGAACTATATACATTTAGACTTTACCACTAATACAGACTATCTATACTCTTTACCTCCAAATATTTTTATAATCCAAAAATATCAAATGCGTAGATTATCTATATATAGGAACGAAAATCCAGATAACTTATTTTATAGTTTAGACACATGTAGAGTCTCTATTGTACAGACAGTTTACAAACTGGTTACTGAAGTACATTCTGCTATCTAATTCCTAATTTGTCCAACAAATGATTACACCAAAAAGTTAAAAGGGAATATTATGAGAATGCTACTCCAAATAATTAGTAATACAAAACCTTTATTGAACAAAGACAATTAAATAGTATGAAAAGAATATTAAAAACAAAACTAAGTTTTAAGAAGTATAAAAAATATTTATAATATAAGATTGAACTGCATCTTATTCTAATTGTGCTTCTATCCTTATTATTAAGTTCCTATATAATGATCACAATAACTTATAAGAAAGCTTTTAACCAAAGCATCAAATATTAAGTATTTATAAGTGTGTATAAACAATATTTGCAAGAAACGGTCTGAGGTCAATGATCATCATCCGTGACATAAAATATCAGACCAGTTACCAGAGTTTACTTAAGTTTGTGAATATTTTGTCCTTCCAGATTATTCGATATCTTAATCAAAATGTAAACGTTTATGAAGAATCTTTCAGTTGCAAAATAACCCAAAACAAACTTCTTTACGATTTCCATATTCAAATCACAGGGAAACTCACTAGCTTTCGGACTTAATGAATCTTCTATATTATGAATTATGACATATGATAACTCTTTTAAATGTCTTTCATACCAATCATGTAATTCTCTTCTTTGTTTTTCTGTTAAATTGATATAAATTGTAGCAAATAACAAATTATTCCACGTCTTTCTAGGTGTAATGTTTTTTAAATCTGATAAAATAGGAGGTTCGGCATTTTGATTTGAATAATAACAGTAATTTTCATATACAACATCAAATATTTCTTTCTTTTGTTTGCATTTACCTAATAATGGAATTGCTAGTATAACATCTTTTAATCTTTCATCTGATAAAGGATTGACAACTTCTTTCATTGTGGCTACACTTTTTCTAGCTCATAATTCATTATGAATGAAGAGAATTATGTGATAATCTTCCCACTATTAAATAGTTCGAATTATTCTCATTTATCTTCTCAGTAGATCCTGAGAATAAATTATTCTTATACTTTTAAAAAATTTCAGTTAATATGCGGTCAAAATTTTTGAAAAAAAGCTTCAGTCGGTATACTAGAGTTCATCAAAATCGCTATGATAGCGGCAAATTGCTTCTAGTTCTTACGTTTAAGCAGGTTTTTTTTTTTGGCAGTTCATTATTATTGCGCTTATGTGCCATCAGTAAAATCTCTGTTGCTCAGTCAGAAAACTGAAAGACTCCATGGCCAAGTTGGTTAAGGCGTGCGACTGTTAATCGCAAGATCGGCAGTTCAATCCTGCCTGGGGTCGTCTTTGTTTTTTAATTTTTTTAGGTTCTCAGTTAGATCTTCAAAAATTTGAATATAAGATTATTTATTTATAAGATATGTAGTGTATGTCGTTCTTTAAATCTTAGTATATTTCAATTACGTGGAAATCTAGATCAAATATTAAAGTTACACAACTCAAGTCTGAAATCCACACATATCTCATTGAGTTGTTGAATCAGTCGAAGGTTCACCATTTCTTTCTTCTAAAACTTTCAAAGCAACTTGTCTTCTTCTTTCGGCAGCATTTCTTGAATCTGAAGAATTATTATTCTTGTTATTATGACCCGTTAACCTTCTATTAGCTATTAAATTACCTTGTTCGATATCATTTTGATCAAACCCATCAATTGCACCAGTTTGAACAGCCAATAGATAAAATTGCTCAAAAATTGGTGATAATATAAAATGAGTAACATTTGGGAAAAATGAGACTAAACTAAAAGTTTCTGAAGCATCACCTTTTAATTTCTGAACGCCAACTGAATTTGATGGTAGAATTGGATCAATTACATTGGTTTGATAGAATCTTAAATAAATCCAAGATACCAAAAAACCTAACCATGTTTGTAAGAAAGGATTCGATGATTTGTTAATGATGGAGATCATTAGTGATATGACTAGGGTCAAAAATGGGACATGTTTAACTCTACCACTAATACCACCAATGAAACTTATGGAATGTTCAGGGATCAGTTGTTTGAACACAACGATAAATCCAATCAAGATTGATAAATTTCCATCAACTGGTATATCTTGGAAATTACCACCAATACCTAATAAATTCAAAAAAATTAGACAAATTGAATTCAATAAATTTGAAACGGAACCGATGATAAAAATAAACTTAATCAATTCTTTACTTGACCAAGATCTTTCGACAAACTTACCAGCGAATAAGGTAATTATAAAAGATAAAAAATATCTCCAAATCTTAATATCTATGAAAATTGAAGTTAAGATTGTCCATGGATTGAATAGAGTGTGATTTGGGATTAATTGTAGGTATGGGATGATGATTTGATCGAATTGTAGGTCTTTATTAGATGAAGATAAGTCATTATAAATTTTGATTCTCAAGTATTGTATTAAAGCTGAGAAAACTGTCAACAATATTAACAATAGTCTTGTTGCAGGTGGGATATTTAGTACTTTTTTTAAGTTCAAAGATGAAATTAAAGAAGAGGACATCTTAGAGTAAAGGAAACCTATCGCAGCTAAAACTAAAAGACCCAGTTTGGAATTATAATAAACAAATCTGGAATTAAATGAACAAATCAGGAATTGTTTTGTTGTTAACAATCAACAAAAAAAAAAGTTATGTAATTATTATATAAGCACATGCCACGGTGTTTTTGGGTGTTTGGGTGTTATACTTATTTTAACACGTGAATTTTTAAGTATATTGAACTTTACAGAGATAGAGAGAGAAACAGTATTTTACATAGGATCTATTAAATAATGTCAGTGAATGAAACCAAACAGAAGAGAAAGAGAACTTCAATGCTGAGCAGCGATCAAAAGAAGCAGCACCACATCCAGTCAGAGCACAAAAGAAGACAAGCTATACGTGATGCATTCGTTAGACTAGTTGATTTAGTTCCTGAATTAAAACCAGAAGACTCAAGATCTGAAGCTTTGATCTTGACTAAATCAGCTGAGTTTCTCATTCAATTATATCGAAAGCATGAAGAATTAGTTGGAAATTTAGAAATCAAAAATATTCAAATTGATGAATCTTTGAAAATATCAATTCCATCAACTTTCAAAAATAGATAACTGTGTATGTGTGTGTTTTGACAACGGTGCCCTAAACACATACAAGATGATCTCAAATCAGTCCATTATGATGAATACAAGGTTCAGTTCCTCAATGATGATTCAATCACGACAAGCGCCAATGACAACAACAACAGCTACCCAGTTAATACCTGACAGGACTATCTGTTCTATTTCAGTGTCTTCAAAAGTCGATGTAAACGTTGGTTTGTGTTTCATAAACACATCCACAGGCCAAGTCACGTTAAGCAGAATATTAGATTCTCAAACTTATGTCAGAGCAATCCATAAATTGAACATTCATGAACCAACAGAGATCTTATTACCTGCTTCATATATTTCACCAACTCCCAATAAATTGGTTTCTGTATTAAGAGCTAACATTACCAATGCTAAAATCATTGGTTTAGAGAAGAGATGTTTCAATAAGGATAATGGTTTAGAAGATATTGAAAGATTATCTTTTGATACTCAGAAACAATATTTGAAAACAGTCTTGAATGATCAACATTTAGTATTGAGTTCTTTAAATGCTTTGATTGGATATTTGCAAAAGACTAAATCTTTAATGAATAACATGATCTTTGATAAATTGAGATTCAAATTCGAACCATCTGAAAGTATCATGTTTATTGATTCTTCAACTGTTAAAAATTTACAATTAGTCACAAATTTAAATGATCCTAACGGGTTAACATTCTTCAAATTCATGAATCATACTAAAACTAGAATGGGTGAAAGATTTTTAAGAAGTAATATTTTGCAGCCATTAAGTGATGAATCAAGTATATTAGAAAGATTAAAAGCTGTTCATGAATTGAAATCAAATGGTGCTTTATTAGAAACGATTAGAATTGAATTGAAAAGTTCTCAAGATTTAGATAAACTATTTTCAGTCATGTTATTAATCAAAAATGAAGATTTCAACAACAATCAAAGGGTTAATCAAATAATATTAATCAAACAAGCTATTCAAATATCTTTAAATATTGGCGAAGAATTGAATAATTTAAATAATTCATGTTATTTACTAAATCAAATAAAGGAGATATTGAATGATAAAGATTTAATCAACATCAAAAATCTAATAGATGAATTCATCAATGAGGATTGTTATTATGCTTCAAATAACCTTGATATGAAAAATCAAATGTGCTATGCTGTCAAAGCAGGTAAGAATGGGTTATTAGATGTTTCAAGACAATTATATAAATCATCAATTGATGAAGTTTTATCAATCATAAATTCATTATCTGAAGAATTTCATCTAAACTTAGAACAAAGCTATAACGCTAAAAGAGGATTTCATATCAAAATAAACAAAAAGGATTTAGATATCAATGAACTGCCAATCGAGTTTATCAATAAAGTGGATAAAAAAAAACACATTGAATGTACCACATTAGATATAATTAAATGTAATTCAAGATTAGATGATTCATTGAGTGAAATTTTGATAATAAGCAATCAAATTATTGAAAGTTTGATTGATGAAGTATCAACTTATTTACCATTATTATTCATGATTGCAGAAGCATTAGCTTTATTAGATTTGATTCAATCATTAAGTTTTATATCTTCAAAGAAAAACTATTCATGTCCTGAATTTGGAACGAATATTGAATTGAAATCAACAAGAAATCCAATTGTGGAAACACTGATTTCAAATTTTAAATCAAATAACATTATAGCTATTAAAAATTTATCGAATTTTCAAATTATAACAGGTACAAATATGAGTGGTAAATCAGTTTATTTGAAACAAATTGCAATGCTTTCAATTATGGCACAAATGGGTTGTTTCATTCCATGTGATTCAGGTATACTTAAGATCTTCAAGAATTTAAAGGCAAGACTTTGTATTGATTCAGGTAATATTTCTAATGGTTCAAGTTTTGCTAAAGAGATGAAAGAAATGGTTTGTATCTTAGAAGAAATTAATGAGGATTCATTGGTTATCATTGATGAATTGGGCAGTGGATCAAGTATAAATGATGGATATTCAATCTCTTTAGCAATTTGTGAAGAGTTAATTAAATCAAATTCATTTGTTTTCATTGCTACACATTTCAATAAACTATCTAATCATTTAAGTACAAAACCAGGAGTTTTACAAAACTATATGAAGACACACATCAGTGATGAAAACATAGAAATGGAATTCAAGTTAGTCAATGGAATCTCAGATTCGAAAAGATATGGCATCAATATTGCAACCAATTTTTTCAATAGTTCAATAATTAAAAGATCCAAAGAAATTTCAAAAAGTCTAGAATATCCAGAAAAGATCAGAAAACATGACGAAATTGAGCTCTTGAAAGCCAAAAAATTCCACAATTTAGTTGCTGTGTTGAAATATGTTTATGAAGGGGATCAAATTACTCAATCTTTGTTATTAAACATTCAAAATGAGTTTATAAATAACTAATTCATATCATTAAATTTTATTTAAAGGTAGTTGTAGCCGAATTCGCTTCCGCAAAAGAAAAAAAGTTAATCAAATTTCCCAAATTTTAACCACTTTTCTATTAAAATATTGTATAGTTCAACTACACAGTTTTCATTCATAATGCGCTCTTCCATCGTTCTCAGACACATACAATCCATCAAGTTCACTGGTGGTAAACACACTTTCGCTGTTGATTCCTCAATTAAATTACATCCATTTGCATCAGGTATACTTCCAGGTTCCCCAGAGGCAATTAAAATCAGTTCATTACCTAAGAGAGCACAAACCTCTACACCTAAGAAGATTGAACAAGTCAAGACCTGGACTGGATTAAAACCAAGTGATAAAGAGTATCAATTCACTTCCGTTAGACAATTACCTAAAAGATTCCAACCGTTGTCGATTGATCAGTTGGAATCAGAAACCGTCAATTTAGGTGGGGCAGACGCTTTAATATAAAAGCGGAAAACTCTTCATATATGCTATTATGGCTGGGTTACAACATTTCAATACCACTGATTTTGACTAAATCCCCCCTTTTGTCAATATCATTATCCATTTACTGTACATTATCTTATATTATTAAACAGGAATTAATATTTATTTACATATTAAAGTAATGGTATATATAAATCTACTGGTACTAACCACAATTGACTAAATACACTCTACACATAGTATAAACACACTAATTGAGTCCATATATATTAACTCTATGGTGTCCGGATGTACAGCACGCGAATTTTTCAATTTTTACCTTAAAGAATTGCCACTTAATATAGACAACAACGACACAGAATTAAAGAATGAATCACGATCCTTATCAGTGGGGGAGACCTTCTGACTCGACATATGGTGCCTATAACACCGCAATTGCCAATGCCTCTCTCAAAAACGCAGGAAAAGAACACGCAGATTTCCCTACTATGAACACTCAACAGCCTATCATTACAGGTACTTCAGTAATTTCCATGAAATTCAAAGATGGGATCATTATCGCAGCTGATAACTTGGGTTCATACGGTTCATTAGCCAGATTCAACGATATTGAAAGATTGATCCCAGTTGGTGAGAATTGTGTCGTTGGTGTTAGTGGTGATATTTCAGATTTACAACAAATTGAAAGATTATTAGAAAATTTAGAAACGGATTTGAATTACGATTATGATGGCCATAGTTTAAGAGCCACTCATGTTCATGAATATTTGCAAAAAGTTTTTTATAATAGAAGAAATAAAATGGATCCATTATGGAATTCAGTTATCGTGGCAGGTATAGATGATGATAAACCATTTTTAAAATACGTTGATTTATTAGGTGTCACCTATTCTTCTCCAACTTTGGCCACTGGGTTTGGTGCGTATCTAGCATTGCCGTTATTAAGAAAGGTTCTTTTCAAAGAAGAAGATGTTGCTAATGTCAGTGAAGAAGACGCAAGAAAGGCAATTGAAGATGGTATGAAAGTTTTATATTATAGAGATGCTCGTAGTTTAGATCGTTATAGTTTAGTAACGATAACTAAGGAAAAAGGTGTTGTTTTTGAAAAAAATTTAAAATCTGCTAATCAAAGTTGGGCTTTTGCAAAAGATATTCATGGTTATTAGAAGGTTAAAGAGTCAAATAAATGGATGTGATATGAGATGAATGTAGTATGTGATAATTAATGTGATGTGAATTCCAATTAATTGTGTTGATACTTCATCATCAGAACCTTTGAACCATTTGTGCTTATGAATAATTTGATCAGATAGTTATCTCATCAAAATACTGCTGATCCTTTCTCTTCTATTCTCTTTCTAATTACAATTTATGAGCTCTCTTTCTGGAAAACTCAAGAAATTTTTTCAACACTGTAGATGAATATCAAAGCTTCTTTTTTGACGCATGGAAGAATTCTAATCTAAAGAAAAAGAAATACACAAAATTATTTTAAACCTGGTTAAGTCTCAAAGAAAGTTACGCCTGTTTCATATCGTGAATCATTTTGGGACTCGCTTTAAATATAATTTAACCCTCTTTCAATCCAATAATCAACATATATTGTTAGTTCTTATCATTCCCTCTTGATATCTTTTTTGTTTATACAAATTATACATATTTCTTTTTAGTTGCAAGATATAAATAAAAAATAACCACAATGAAATCATCAACAGGTTTCGATATCACAGTTTTAGGTTCAAAAGGTGGTCCATTAGAAGGAAACACTTCTTCGTTCCTCATCAAACCGTCACGCTTATCTTATCAAGAAATATACTCTTCAAATGATAAAAATAGGATTATCTCCATAGATGCTGGTGTCGGGTTAGGTAGGACTACAGAACTGATTTATGATGAACTCAATGAAGATAAAGATCGCTTGTCTAAGCAGTTATCGAATTTCTATCAACAACCATTGAATATTGAAGATAATAACCGCCATTTGATTTCAAAATATGGATTTGATTTAGACTTTAATAGAATTAATGAAATCTCTCCAATTCAAATAGCAACGAAATTATTCAGCCTTGTTCAAAATACATTCATCACTCACCCTCATTTAGATCATGTCTCTGCATTAGCCATAAACTCACCATCATTTCAATCACCAAGAATAGTGTATGGATTATCAGCAACTATAAAGGGATTAAAAGATCACATATTCAATAATATTATTTGGCCAGATCTATCAATTGATTCAAATGGTAAATTCTTGACATTCAAAGTAATGAATGACGACACATTCATGAAGATAAATGATTTCTATTCAATTAAACCTTTCAAGATTAATCATGGTTGTATAGTGACCAATCACGTTCAACCCTATAACTCCACTGCGTTTTTAATAAAAGATAATGAAACAAGTCAGTATATTCTAGTTTTTGGAGACGTGGAAAGTGATAAAAGCTTTACAAAAAACCAGTGTCCAGGTCATATTAATGCTAACGCAAATAAATTGATTTGGAAATCAATTTCTAAATTGATACTATCAAATCAATTAAATTCAATCATCATCGAGTGTTCATTAGTTAATCAACCTGCAAATACTCCATTGTATGGACATCTAACCCCTAATACATTATATGAAGAATTAAAGTCTTTACAATCGGTGTTACTTGACGAAATAAATTCTAATAAAGAAACCATTAATAGCAAAATTCACCAACCATTATCAGGATTACATTGCTTGGTCACTCATGTTAAAGATGATCCTTTTTCAAATATAGATCCAAAGAAAACGATTCTTCATGAACTGAATGAATTAGAACAAATCAATCAACTAGGTATAAAATTCACGATGTTGTTGGCTGGCCAAACTTATACCACACCTAATTAGCTTTTGATACGTTGTCATCTTCTTTTGATATAAAAAGGTCTTCGAATGGCTATCTAGATGTATAGTAGCGTTATCATTTTTACAACGAAGTTTCATTGGTTTTCAATATCCTCCCTAATGAACCATTAAAAATACTTTATCAAACGAAAAAGGAGAACACAGTCTACAGATCTATGTGGTGAATTATTTCATTGTCCAGTTTGCAGTTTACAAAATGTAAACTCCATGGCATTGATATCCTCTTATTTTGGCCAAGGAAACACCCACTAATTAATAAAGCTGACAATCTGAAAATACATCACATTATATGTATGGTAATCTGTTGGAGATTGAAAATTAGAACCTGTAATTTATCTTTCAAAGCACCCACTAATTAATAAAGCTGACAATCTGAAAATACATCACATTATATGTATGGTAATCTGTTGGAGATTGAAAATTAGAACCTGTAATTTATCTTTCAAAGCAATATAATGAATATTCCTAACTTTTAAGACTTCTTATAAACTAGTTAACTAGTCCAGTAAAATTTATACACTCTACAAAACTACATTTTCATTTTATTAATAATAGCGTTTTTCTTTTAATTCCATCTAAAAAGTATAACAGTAAAAATCATAATAATATAATTAAACCACAAAGGTTATATTCCTTTTCAAACAATAAAATAACCTTCAGCAGATAATTCACTGTTTAAATCAAATGGTAAAGATTCTTCAGTTTCAACAGAAACAACATCAAGAACTTTGATTTTACCTAATGTGTTGACTGGATTTTCATTTTGGAAACCAATTTCAATTGGGAATAATGCATCTTCATTTGCAGCTTCAATTGAGAATTCTAAAACACCATTTTCACCAGGTGATAATCTTTCAATTTGGAATAAAACACCATCTTCATCAATATTAACAACTTGTGCATTTTCCGATTTTAATTCAACGTTTTCAGTGGTAATTGGAACTAGTATGGTGATGTTTGAAATGTATTCATTATAGGATTCATTTAATTCAAATTCTAAAGTAACATCAACCAAATCGCCATTTTGTGATAACCAAGTTGAGAATAAGATTGGAACAAATTTATTTTCGTCGTTTTTACCAACTCCTCTCCATCTCAATACACCAATGTTTTGATCATTTGATGGGAATGGTTTTTCAGAATTTTTCAAACCAATTATACTATCTTTTGCAAATAATTGTCTATCAACATTTGGATGTGTTTTAAACTGAACAGAATTATCAGTGTTTGCATTGGAAAGAAGAATTCTTGATAATGCTAGATTTGAATCATTAACACGTAATTGTAAAGCACCTTTAACTTCTGATAATTGAATTGAACCTTCTCTTGAAATCTGAGCAGTGACTTTCTCTTCTAATGAAACTAATATACCATTATTCACTGGTCTATCATCTTTGACAGGTTCTGGAGTATCATGATATGTTGGTTGTTGAGATACTTTTGGTTGTTGAAATTCAGGAGCAGCAATTAACGGTTCTGCAGTTGGATCAGATACAGATGCTCTTTGTTTTTTACCTAATTGTAAACCACGACCCTTTGGAGCGATTCTAGCTTTTGAAGGAGTTGGATCAATTGGAGTTGGGGCATATGATTGTTGTTGATGTTGTGATTGATAATTATATGAATCATTAACACTACCAAAGCCGCCAGGAGTTGAACCAGAGCCAAATTGTGGTTGACCTTGGTATTGAGAAAACTCGTTATTACGTCTAGCTAATTCTTTTCTTTGAATTTCTTTTGCACGACGTTTTCTTTCTTCAGTTGCTTCTAATTCTTTATTACGTTCTATAATTTCTTGAATTTTTTCTTCATGTGAATCCATTTCCAAAAATGTTCTAATTTGTAGTAATGATAAGTTCTCTTTATAACCTAAAGTGATGATTTCATCAAATGCGCTTAAAATTTCAAAAGCATTTTCAAAAATTTCGTGTTCATTTATGGTTCTTAATAAACTTGTAACAGTTTCTGCAAAAGTGTTTAGAGTTTCAATATCTTGCAATATATTGGATTGACGGTTGGTGATTAAGATAATGTATAAGTCATCTAATGGTTGATAAACGTATCTTACGTGTCCATCTTCAACAGTGGTATGTTGAGTTGAGTTCTCTGATAATAAACTAGGGAATTGGGCTAATAATTCAGTCACTCTGTTCTTGGTTAAATCACGAAATTGTCTCGAAAGTATCGCTTTCCCACTGTGTGTAATAATTGATGCTGCAAGAACTGCCATTGTTAACCTGGGATAAAGGGGCAATTGAACTGAGATCTTTCTTTTATTTTTGTTTATGAAAACGTCAACGATTTTTTTTTGAATCGACAAGAAAAATAAACGGGCTCTTAACGCAAATTGTAATTTTTTTCTTATATTAGTTGAAGATATTACTTAATTCATTGACTGAAATCCCAAGTGATGGAAAAAAACTTCTCAACGTGTTCAGCTAACTCTATATTGAGATACCTTTCTTTCTCAGACTTTTTGGAATTTATAAAATCGATTAATGACATTTTTGAAAGTATCTGAATTGCTAAAAATGGATTTATCCCACAAGAGGATAAAAATAAAACTTCTTTTGATGATTCAATCAAATTTATTTCAAACTCATTAACCTTTTTAGATTTCAAAACTGATAAATTTATTATTTCAAAACAAATTTCTTTGGTACTTGAACCTGATATAATTGAAGAAATGTTTATTAATGATAATGATAATTGGAAATTTAATAATTGCTCAAAAGATGAGAACGATTCGTCTATTGTGATAAGAATTATTAAATCAGAGTATTTCAAGCTATTCTCCAAGATTATATTCTGATGTTTCAAATCCTCATTTTCATCAATTTGGGAAATTGAGCTAGATTCGATGATTAATATTGAACAATCTGATGAAAATATAAAATCAGGTTCTGTTTCTTCTAACTGATACTCAATTGTTTGAATTTTGGTATTCTTGTCTAAATATTTAATTATTCTAGAATTAGTAGCTAATTTAAATGAATTAGTTATGATAGTTGAGTCACAATCTAAGAGTTCTTGACTGATATTATCTTCTTTAACTATTGATGAAATGGATTCTGCATTAGACGCTTGATCACCAGTATCTTCATCGAGACTATTATTCTTCAAAAAAGTGAAAATTGGATCATTGAATGAATCTTGATTTTTGAGTTTAGATGGTTTATTTTTTTGTTTTTTCCTTGAAGTAATAATATCGTTTAACTCATCATCTAAGGATCTTTTTCTATTATCAACAAATGTATCCATCTTCGTAGCAAGAATTGAATCAAATGTAGTATTATTTGTTTCAATAGTTTGATGCTTGACGGTGTTACCAACATTTGTTTTATCAGCTATTTCTATTTCAGAGTCATGGATTATGCTTAATGAAGATTCAGGATCTTGTTCATCTACCGCAACAACACTAACCTTTTCTTTTTCTTCAGCAGGTAGGTTTTGAATCAATTCCTCTTTTGTAGTGTCTATCAAAAATGGTTCGCTCTCTTTGATAATATTGAAAGATTTTGGATATGTAGTTTCCAAAAATGTTATAATTTGACAATTTATATCTTCATCAAGTAGATCAGACTCTTCTGGTTTCTTTAAAACATCAGATATTTCCAACTCTTCAAGGTTATTAAATGATGAAGCTGGGGATAAATTGATTTCAGCAAACTCAAAAGCAGATAAAGGTTCTCTAAAAGTTGGATCATTCTTCATGAATGGTAGATTTATCTTATACATGGAACCCTTCTCTAAGTATTCATCTAATGTATAAAGTTCTAAAGAATCAAAATATCTATTTATTTCTGTATCTGGGTTACCAGTGCTTTGAAACTCCCAGATCTCAATAAATGGTTCCAATGGTTTCATTTGAATTTCTAACAGTGAGACAACTTCTAAAGTAAATCTAGAATTTGATTTGATTTCAGTTATCTTATCAACATAAGTGTACTTCTCTTCAGTGAAAGTAATACATTCTGATAGCGATTCATTCGTGTAATCTTCATCTGTCTCTTTGGGAATATTAATGGAATCAGGGATTTGTCTTAATGTTGAGTTCTCAAATGTAGTTTCATCAAATGGATTCAATTCAATGATATATCCTTTACCAAATTCAAATTTTTGGTACTTGGGATACTCATATTTATGATAAAGACAAATGTGTAAAAACTTCATTATATCCTTCTTAATTACTAGTGTTTCTTTTGGAATCACATCTGCTTCATCTATTTCATCTCTTATAAACGGAACATTCCAATCCTCAAGTTGTTCTGATTGATATAACTTCAATTCCTGGATAACATTAACGTCATCCTGGTTTATTTCAATGAGATAGTCTGATTCGAAATGGATCTCTTCAACAGTATTCCAATGCTTTGCCTTCCATTTGACTTGAGAATCTGTTGATCGTTTATAAAAACTTAATAATTGTTTATTAATCTTGATGACTTCTTTCAAAAGAGCCTTGAACTCAGTAATTTTACTATTCAAGTGAGTGAATTCATCGTCTTCAATGGAATGATCCCAATCGAGTTCTTCTACAAGAGAAAAACTCATTATTTATCGTTATTTAATTTAAGCGCGCTGGTTTGCAATATTTATACAAAAACTCTTTTTTTTTTTTTATTTCTTCATAAGTTTCTTCTTCTTCTTCTTCGTCTTTTGAAATCTCTCTTTGATGTTGCTAAGTTGATCTTCTTCCTTTTGGGTTCATTCACTTCGTCTTCTTGATCTTCTTCATACGGCCTTTTGGTGTGTTTGAGAGGCTCTTCAGCTGGAGTTTCTGGTGATTCATTTTCTTTGGCTTCTTCTTTCTCTTCGCCTTCATTTTGTACTTCTTCCAGTCGTTGTGTTATCTCTGTTCCCTTATTATCAGGTTCTTGTTTATCATGGAGCGAATCGCTAAAATCTTCGAAAACATCATCAGCACTCTCTTTATTAAAACTTTCGTCTTTCTTTTCATTAGTCTCTTTTTCTTCATCTTCATCTTCATTCTCTAATTCATTCTCTTCGCCCTTTCTATCTTCTTTCTCTAATCCTTTTTCTTCATCTTTTTCTTCATTGTTTTCTTCTTCTTCTTTTTCCTTGTCTTCTTCTTTTTCTTCTTTGTCCTCTTTTCTTAACTGAGCCTTTTGTTCATTACCTTCTTCTTTTTGGTAATCTTTATTCTCAACAGTTACTTCCTTTTCCACAACTTCTGTCCGGACTTCTTTTATAAATTCTTCTTCAACTGGATCTTTATCATCTAACTCAGATATTTGCAGTACATTATCTTTTCTTTCATCGTTACTAATTGGCTTTCTCATCACTTCAACTGCCCTTCGTAGTTCTTCTCCAACGAAACTGTCAAGACTTTTGATAGCTTTGAAAGTACTACTTATGATAACATTTTGTGACGCTTCACGAATCTCTGATAAGACTTCATTATTAGCTGACGTATTTGATGATAAATTCTGTATTTGATCAAGTTTAGATAATACACTTTGCTGATGATCTAACTTCAAATATATACACACCAATGAACTATCATTGACAGTTTCCTGAAGTGCTCGAAATGCTTTATACATATCTAATAAAGTCAACTGATGAGAGTAAATGCTTGATTCCGTGAATCTGAGATTCAAATTCACAAAATTTAAAATCAAATCTTCTTCGTCATTGAATGGATATCCTTCATCTTTCAAGGTCTTCCTGATTTGTCCAAAAATTTCATATAATGTTGATCCAGTATTATAATCTTCCCTAAAAATTTCTTTCAAATTGAGTAGTCCAGATGGTAAGTTTTCTAAACCTTCTTGATTTAATGGAACCAATAGGTATGTAGAATTAGCAGTTTGTAAAATCATTGGAACTGAGGAAACTTGATCTTTCAACATTTTATGGCCCTTGACAAGAACTTTTGGATCTACTAGATTTCTTAAAGATTCATCATCTATGGAACTATCCTCTTCATCATTTTGACTTTCAGGAGCACTGCTAAAAAAAACTGATTCTGATGAGTCTTCATCTTTCTCATGTTCATTTGGTAATCTATGTGAATCTTCAAATACTAGCCCAGAGTCACTCTCATCATCATCCGAGAAAGAGACATCAATTGTTTTGATTAAATCACTGTCATCTGTAGTGTCATAACGATTTTCTTTTGCATTTTCGAATTCCAATTCGTCATCAGTTGAGTCAACCTCAATTATTTGAATATCATCAAAATCTCCTGGTTTAATCTGTTTGATTGGAGCATCTTCATTCTTAGGATAATTTATTATTTCAACATCTGAATTATCAACAACTTTGAAGTTTTCAAATTCTTCTTCATTGAGAACTTGGATATCTGAATCTGAATCTGAATCTGATAGATCGATATCATAAAGAGTTTTTTTTTTAATGATTCTGCTTGATTTTCTTCTCTGTACTGGTGCAACTTTTCTCTTAGTCATTGTGCCTTTTCAGAGCGGAATGGTAGCTAATTGGAATTGTTTATCTTATGCTCCTCACATTACAGGAGTTGAAAGATGTTTTTATTTTCTGGTTTTTTTCATAAAAGGAAAACAAATCGCTTTTTTAATTGTTTACTGATTTGGTAAATAACAATATAATTAAACTGTTTTCAGCAAAAAAAAGCTTTTATTTCGATAACAAATTGGTGTGTTTGAGGTCTCTGAAGTGTTTGATTTTGTTTTTTCAATTGTTGATGGTTTACCTGGTTTTCCAAAGACTCAATTCTGTGAAATTTGAAGCTCAGCGCTAAAAAAATATGGATTTCTTACAACAATTAGATGAACTATCTGATGAAGACGACTTTAACGACCCAATTCACCGTAATCAGGTCGATTATAACCACAATTACAATATAGACAGCTGGAACTTCCAAGGTATCAAAAGTATTGATGTCCCAATCCAAGATTCTTTTGAAGAGAGTACCATCACTGTTAATGATCAATTTACAGACGCTGAAATGTCTTCAAATATCACTTATCATACAAGTGACTCTGCGAACTCCAACTTGATCTCAACGAATGTGCTTTCAGATAAAGGAAGGTCTGTATTCCCCTTCCATACGTTCAACAAAATGCAATCAAACGCATTTGCTAGTCTTTATGAAAATGATCATAATTGTGTCATTAGCTCTCCCACAGGGTCTGGTAAAACCGTTTTATTTGAATTAGCAATTCTTAGGATATTGATTACTCATAAAAATTGTCAAGATATAAAAATATTGTACATAGCACCTACAAAATCATTATGTTTAGAAAGAGAGAAAGATTGGGTTTCAAAATTTTCCTCGTTTGGTTTAACAGTTGGTGTGTTAACTAGTGATACAAGTTTCTTGGAAACTGATAAAGTCAAGAAGGCGAATATTATTATCACCACTCCTGAAAAATGGGATTTAATGACTAGAAAATGGACTGATTACACTAGATTATTTGCAATGATAAAAATTTTATTGATAGATGAAATTCATATTCTAAAAGAGAATAGAGGTGCAACTTTGGAAGTTGTTGTTACTAGAATGAAAAAAATCTGTAAAGATCTAAGGATCATTGCATTATCCGCTACCGTCCCAAATATTCAAGATGTTTCAAAATGGATCAGATTGAACTCATCAAGTCCAATGGATGCAATGACCTTAGTTTTTGGTGAAGAATATAGACCTGTCGCTTTGAAAAAAGTAGTATATGGGTTCAAACAAAATTCAAATGATTTCATGTTTGATTCTTTTCTAAATTCAAAATTGATTGAAATTTTAAATGAACATTCAAAAAATAAACCAGTTATGATTTTTTGTCCAACTAGAAACTCAACAATTTCAACTTCTAGATATTTACTGAAAAATTATAATAACTTGAACAACTTAACATCATTAAACCAAAGTATCAAAGAAAAAGAATTGCTTGAAATGGCTAAAAATGGTATTGCTTATCACCATGCTGGTCTTTCGATGGAAGATAGAAATAGTGTTGAAAACGGTTTCAAATCAGGTTCAATTAAAATTCTTTGCTCAACTTCAACTTTAGCCGTTGGTGTTAACTTACCTTCTTATTTAGTTATTATTAAAGGAACTAAAATCTGGAATAATATTTCATTCGAAGATTACTCAGAATTAGATATTTTACAGATGATGGGAAGAGCTGGTCGTCCCCAATTCGAAACAGAAGGAAAAGCAGTTATAATGACTAACTCTGAAAACCAACAATATTATGAATCTTTGGTGAAGGGAAATAAGAAGTTAGAAAGCAGATTACATTTGAATCTATATGAGAATTTGGTTTCTGAGGTATTTCTAAGCACAATAACTTCATTACAAGATGCATTAACTTGGCTAAAACATACATTTTTTTATTCAAGATATCATTCAAATCCAAATGCATATGATGAAATCCCATATCTTCCAAATACTGATATGGATGGAAGATTAATGAGCTATTGTGAGTCAAAACTACGTGAATTAATAGATTTTGGAATTATTGAGATAAGAAATGGAGTTTATAAAAGTACTATTTATGGTGATTCAATGACAAAACACTATATTTTATTTGAAACTATGAAAACGTTCATCAAATGTTCAACAAAGCAGTCAGTATCTGACTTATTACTAATGATTTCAAAAGCAAAAGAATTCCATATTGTTAGATTGAAGAGAACTGAAAAGAAATTGTTTAAAATTATAAATAACTCACCAATTTTAAAATATCCTATCAAATCAGAAAAGAAAATAGCAACCATTGAATTACCCCAAGAAAAAGTGTATTTATTGATTCAATATGAACTTGGTGGGCTTGAATATCCAAATGATCCGGAATTAGTCAAGTTACAACACTCATTCAAGCAAGATAAGTTTTTGGTTCTAAAACAAGTCGGAAGGTTGATTAAATGTTTGATAGATTGTTTTATTGAAAAAAAAGACTTTGTGTCTTTAAAGAATTGTTTATATTTATTTAGAAGTATTAATTCTAATGGATGGGAAGATTCACCAGCCTCATTAAGACAATTAACAACAGTTGGATTAGCGTATATCAGAAAATTGGCACTTCATAACATTTTTTCATTTGAACAAATAAAAAATCTAGATCCATTAAAACTAGAATATTATCTAGGTTTAAGACCAGGACAATCTAATAAAATCATAAGTCAAGTCGAATCATTACCAAAACTATTCATACTATCTGAATTTATTAAGTCCTCTCAAACAAAACAATCTAAAGATATTAAAATAACAATCAAAGTAACCATAATTGTTGAATCAAATGCGGATAGATGGAATGGTAAATATCTTACAATCAATGTTATTAGTGGGTTATCGACTGGAGAACTAATCAATTTTAGAAGATCCAATATTTCTAAAGTGCCTGGAAAAAGATCATTTATTTTAGATTTTCAAATTAATCATCAAGAAAGTGAATTTGAGAGTATTATTTCGTGTGAAGAAATTGGTGGAATTAGTAAAAATACAAAATTAAATATAATACAACATTTATCAAACTGTGATATTTCAAATCTAAATTCTTTGAAACTGAAAAGTAAACTTTTTTAAAATACCTATAAATCATTCACATATTATATAATTATGATAATCTTACTAACTTTATATAGAATCAGAAGATGTATTAGAGATAGAAGATGATGATGATTTTGATGATTTGTTAGTTGAAGCCTCAGATAGGAAATCAACTCAAACTCCAACAGAAGAGACGTCTAGAATTATTTTAGAAAATGGGAACTTAAAGTGTAAACATACATGCAAAGATAAAACAAGGTAAGTTTATATGGGATATTATTCAACCGTTACAAGTTTATACTAACTTTGTTGTGGTAGCTGTCGTCATTTATGTTGTCGCGAAGGATTACCACCACCAAAGTCAAAGAATAGTAATAAAAGTAGTAATAAGACGAGAATCCAGTCAAAGGGATCTATGAACCAAGTCCATAATAACTCAAGCGAGGTTTATGATTCAAAAGAATTCAATAGATCAAAAGAAATTAAATTAAAATCAAATTTATCAGGTTTTGATCTTTTGAAGAACTTACATGGTTCTAATTCTTCTAATGCAATAGTTAAACCAAATTTCAATAGATCTAGAACGATTGAATCATTTCGAGAAAATTCAAGTTCAGATGAATTCACTTCACAAGATCTCGATATTTTATCATTGATTGAAGCGAATCAAAAAAGATCCATAGAAAAAAAGAATGATGAGCCATCAATCACAAATAAAAAAATCAAAATAACAGAAGCTAAATTTAAAGATCATGAATATATAGAAAATCAAGATAAGAGCAACTCTTATAATAGTACCAGGAATAAAACCAACCAAACGCCAAAACCCATCTATAAACCACCATCATCTCCAATTACTATTTCTAGTAGTGAAGATGATAAAACCTCACAAGAATCACAAAAAGAAGAAGAGTTTGATGAAACCACAACTTCTATAAAGCAACACATTTATGAAAATATTGAAGAAACAAACCATGAAATTCAACTCCAGAAACATCAAGAATTGGAAGAAGAGTTATATTCTGGAGATGAAGAAGAAGATAAAGAAAATCTCTCAAATTTAAGTGATGAAGAACTTAAACAAATATTTGGATCTGATGTTGAGATTGTTTAAGACTATCTAAGAATTCCTATGTTTTGTTAAATATTTATCTAAAATTTCAATCAAAAATTCATCTGTGAAAGACATGTGAACGTCATCAATTGATAAGAAATCAACTTTTCGCCCATCATATAATTGTCTCAAACCAAGTAAATTCTTAATATATGAATCAGTTTCAACAAAAGGAATAGTTTCACCAGTCAATTTATCTTGATCAAAAAACCAAGCTGATTCTAAAGGTACCAACGTTTTATCTTGGTTGAATTTAATTAAAACTAATTTATCTAATTTACTTAAATTTTCAATATAAGTTGAATTTACCTCTTCATATTCATTATTAACATCAGCTAAGAAAGCAGAATGGTCTAAATAAGTCTCATAATTCATAGGATCTCTGAAATATTGAGCAGCAACTATTCTCTTTTGAACTGAATCTTTATATATTTGACTTTTCAATATCGAGTTTTTCTTTTTACAAAACCAATCATTATTAGCACAACTTGGTAAGTCACTAATCCCTGAATGAGGAGATCCAAACGTCACTAGAGTGGAGACATTCAATCCACATCTTTCAATAGCAGCTCTTGCGAACAAGCCTCCTTGAGAAAACCCAATAAAATTAAATGCATTCTCATTGAGTTCCGTAATATTTTGCAATTGATGACAAACGTATTCAATTTGTTCATTAACGTCACCAAACAATGACTTCTTCATATCCTTATCATCATCTGTATCAACGTACACAGAATACAAATTGATATTTGGATTATGAGTATGAACTATTTCAATAACACGTTGCATTGAGTTTGAATTATATGAATCGCCCATCCCATGCCAAAAAACTAAAGAGTTCTCATCATTATCCACAGTGGTTATTCTTTTAAGGGCATTGTAGGTAGCAAGAACCTTTATTGTGAGTTTAGGAATGTACATGAGACACTCTGGCAAATATTAAAGAACGTTAACGAAACTAGTAATGGGAAATGAGAATGTCACTTTAAAATAGATCTACAAAATTGTTCTAGAATTATGTAACATATCACCCCCAATTTAGTAATTACCATCTCGGGAAGTATCACAGATAAGAGTTTAGCTATTTTAGCAGATAAACAACTTACATTCTCTGTTGGCTTTCCTTCACCAATCTGCAGAAATATAAGACCAATCTCTCAACATCAACAAAGTTGAAAAGCCCATTATCAGCATTAGGGCAAGCCATGAACCATCCCACCAACTAATATTATAGTTCCAGCAACTATTTTCACGTTCTTGTTATAGTTTAAACCTTTACAAGTTCTGTTTAATCTTTTTGCAGTTTTTGGTGCAATTTAACTTACTTTTCGATTTATTTTAAAATTTTATTACTAAATTCATTAAATGTTAATTTAGCCACCTTCTTCTTTCTTTACATTTTTTGAACTTTAGAACTGGTTAATAATAAAAATACCTTCTTTAGACTACTAGAACGTTGTAAATGATGCTGAATCATTTTGAGAATTTCCATAAAACTATATAGAGTTATACTCTTTGAATCCTTCAATATTTTCTCTACATATTGTATAAACGTTTTATAAATGATGAAGATATTTTGTTAATAAAGAATCGTTCGCTATTTGAGCAGTATTTATAATGGTTGATAAAAAGATCTCTGAAAGGTATAAATTAAATTGATATTTCCAATTTTTGTATATCTTTCAGTTATAAAATAATTGGATGCTATTTCGGAACATAGTTTAAACCAACTAACTCAGAGAAAGAAGAGAACCCAAAGACAACAACGAAAGGGATTCCTGCATAAACAATTAATCTAACAATTATTTCAATGTCATACCTTTGTTTGAAAACCCCACATGTAAACAGAATGTTTTTTTCGTGTAAAGATTCGATGTTTTCTGAATATTGCTCTAATTCATTTTGATCAATTGTAGATTGTGGACCAATTGTTTCTATTTTAGAACTGTTTGACAGATCTTGAATTAATTGTTTGACTTCCCCAATTTTTTCCGTTCTTGAAAGGGTTCTGTTTCTGATTCTATTGAATTTACCTGATTTATAATCATCTTTGTATAAAACTTTATAAATGATTTTGAAAATGTTTAGTAATAAAGGTTTTGATAGCTCTTTCCATATCAAGACTAATACAACACCTAACAGCACTCTAAACCCTGATTTCACTAACCCTAGTTCTTTATAAGAATAAGGAATATCAATTGCTGAAACATCAACATTTTTGAATTTTAGTCCGTTATACGACGAACTACGAACAAATAACCATTGGGTTAGATCCAACCCTAATACAACACCAACAAATGCGACGGAATCATCAAAACAAGGACAATCATCAACTGGTGAAACATGAAAATAGATCAATGAATAATTTAGTATAATTGAAAAAATAGGACCAATAAAGTCAGAATTTATAATTATTTCATCCCATTGTAACCTATAAGAAACTCTAACAAAATAACATAATGAACCTAATAAAGAGCCTATTATAATGTCTGAAAATCCATGCATCCCACAATATAATCTTCCAATGATTAAACTTATATAATATATTCCAAGCAATAATAAACTTAGAAATAAAGTGAATTGGTTGAAATTTTCCCAATTATTAATAATTTGAACTAACATTAAGATAGATACACCAGTAGCATTAGCAGAATGAGACGATGGAAATCCATATTCTTTAGCAGTATAACCAGATAACGTAATTCTATGTAAAGGAGGTGATCTTGGTCTAGGTAAACAGCAAAAATCTTTAATGAAACCCGATATATAAATTCCATATCCTAGAATATAAACCAAATCTCTAGTGATCATACCATAACCAAACCAAATGGGCAAGGGTAACATCAATACGTAAAAAGTATGAGCAGCTAAATTGGCAGAATATGAGAAATAATAATCGAGCAGGGGGTTTCTGAATGCTCTTTGAAAATTTGCTAAGATTGGTGTTTCTGCTCTTATGTAGGGTAGTAAGAATTGTCTTATTTGAAATCGTATTGGGTTAATTTTGGCTTTATAGTGAACAGTTGGAAAATTTCCAGAATCATCGAATGGATTTTTCGTGTCGAAATCATTCAAATGGGAGAATGAGTCATTGGGAAAGGGCTCTAATGGAAGCTTCTGCGATGGATGATTTACCATGAATGAAGTTTGTTTTATTTATTTGATTTATTTGAAAAAAAATTGGTGAAAATAAAATCCATGAAAAGTTTGACCCGTTTAAAGGAATTATTGATTTATAATATTAAGATTGCAAAACTATTTATTCTGATAAATAGGTAGATCTTATCAACTACAAATATCTCTTCTTTCAATCCTGAGCGTGTTTTCAGCCACTTCTATTCACTGCTTTTGTGAACTGACTTGGGAACTTCCTTCTAAAATAATTTCAAATTTTATTTCTTATGAATATTTCACTTTTTGTTATAGATTTGAACCGTCGGATCACTAACTATATATATATGATTCAAACAATATAATCACAAGCCAGCAAATGCACGTTATAACTACTACACTACCCATGTAATAATGACCAGCTATATATATAACTAAACCATTACATCAATAATCAATATTATACATATATATATATATATATATATTTCCATGAATACTATCAACTCATGATTGCAAAATAACACAAACTTCAGAAATCACCCAATTTTAAAAAATGTGTAATAATCAAAATAGAAATAATGCTCAGCAAACTTACCAGCACACCACAAATCATATATATATATATAATTACCAAAAATCGATTGAATCAACCCACATCTTCATTATATTTCTGGTTCGCGCAACAAAACCCACGAAATTCTATCAAAAAAAAAGTAAACAAATATTGAAAACACAACAAAAACAATCAATTTCATTAAAAGAAATCAAGTTTAATTCAAAAATTTATTCACATTTTCATATAAAAAATCTTATTTTCGTTATTGACTTCCACTCTCACTAATAATTGCTTCTTTCCATATATCGACTGTGGTCATTTTTTATTCTTTCAGTTCGTTCATATATACCTGTATTTTTTAAATTAGTATTTTTTCATGGCAATGTCCCACACAGACAAAACGACGAACCAACGCCGACGTTCACTAAGGATAGAAGAGAAACAGCAGAGACAGACACACATGTCATTATCACAAGTCACTAATCTCAAAGATCTGCTGAAAAGGAGCAATTCTAATCTCAAAAAAACATCAGGTATTGAACAAGATGGTGATTTTGTTTTTAAAAGAACTGGTAGTCAAAACCAAGCTAATCCAAATGAGAAAAAGAAAAAACCTATAGAGAAGAATAAGATCAGAAAAATAACGGCTGATGATATGATAACACCAAAGATTAAAAAAGTTAAAAATGCAAATAAACAGATTGAAAAAGAACAAGAAGAAGAAGAAGATTATTACGAGCATTCAACCTCAGTTCAAATACCAATTTCAAACTCTCCAATAAAGAAATTGTCTAATAAGAATAATAGAAGAGCTTCGTTAAGTCATAGAGGTAAACGAGTTTCTTCAATAGGCAATGGTTATAGTGGATTACCACATGAAAAAATCCCCACAAATGAATATCACAAGATTTTAAATAATGATTTACCAGATCCTCATAAAATGAGACAGTTATTAATATGGTGTTCAAAGCAAGGATTACAATCTGATAACAATAGACACATTAAGCAGAAAAATACATTATCAAATGAGGAATTAACAGCTCTAAATATTGCAAAAGTTATTAAAGAAGAAGTCGTACGAGACTTAGTAGATGGCAAAATCAATATAAGCTGGTGGAATAAAGAAGGAAAAAATGAAAATTTACAAAAAATTGAAATTTTACCAAATGAAAAAAATGTTAAAAATTTAGAAACTTTGAAGAATTTAGAAAAAAAACTATTGAATTTGAAGGCAAAGACTAAAGATTGGGAAAACTCATTATCTGAATCAATTGAAATACCAAAATTAAGTACATCGAAGGATATTTTGAAATCTCAATTGAATCAAAATGAAAAATTCAATAAAATCTTGAATAATTCAATTGTTGAAGAAGTTTCTAAAATATCAGATTCAACCTTCAACGATATATCAACAGATTTGGAATTTGATGTTGATGTTTTCAATAACAATGTTAATAAGCTGAAATCTGCTTCGCTAATAAGATCCAAATTTTCAAATTTAAAATCACAAAAATTATCGAATATTTTAGATTCAACAAATCACAATAAAACACATGAAATATCAAATAATGACATCGATATAGATCAGTTATTGAAAGGTTTATCCAAATTAGAGAAATGAGTTAATGACACACACACCACATATACATCTGTATTATATTAAACACACATATCATTAGGTTTTTTTGTTTTTTTTTTTTTTTTTTACTTTTTTTTTAAATAATTCAATATTACATTTATTATTATCATGCGTCAAAACTCGTTATAAATATTTCTTTGCAAAGCTTCTAACTTTCAAATCAAAAATGGGACTAGTTATAGGATCGTTGACTTTATAAAAAGGATTTAATAGAGTCTTGACGTATAAATCATTTAATTCAGTAAAGAACTGTTTTATAGATTCTTCATTCTTAGTTTCATGCAACAATAAGAACTTGATATTTCCAGCAGTGACAAATGAACTGATCAAGAATCCATTGAATTCATCAATGACTTTCAAATATAAACTGTTATTCTTCCATTGTAAATCTTCAACTATGTCAATCGATGCATGAACGATAAATGGATTTAATTCCTTCATTTCTGCACTGAATTTAGACACCCCGTCGTTTCCCTGCCTGTGTGTCCCCAGTTCAGCTTCATAGATTGGACTGTCCATCGTCCCAATCATAGCAAGGTAGTACGACATGATGTTTTATTATATTATTTTTGGTGATGTAGACAATAATCTCCGGTTATTATTAATTTTTTTTAAATAATATAAATAGAATCATAAATTATATTGATATAATGCTTCCAGTGTCACCACAATCGAGACTTGCCAGATCGCTAGAGAGCCCCAGTGGGACAGCTAGCAGTACCAAAAATCACGGACCGTCGAAATTGAAGAGAAGACATTCTATTAAAACAAAAACTAATTCTGCATCATGGGACAATAATGATAAAGATGGATTTGAATTTGATCCTTTGATAAAGAGAAAGTCAAGTTCTATAATCAAAAATAACACAGTGGCTAAACAAGCAGCAGAGGAAGAGACACATAACTTGAAGGAAGTTAGTCAATTAGCATCTGTTTTTCTAGAGGTTCGAAAGAGTTTGATGAATGAATTAAACATTGATGTATCTCATAATGAGAAATTAGAACTTGAAAGAGAACACAACAAGCATCAACATATCAAGAAAATCTCTAAATCCACCCAAAAAAGAGTGGAAAAGGTGAAGCTGATGTTCAATTTATACTACCTTGCATTGTTCCATTCCCAAACAGTATCAAATCCTCAATATGCAGGCGTTGATGGGGTTTATAACCCTTTACAAATCATAAGAAACAGGAAATTGAGAAAGAAATATCATCAATACCCTCAGGTGTCAATCAAGACTTTGCCACCGGCATCAACCACCTTCAGTAAAACATCAAGGAAATTATTATGGGAAGTTGATGTTGCTGAATTAACTTATGATGCAAATTGGAGAACTTCTCATTGGAATGAATTAGTTGATCCTTTAGGGAATTTATGGTTTCCAGAAGATAAAAAACATGGTAATCATCATGGTCATCATCACCATGGATTACATTTTAGAAACAAAAGTATCAGTACTGATGATAACCAAATGGATGAACAGAATGTTAATTTGAGGTATGATGATTTGTTTGAAGATGCAGATGATGTTAATATTGAAGATGGTAGTAAAAATGGATCAAATGAATCCACTAGTGAAATAATCGAGAATGTGAAATTCCAAAGTTCCAGAAACTCTTCAAAATCAGATCTGTTTGAACAATCATCAACAAGACCAGAACGTGGTAAGAAACGAGATGTAATTATTGACAAAATTCGTTCAAAATCACCTTTTAAGAAATCAATTGGTTTCAATCTTGAAAATGATAGATTAGAACCAATGACATCTGTTGATTCAACTAGGATATTTACTGATAGTAACAACAGTTTACCTTCATCAACACAGTTGAACAACGTTGATACTTTACCATCATTTAAAATATTGAATGATATTGAAATTGAACCAATAAATAAAAGCAATGTTAAAATTAATATAGATCCAGGAACCCCAACCACAAATAGTTCTATCGTTGAAGATAGACATGTTAGTACGAATAGTTTGGATGATATTTTTAAAGATGAAGAAGATGATGATTTAGACATCGAACAAACTAAAGCCATAAATAAACACATTGAAACGTTGATATATCTGGATACGATGATTAGTTTCTATAGTCATGATTATGAATACAAAAAAGAAGAATATAACAATTTGATCAAATTTGATAAAATCAACCACAAAATTATTGAAGTTCAGTCAAGTTCAGCAATTTTGAAAAATCAATCATTACCGAGTTATGCTGATGTATTGAAAGGTAAATCTGATGAATTAAGAGATATTCAAAATGAGTTTCTTAATGACTATTCCACCAGAATTGATAAAATGTTGAATTCAACGGATAGAATCACAGGGGAAGTCAACACAACATTGTCATTAGAAATCCGTAGTTTGAAAGAACGATTTGAGAAATTGAATTCAATTAAGAAGAAGAGCCATCAATACGAAGATTTATTAAAATTTATCTACTGGGTTTTAGAAAATTTTGTTGTTTTGGTTTTATGGATTATTTGGATCTTTTTCTCGATTTTGAAAACGGTGAAGATGTCGTTTTCAATGCTTATTGGACTCATCAAATGGATACTAAACTGAATGTTAAAAAATACTTCCTCTTCCAATGTTTTTTGTTTTGTACTTAATTCTATCTCAGACGCGTAAAAAAAACAATTTAACCGAATGAATGCGCGTTCATTTTTTTTTTTATAACTTTTAATACTTTAATACCCATACTTTAAATATATTGTAATCTTACGCAATGTCAGAACCAACTAAGAAAACTAAAGTCAATGACACTTTGAAAGTATTTAAACGTTCAGAAAGTGCAACCATCCCAACTAAAGGATCTGCTTTAGCTGCTGGTTATGATTTATACTCTTCTGAAGATGCTTCTATTCCAGCTAAGGGACAAGGATTAGTCGCTACTGACATATCTATTATAGTTCCTGCTGGAACATATGGTCGTGTTGCCCCAAGATCAGGATTGGCTGTTAAACACGGTATCTCAACAGGTGCTGGTGTTATTGATATCGATTATAGAGGTGAAGTTAAAGTTGTTTTATTTAACCATTCACAAAAAGATTTTGAGATTAAAAAAGGGGATAGAATTGCTCAATTGATTTTAGAGAAAATCGTAAATGCTGATGTTGTTGAGATTAATGCAGAAGAATTAGATTCAACTGAACGTGGTGTTGGTGGATTTGGTTCAACGGGTAAATAGAGAATGAAAGACTTAATGTACATGTTTTATATGCAAAACCAAAAGTGTAAATAATAATATCTATCAATAATAAATAAATAAAATATGAGTTATACATGAATATAACTGTATACATGTATATATATATATATATATAATTTTTTTTTTTTCAAAAGCAAAGATTTATTTCTTTGCTTCAATTTCTTTATCGTCAGTATCATCAGGTTTACTTTCTGGATCCTTTTCATAGTGTTCTAAAATAATATCATCTTTAGGAGTTGATTCGAATTCCTTTTGAGTTGTTTCTTTCTTGATTAATTCTTCTTGATCCTTGATAACATCTAATCTTAATTTAATATCATCAGATGCAACTTCAGATTTAGTTACGTCATAAACTTGATCTGGAATGGAACGCAAAACTTGAATTAATGCATCATAATAATTAGAAATGTCTGATGATTCACCATAGGTATAAACGGAAGATAAAATCAATAAAGTTGATGGAATTTTTTGTCTTAATCTTAAATCTAGCCAAACTTTTAAATCATCTCTTAATCTTGCTGGAGAACTATCAACTGTTTTGATACCTCGTGAAGAGCAAGCACTTTGTAATTCACTAACAGATAAGGATTCAACACCTTCATAATCAAGAGCTCTATCATCTTTTATGATTTGTAATAATTTATATCTGATTTGATAACGTAGTATTTGATCAGAACCAAACGGTCTTAAATTCATATATTTTGCCATTGCAACTAGTTGAGGTCTTGATAAATTGTCTAAAACCACATCATTTTTGAATAATCTTGCAATCTTAACAACTTGTTCTTGTGTTGGTTTTTCACCTAAAGTGTTTAAAGTTTTGAAAAATTGAATGAATTCAGCCTTTTCAGCTTCTGTTGTAACATTCGGTAATTTAACACCACTTTCTGCAAATGTCTGTCTCAAAAATCTGGAAGTTTGTTTACGAGTTTGTAACAATATTTCCTTTTTTTTAGTTTTATCTGCTTTTGATTCATAAGTTGATGGTAAAAGATTTGGAAATAATTTTAATGCGATAGGTAATAACAATTCAGCAAACGGAATTATAATAAACGCAGAAAACGGGACAAGTCTGAATAAATCACCTGTTGTTCTTGATAATTGTGTGTTTTCTCTTCTCGATAACTCATAACCTCTCAACATTTTAAATAATAATTTAGTTGAAACTCGAACTTCATAACCTAGTAATTTTGTACCATTCCAGTAATGTTGAATTTCATGTTTGATTCTATCCATTAATGGTGGTTTTGATACAACGACAGGGGTATTTGTAGTTGCATTATCTTTTGATTCATTTTCTTTTTGAGTATTATTATTAACATTACTAATTTTTTTGCCTTCAGTACTTTGATATCTTCTGATAGACGCCAATTTGAATGAGGAGATACCCAACAGGGTGACTTTAGACAACGTATGTGCTTGATACACTCTAATCATTTATTTTTATACAAATAACCAAAGTCACAGATATCACACAGTTAACTTCATCTCGAACTAAATAAAATAATGTTTTGAAATTATCGGCATCGGAGATACAAATCGAGGCTCGTAACACATCCAGACACCGTGTCATACTTTTAGAAGAGATGTATTATATATATATTGATACCACATACAATATTCAATTTATCAGTACTAAGAATGGAGAACTTTCCTGGTGGATTTCCTGGGATATACGCTAGCAGCAACACACAGTTATCTACTTCAAGCACCCAAACATCTCCAGAACTAGCTAACATCCAAAAATCGTTGAAACTTAGGAGAAATGCACTGAAGAAAGATTTGTTATTTCATTTACAGAAACTTTGGTTGATTTCATCACTTTTATGTTATTTTTACGACTGCAGTTTACTGCTGCTGATAGTGAGGACACTGACTGAAGTTTCAATCTCAAACTATGTAGTTCCATCAAAACATTTGGATTCTAGTGTGTTTGCATTCTCTATAGTTTCACAATTTTTATTATCACTTATATTGCATGTGAAAAGGGAGCTACCTAAACCTGATTCATCTGGATTCATTTATGGACATCATGCTATCCAAATCATTGGACAGGAGCAGTTAAGTAGTAAATATTGGCTTTTAGTTTTTGATTTCATGATTTTGATAATACAAATGATTAATTACAGTTGTGTGTTTCATGTGAAGAAAGAAAATTCAATGACACTGTCATCTTCTATAGAGAGAGAATATGATGGATTTCAAGGAAGTACAGTTTGTATTAGATTTGAATTTTTGAAAAGCTTCAAACCGAAATGGATTTCGATTAATGAATTGAACGCTTTCCAAGAAGAACAAGCAAGAGAGAATTCTCAAGAACAAAATGCATTAGTAAGGTTACTAGCATATCAAGGAGGAAATACACTGGATTATGGTGCGATATAAGGAGTTAAGGATCTGTAAATTCAATGATTAACAACAAAATGTGGTGAAACATACTTGACTGTAAGTAAATAATACACACATGATTAAGGATCTGTAATGTAAATTGATTGGTAAATGATATGAAGTATATCACAAAATGATCTTGATGATTTTCTTTGTTCTTTTTGTACAACTTTTTTTTTCATTATAAATTTAAATGTCTTTACTTTGGTCATAAAAATGGACCGTGGTCTGTATATTAAGCCCTTTGATGTTAGATCAAGTGAGTCTGTCATCTCATCAACAAAATATCCTAAGTTTAAATTATTTGACACAAATTTTTTTCGCCGAGATTGAAAGATTTTGATGAAAAATTTAGTTCAAATTAATTTTATAACCAAATTCCAATATTTTGCAATTGAAAATGTCAGAGTTTGAGAAGCCACAAAGATATATCCCTTCTGCAGGTGAACCAGAACTACCACCACAACTGGCTGAACTGTCTCAGAAGTCCACAGATGAAATCATGACTGAGTTAAATCGACTACCATTTTTCATGACAAAATTAGATGATACTGATGGTGCAGGTGGTTCAAATTTTGAATTAGAAGCATTAAAAGCATTAGCATATGAAGGTGAACCTGATGAAGTTGCCACCAACTTTAAAAAACAAGGGAATGACCAGTATAAGTTGAAACTTTATAAAAATGCAATTGAGTATTATACTAAAGGTATTGATGTTAAATGTGAAGTTAATGAATTAAATGCATCTTTATATTTGAATAGAGCTGCTTGTAATTTAGAGTTGAAAAATTATAGAAGATGTATAAATGATGCTAAAAATTCATTGAAATATGATCCTAAAAATGTTAAAGCATATTTTCGAATGGCTAAAGCGTTCTTTGCATTAGAGAAATTTGAAGAAGCTAAACAATCATTAAAGTTTTCGTTCAAATTTGATCCTGAAAATAATTCATGCAAAGCTTTATTACAACAAATAACTAAAAGAGAAGATGAATTATTACAAATTCAGAAACGTAAAGAAAAAGAACAAAAATTAAAAGAACAAAAAGAGAATACTTTAAAAATGGCTATAAATGCAAGAAATTATTTAATACTTAATTCAAAAAGACCTGCTGAAATGTTACAAGACGCTAAAATTTCTTTAGAAAATCCACTTGACGTTGAGTCTCAATTAGTTCTCCCTGCAATGATTATATATCCAACAACAGATGAATTTGATTTCATTGCTGAACTTTCTGAATTATCAACACCATTTGAAGTTATGAATCTTATCTTACAAAGACCTGATGAATGGTTCCAAGATCCAAAACATCAAAACTTCACAGCAGCTAAATTAGATGCTTATATGGAAACCGAATCTGGTGGATTAATTAAAGTTGGGAAAAAGGCTACTTTTAATAAAGCTTTAAGTACACCAAATCCAAAAATCCCATTATTTGATAATTCTTTGAAATTGTACTTAGTTCCAAGAGAAGAAGCATCAGATTGGTTATCCAAGTGGGATAAAGTAACTGTTATAAAGAAAAGACAAGAAGCTAATAAATAATCTCATAGATAGTGTAATAAAGGTTACAGATTTTTTTTTTTCTTAATTTTACATTAATATCATTAATAAGTTTGGTCGTAATAAATCATTTCTTGAATCTCTTCTTATAATTTTCAATTTCTTTCAAAGTCAGTGCATCTTTACCTGTCCATTGAGCTGAAGAACCACGATTCTTTAGTTTAGTAATTCTTGATGTCGAACTTTTAAAAATTTCTTCCATGTATAAAGGTGCAATTGGTCCGAAAACTTTATCTGGGTCAACATATTGTTGTTTGAGTAGAATATTGCGAAGTTCTGGAGAATTAGCCCAATCTTTCAAAACTATACCTTCATCATCATCTTCACTTTCTGAGAAAATTTCTGGTAAAACTATAGGATTTCTTGGGGTCACGGGACTTTTTGATAAACTTGAAGTATTAATTATTGGAATATTTGTATTTGAGGAATTTGCAGTAGTTGGTTTAATTTCATTATTTAATCGAGCATGTTGTAACACTGCAGCTTTCATCAATGCTTGACTATTGACAGGATTAGTTTGTTTCAGTTTTTTTTCAAGTTCTGCATTTCCATTCAATAAAGGTCTTTTATTTAACAGGCTTTGTTGTTCTCCAGTACGACGACGTTTGGCATCTTGAATTTGTCTTGAATTCTGTGGTGCAATTTTAGTACCAACTTTTCTTGGATGTTGATTTTTAGTAGTTAATTCTTCTTCTGTTTGAGTTCTTCTTTTTAATTGATTTTGATCAATCGAAAATGATTTTTGGCGTTGATCCTTTTTAACTTCTAATGAAACTGCAGTTAAACCTTTACCATTTGATTTTCGTTTTGTATCATCTTGCGGCTTACTCAATGACATGCTTGTTAAACCTTTTAGTTGATACTTTGAATGAATTTCTTTACTTTTAGATGGCGATTTAGAGTTCATATTCATTTCATGTCTCAATGGTCCGTAAATGCTACTGACTGGTGAAAACTTTATGACATCACGTTTTTCTTCATCCGCATCGAATGTTGATTCTGCGTTTGCAGGACTATCTATTGCACCAACAATGTTAAGATCTGGGGTGCCTTGCTTCAGCTTATTCTGAAATTGTGGGGCTTTGAAGCTATTTGAGCTTGTACTTACTTCTCTTTGTATAGGTTTCTTTTTAGGAGATGGGGACCCCATATAACTATGGTTAGTTTCAATCTTAGATGTTGGTTGTATTAACATAGCATTTGAAATATTACCATTACGATCTTCATCTAGAATAGATTGAGTTTCTTTAATGAATTTTGACTTTGCATTTCTCAGAGTTGACGTAACGGATGAAAATAAATTAGAAATTGGTGAAGTATTCTTAATTGAGTTATTTGGGCTCTCCAAATCTGTTTGTACTAATTTAGGGGTATTTCCACTACCGATTTTCGACTTTAAAGGTGCAAGAATAAGTCTTGATCTAGTTGGTGAATTATTTACCTTTGTTGGTGAATCTTTTGGCTTTGTTGATGGTGGAATTTTTGTTTCAATTAAAGTTGGAATTTTGGAATTTGATATTGATAATAAGTCAGCTTTTGATGACAGGTTAGGGTATAATAAAGAAGTAGTTTTTTCTAGTTTTTCTTTTGAATTCTCTTGATTTGAAAATGATAACGGATCATCGAATATGCTTAATCTAGTCTTTTGTGGCTCTTGCCTTTTTGTTGATTTGACAGTTAAGGGACCTCTATGAGGTAATAATGCAAATCCTTGACTTTCCCTATGGTTATAATGTGGAGGGGTATGAGAAGATTTTCTTGATTTTAGTTGGACATCATCACTTACCTTATCATCATTTAATGGCAATTTGATAGTTGTGAATGATCTTTCAAAGATATCTTTAACTGTTGGTTCGTGAAATATATCTGACACATTAGCAGCATCTTCAGTTGCGCTTTTAAAAGAGCCTTCTTCTGGCTCTGGTTCAGGTTCTTCTGGCCCTAGTTGTGTCTCTGGTTCTGGTTCTTCTGGCTCTAGTTGTGTCTCTGGTTCTTCAGATTTTTGTTTGTTTTTATTAATAATACTTCTTCTAATTGATTTTTTGATAGCTTGAAAAGAATTGTCTTCATCCATTGAAGCGTCATAATCTTCATGTTGTTCGCTTGGTAACCGTTTCAATTGGAAAGAAACGGACTCTTCTTTTTCTTGAGGTGATTTGAATTTTTCATCTATTACTTCTTCATGCTCTTCAGCTTGCTTGTCAGCTTCTTTGAGTTTCTCTATTGGGGTATCAATTTTAGTATTCGGTGTTGATTCATGTAAAGCAAAAATCTCCTCAATTGAACCTTTCTCAATAATATCTTCAGTGACTTTAACATTACTTTGATCTTTTGCAGATTCATAGCTAGAATCTGACTTCTCAGAAATACTCAGATCTAAAACACCATTTGGCTTTCCCTTTTCCTGTGATTTATCCTGAAATATTTTATTGATTTTAGATGCTATTGGAGACAGGGTATATGGCGATCTCTTGATGGGACTTTTAACATTTGCAAAAGATATAGGTGAAAGCCTTAACACATTAAGATCAATTTCTTTCAGTGTAGTGGTTTTTTTTGTAGGTGACTTCAAAGCCAATACTTGATTTCCTAGTTGTTTCACAGATGAATTTCCACCCCTCAATTTAGTTGGTGATTCTAACAATAACCTTGGATTTCTAAACACATTAAAGTTAGTATAGATATTAGATTAGACGGTCACATCCATGGATAATACTCACGTTTCTTGATCATTCAGCACATCGTTCATTTGCTCATCTATCCAAGTGAGTTCAGTAGCAACAGAGTGAGCAAATTGTTCAAGATCTGTACTCATTAGATCATGGAGAGTAAACAGCTCTTTTTTAATCCATTTAGACGTACCAGGAACTTCATCTTTCCTCTTAGCAGCACTTATACTCCACAATGACATCTTTATGAAAGCGATCTAAATCAGGATTTTGATAAGACAGTCAGCGAACTAATCCGGCTTTTCTTATATTTTTAGCTTTTTGTTGTATTTTTCTATCACTTATTTTTTTTTGTTTACTTTTCACAAAAAAAAAAACAAAACGATTAAACTCGTTACTATAGTTACTACAACAGCAAAATTATGCTCTAAAAACATATATGAATTAATTCACATCAGAGTACTTCTTGCTCCGACTTCACTACTTGGTACACCATCTGGTAAGTTACCATCACGACCAGTTTCAAACTTTTTATAAATGGACAACAAATTGTTCTTTTCAGATACAGAAATACTTGGTTTTGTATCACTCAAAGAAGATAAAAAATCATTATGTTTGATGTAAACACCAGGATCTGATTTCTTTGAAGCCTTCTTCTTTAAGTTCTGTTGTTTATCCTTTTCAATGTTTTCGAATAATGGTTGAATCTGACCTAATAGTTGAGTTCTTTGATTTGGTTTCAATTCAGTGTTGAATTTTTGATTCAATGAAACTTGGAAAAACTCATGAATTTCATTGTTTAATTCATTATTTAGTTCTAATTCACCTTCACTTTTCAACTGGTCAGCTTCTAATTTCTCATGAACCGCTTTTAAATAAGCATTGTAACCTAAAGCTTGTAAATCTGCACCTGAAAATCCATCAGTTTCTTCAGCTATGAGTTCTAATGAAACATCTTTATTTAATAGCATTTTTCTGGTCACTGATTTCAGAATATCTAATCTATCTTCATAGTTTGGCATGTCACAAATAACTGATTTATCCAATCTACCAGGTCTTAGTAACGCAGAATCAATTAAATCAGGTCTACTTGTTGCAGCTAAGACGTAAACACCATCTAACCCTTCAGCACCATCCATTTGTGTCAACATTTGATTGACAACTCTATCAGTGACACCAGTAGAATCATGACCTCTTTTAGGAGCAATTGAGTCAAATTCATCAAAAAATAAAATACATGGTTTTGCAGCCTGAGCTCTTTCAAATAATTCACGAACTGATTGTTCAGAAGCACCAATATATTTATTCAAAATTTCAGGACCTTTAACAGAGATAAAATTTAAGCCACATTGTCCTGCAACTGCTGATGCTAATAAAGTTTTACCACAACCTGGATATCCATATAATAAGATTCCTGATCTTAATCTTAAAGTGGCAGATTTGAAAATTGGTGCATATTTAGTTGGCCATTCTAAAGTTTCTAGTAAAATTGATTTAGCTTGAGTTAAACCACCAATATCTTGCCAATTTGTTGTTGATTTTTGCAATTTAACACCTCTTAAATTTGATGGCGTATAACCTTTGATGGCAGTTGAAAATATGTCATTTGATATGAGGATTTTAGCATCATCATTTGATTCTATTGATAGATATACAAGTTCATGATGGATTCTATCTGCTAAAACCTTCAAGTCACCAGGCAAATAGCCTTCAGTTTCTAAAGCCATTTGTGAAGCATCAAAATCCTTTGATAATTGTAAATTGAAAATCTTCAAATATTCTTGTAAGATCTTATTTCTAACATCTTTATTTGGAGCAGCTATACCAAAGAATTCTTCAATACAATGACTTGAATATAATAAATTATTGACCGATTCTTTTGATCTTGTTGTTGCTAAAATCATCAAGTTTCTGGATCTATTGATTTGATTAACAGCTTGGATGAAATATTCAGATAATTGACGAGTTTGAGCAGAATCACCTTGATCTGTATCAGCAGGAAAAATATTTTCTAATCCTTCAAATACTAGTAAGGAAGGACTATACCATGCACATTGTTTTAACCAAAAATCTAACTTTAATTTCAAATTCAACCTCGCTTCTCTTGAATATTCATTACAATCAATTTTCAAAACAAAGAATGATTTGTCATGAAATTTCTTAGTTATTTGTTCAATTATGATTGATTTACCAGAACCTGAAGGGCCATGAATTAAACCACCAACGTTGCCCTTTCTTAGTTTCTTTTCAATTTTTTTCAATAAATCTTCTTGACCGATTGGGAATTGAGTTTCTGTTATAGGTTCATCTTTTAAAGGTGCCGGAACTTTTGATATTGGAATAATTCGCTCATCACCTATCTTTATTGAAACTTTAGATTCTTTAGTTGGTAATATCCACGGAATTGATTTATCTTTAAATTTCAGAAACCCACCTTCTTTTAATCCATCAATTATAGGAATAAATGAGTTATTGGTTAGAACAGAGTTATTTAAACCTAATTCCAAATATTGTTTATCTAAGAGTTCTTTTATTTCTTTATTTTTTTGTCTTTGAAATTCTTTTTCCTTCTTAGATGATTCGTTATTGATTGATAAATTGTCATCTTTATTAACAGATTTTGATTCTGTTGTTAGTGGGTGGAATATCAATTCAGGAATATCATCATAATTAGGTCTAAACAATTTCTCTAATTTAACAATATTACCAACTGAATTAGCAACACCCAATGAAATTGATAGGATTTTAGAAAGTCCAATTTCTCCATGAATTTGATCATTATGAATCAGTTGAGCAACGACTTTGGCTGAAGCTTCAATCTCTTGTGGTTGTTGCTGTTTACTTGGTTTTTGTTCTTCAGGACCTTTAATTATTGAAACGTTAACGAATTCTGCATTTTCTAAAACTGGCTGAATTTCATTGAAATTAGCATAGACCTGGTAAAGGTTTGAATTTTGAACATTTTTAAATAATGCATGAGGTAATGCAATACCTCTTGAAAGAATAAATGGGGCATTTTCATGATTTCGACGACTACTTGAAACAGATCTAACAGACTGGGATTTTTTCTTTTGAGTAGGTCTTCTTGTTTTAGGGGCAATATGAAATTCAGCAGATGGTGATATTTTAGCAAATTTTAGTTTGCCTTGAGGTTCTGGGGTGATTTTCAGAACTTTCAAAGTTGCAATTATTGAATCTGATATATAAACTATTAGATTGGAATTTAGTTCCACTGCTCGTGTTTGATAAATTAGATTGTTTTCTAAAGCACCTGCATGTAATTCAATAGTTTCCCAATCTGATGGAGTTAAAGGTTCAACTTCAACTGTTGTAGCGGACGGTGGCTCAAGTATAAGACCAATGTTAACTTCTGAAGAGCTTGATAGTCCATTTATTTTAGCAAATGATGGATCCATTTCAATGAATTCTGAAGACATCCCATTCCAACCAGCGTGAGCAAAAACAGGTTGATGCTCTCTGTTAGTCCATTGAATCTGTACAATGATATCTTGAATATTCTAATAATCGCTTGTTAGTGAATATTTTGTGGAGTAGAGCATCTGAAGACATACCAAGGCAGTTGAGAAGGCCATTTCAGCCAGACTGTGAGGCAAGGAAACAAAGTTGTTTCTCGATGGTCTCAAGACAACTTTCACGTTATTCTGTTCCATTCTGGAGTCAACTTTACTGGGTTGAAACTTGAGAGTACTGGCAAAAAATTGGTTAAGTTGTCAATTTCGTATATACAAAGAAGATAACAAAGGGAAAAAAAGTTTCGAGAAGATTGATTTTCGCTTTGTTTGTGTACTATTTTGAAAGACATATATACCTAACTTGAAGAAATGGCACTGCAGTTCCTCTTGTGTATGAACCGTCAGGGGAAAGTACGGCTTGCAAAGTACTACTCTGCATTTTCTGTGAGTTTTTAGTTATACTATTGAGATTGATTTATCAACTAACAGATTTGTATAGAATGCAGAAAAGTTCAAAATCAATGTTGATATTCACAGGTTAATCAGTTCTAGAGAACACAGAAGGTTGAGTAACTTTGTGGAGTATAACGAGAACACTAAATTAGCCTATAAGAGATATGCTGGTCTTTTTTTCATAACAGCAATTGATATAAATGACAATGAATTGATTTATTTATCTTCGATTCATTTATTAGTTGAGATATTAGATCAATACTTTGAGAATGTTAACGAATTAGATATTGTGTTCAATTTTTATAAAGTTTATCAGGTATTGGATGAGATGTTTTCAGCTGGTGAAATACAGGAGACTTCAAAGACTGTCATACTTAACAGGCTGGCTCTGATTGATTCTCTTGAATGAGAATGATATCTATACACATAAACACTTATATTAATGACTATAATTTATGATCTATGGGATACTTTGTATTTCAACTGAAATGCTCGACATTTGTCAATTCTTTCTGAAACAATTTATCAACTAGTCTGTTGATATCTTCACTGACTTGTTGAATATTTTTGCCATCGACAACAATAGTATTCCAATTCTGTTCACTAAAGAACAATTCAAACTGTTTCTTAACTTTCAATTGAAATTCTTGTACTTCATACCTTTCATCTCCAAATCCTTCTCTATTTGAACTATCTTTCAAATTCAAAAAAATAGTCAAATCAGGTTTAGGCAGCCCTATATCTGGATTATAACACCATGTTCTATCTATCCCTTTCGATGCAGTATACGCAACCCCTGAATAAACGTATCTATCCAAAACGATATCAATCCCATCCTGCAGTTTTTGTGTAATTATTGGAGCTAGTTCCCATCTATTTGCACTGAATAACAAATGAGCAGCTTCATCACTCAAGGAAAATGATTTATCGACTAGATATGTGTTTATGAGTTTGCCAATTGGTGTAGTTCTGTCTAAATTTTAAATAGTTAGTATAGATCCTTATAAATGTAGGCTTGAACATACCTGGAAATTTAATCAATTCAACAGAGCGACCTTGTTTCTGTAATGCTTCAACAAGGAGTGTAGTTTGTGTAGTTTTTCCTGCGCGGTCCAAACCTTCAATCAGAATTAAATGGCCTCTTTTAACCATTTTGTTATTCAATTAATTAAAGGTAGGTATTAAAATGATCAGTACTGGAAAAGCGCGTCATATATTATGTCATGAAAATTTATTACAGTATGTGAAATGAAGAGAATCAACATGATCTGGATGCTGCTTCTTTAGTTGCTTTTATAGATGTCTATAATCTTCAAAAACTCAGAAGTGATCCTGAATCAAACTAAAGCTTCTAAAAATTTTTTTTGTTTATAGTGAAATATTGGCTTTTTTTTCTATATCTGGTTCAAATCAATAGTATGGATTTGATAAAGTGTATTGTTTCAGTTAGTAATTCAAGTGGTATAACTATAACTCAATGGGTTATTGTGGTGAGTTGTTTCCCAGATCGTAATTAAACTAAATATTGGTCAGAACAATAGCACAACAATAGCACAACATGATGAGGTTGGTAAGGTAAGATTAAAGATGTACTCATTAAGATTGAAAAGTATAGATGGGTCAGATTTGAAAGCTAATGAGACTGTGGTAATTGGTGATAAACTAAAGAAAGTAAGGAAAGAATGAAAATGTGTTAAAATAAATTCTATAAATTTATCTAAAAACCACAATTTTCTGGACACAAAAACAAATGGAATCTGGATTTAAAAATCAGTTGGTTTGAACTTTTTGTTAAGAAGATATTGTAATTCTTTTTCCAGGTTTAAGGTATTAAGACTTTAAGATTACAGCATTCGAATTTCGCATGTGTTTTGTTTTTTCTCTTAAATCGTTTATTTTAAAGCTATACAACTAAGTACATTCCCTAATTTGGTATTCTATTTCTTACATTTTCTTCTTTATAATCTTCTGGTTCAACTGAATTTTTCCTTCTGGGAGTGTTGCACACAAATTTATTAGCATCGGTTCACTTCTGGCCAGCCATCCATCCATACTACTCAGTCGAACCCAATGCGGCACAGTTTAGTTTCTAGTGTGTCAAACAAAAATATAAAAACCTCTCGGTCGCCAAGTTGGTTTAAGGCGCAAGACTGTAATGTTTAAAATGCAAAGTAATCTTGAGATCGGGCGTTCGACTCGCCCCCGGGAGATGTTTTTAATTTTTTTTTTTGCGTGTAAGTATTTTTATAGTCATTAAAACTTTGTCTATACAGTCTTAAACTCCATCTCTTTCTGGCGTACCTTCATCTCATTTTTTAGATAATAGATATATAATAAACCCCAAATGGCAAATACTAAATACGTATTGCGTTAATAGTTATTTGAACTTATTTTCTATTTGTTACTTGTTAGATAATTTTAGCATTAAGAAAGAAAATGTAGAATGTAGAACATGATTTTTCTTTTCTAACAAACATTGCTCTGATGTATTCTCGTTTATCAGCAAAAAAGCACTAGGATATGTACCACAATTATCGATTGAACATTTTATAAATGAAAGTTGCAAATGTCCAAGTATCGAATTTCCTTTCGAAACTTGAACACCATTTTGAGCAACCTCTAATAAAAATAATTCATTGAATCCTGGTAATTTTGATGAATGATTATGTAGTGGTTGATCTGGATCAGACTTTTAGATTGGTACATAGTTCAGGTCCACCAAATCTTGGTTCTCCATTGTTATTCAACTAAGTATTGTTATTAACATAACATAAAACCAAACCACTTTCCACATTAACACTTTTTACAGCTCTGGAAATAGATTATATAATGTCAAATTTGTATTATCTGATAAGTTTAATTATTGATATGATTAATACCAACAGATGCAGTGTTGAATTAGAAGAAGTACTCTAAAGAGATTCTTTTTGTTATAATTTGAACAATTCGATATGACTCTTCAACGAGAAGTCGTAGTGTAAATTTGGTGCTGAATGATAAAAATTTATGTGAAACTTTTAGGCATATTTTGATGATACTTGTTTATTGGTTTGGTTGATCGTTACTTGACATATCGCTTGTTACACCTCAATTCCATGATTGTACTCCTTGGTAATCTTAATAGTTAAGTGTTTAGCTAATACTTGATTCTAATTCAATATCAAAGTTTCATGTATATTTATACTTTTATCGATACATAATTTTTTGTGATCAGCCTATTATTCTTCTAACAAATATCTGACCAAGTTTTTATAACCAATAACAGCATTTTTCAAATCAGTTAAAGAAACGTGTTCATCAATAGTATGAGCATTCAAAATTGAGCCAGGACCATATAGATATTTACTTTTAACATCTTTTTTTAAGTTAGGAACATCTGTGAAATATGCTAATACAGTTTCATCAAATCCTGGAATTTCATGATCCAAATAAACTGGCTCTTCTAATTGAATATCTGTTATTTGAATGTTATGAAACTCTTGATTTTCTAACTCGACTAGACCATGAATAATCTCCTTAACCTTTTTAGAATCATGTGCAACCCTAATTAAGACTTTAGCTTTGGCAATTGGTGAAACAACATTAGCTGCAACGCCAGCATCAATTAGACCTGGATTTATGGTTGAATTTCCTAATAGTTCATCACTTGGCAGTTCAGCATCTATTATTTTATTTAATAATTTAATTAACTTGAAATTTGCATCAATACCTAACGCTGGATATCCAGAATGGGAAGCTTTACCTGTAATTTCAACATCAAAATTATAAATACCTTTATGACCAACACCTAATTTCAATTCGGTTGGTTCACCAAAGATGACATGCTCCCAAGATGCATCTAATTCATCGCTTGCTTTACGCATACCGATCCCATCAACTTCTTCACCAACGACAAATAACAACGCAACATCACCAGAATTAATCTCTTGAGAATTCAATAATTCTAAAACTGATATTATTTGAGTTGCCACTGAAGCTTTAGCATCATTAGACCCACGACCATAAACCAAACCATCTTTTTCATAGTATTTGAAAAAGGGTGGAACAGTATCAATGTGAGAAGTTAATAAAATTTTAGTGTCTTTTTTTGACCCATAATAAGCATATATGTTATTTCTATTTAATGTGATAGGCTGGATCTCGACAGTAAGACCCTTTTGAGTAAGATAACTGTTTAAAAATTCCGCTACTTCCAATTCTTCACCACTGACAGATTCAATTTCAATCAATGATTTATGAAGACTTATTAATTCATGTTCTTCTGATAAGAATAATCTGATTGGACTGTAAAATAGTAATTGTTGAAAAATTGACGCTGCTGAACATAATGAAAAGACTATGAGCAAAATGACTTTGTTAAGGATCATGATTGGTCCTTAATTGGTAGAAACAGGTGTGAAGCAAATGCAAGTAGATATACTGTCAACTTATATAAGGAGAGTGTAAATACTAAACAATTTGTTTTTCTAATTTTCGGCCAATTTATTTCGTTCATGTATACAGTATAAGCGTATACTTGACAGTCTAATTACAGTAATACTGATAAGGTGATTAAACAATATTTGATAAATGGGATAGCTACATAAGTAAATAAGTAGCAAAATTGTAATTTATATCGTGTATTATTACAACAAAAAATTAATAGACCCACAACACAGATCCAAAATAAAAAAAATCAATCATTTCATATTTTCCTTCGTATACATAGCCTTTAATATAAGTCCACCAGTTATTCTAGGTCCAATATTCACCATTTTCAGAATCATTTCTATTCAATATTAGCTTTTTGAATTTGTTTTCACTTTTATCTCAGAATCGTAACTTTTGGTCTACTGGCTTACTTCATGTTGAGCATTTGAATTATTAGATGTCTCCGTTCTTTTCAAGATGTTTCTCCAAATCTGCACCTTGGATAATTAGAACGTTAAGACCTTTATTAATTGGCTTTTAGATCCAAGAAACTCAAATTAGAAAATTCTTTTATATCGATTCATTTCGGGTAATTCTGTAGATAACAGATAACATGAAAAATATTCTTACGAAAGTGAGTAACTAAATGCAAACTCAAATACTAGCTAAACTGACATGGTCTAACACATCATACTATATAAAAGATTGGTTTAAGCTTTGAATAAATCTTCATGGCAAACTAACGGTATTTATCTCTAAAACTCATTCGTTGAGATGTCTACTATTAATTGAAATTCAGTTACTTCACAAATAACCACTTTTTGTTGAATTTTGAATGTGTAATATAGCTACAAGCAAATAGAGTTTAAAATATACTTAACGAAAATATAACAAGCAAAAATAGAGTTTAAAATATACTTAACGAAAATATACAAAGGGAGAATATAGTGTTTTTATTCAATTTATATCGATTGAACCGAAGCAATGTTCTCTAGTGATAATAAAAACTTGTTCAATTGTAGTATAGTAAAAAGCTCATTAATTTTTTATGTTTGATATTAGCTATAGTAGCGTAATTTCTTGGAAAGTTTTACTTTTAACTGTTTTTTGTGGTTTCTGATATTTAGAAGAAATTTTGTAGGTTTTGTTAATTTTTTTGTGGTACCTATTCTTATACTTAATGTCCCAATTTTTGACATCTGCAAGTGAGACCAATGAAGAACATTGTTTTGTGTTTCGATGGTACGGATAATAAATTTGGACCAGCTCCATTCACGAATGTACTAAAAGTATTTAGACTTTTAGATAAAGATTCACCAGATAAACAAATCTGTTACTATCAGCCAGGAATTGGAGCTTCTATGCAAATTAAGCCTGAGAATCTGAGTTATGATTTGGAAAATCTATATGATACAATAGATTCTCTGGTGGCTTTCAGCTTAGATGAGCATATAATCCAAGCTTATAAATATTTAATGAAATTTTATGAAGAAGGTGATAAGATTTATATGTTTGGCTTTTCACGTGGTGCGTTTACTGCTAGAGTATTATGTTCCATGATAGATAGAGTTGGCCTATTGAATAATGGTTTGGAAGAATTAGTTGAAGGTGCTTGGAGTATTTATAGTGCATGGGAATATGCTGCTCAGCCAAGTCAACCTGATTATACAACCACTTTAGTTGATGAATTTCAAAACACATTTTCAAGATCCAAACATCCTCATATTGAATTCTTAGGATTATTTGATTGTGTTAATTCTGTTGGGTTAGTTAGAGATAGAATGTTTCCATTTACTTCTAAATTTAAAACCGTTAATCAAATTCGACATGCTGTTAGTCTTGATGAAAGAAGAGTTAAGTATAAGGAAAGTTTAATTTTCCCTAACCCTCGAAGAACAGGGCTTTCGGATTCACTAAGATCTAGTGAGGATAATTCTAAAGTGACTTCTTATAGATCATCAACTGTTGATAGTTCAAGTGACATTCAAAAAGTTCGAGATGCCCAAAGAATGGTTAAAGATATTCAAGAAAGACTAAAAGCTTCAATTCATCTAAGAAGTTCTAACTCAAGTCATTTATCACATTCTTCTCTTAATATTGATAAGACTAGATTACTAAATGGTGATTTTCAAGAAATTTGGTTTCCTGGAAATCATGGAGACGTTGGTGGTGGTTGGAATCCAGATATTAACGGACAATTTATTTCTAACTTACCATTAAGATGGATTGTATCAGAAGCTATTAAAAATGGAGTTTATTTTAGAAAAGCAAAAATTGTTGAATTTTCTTTAAGATATTCAACTTTAGATTCATTTTTATCATGTTCTCATGATATTTTGCAATTCAAATCAAATAAACTAACCTATAGGCTTTCATCAAATGAAAGATTCAATATTTACAAGTTATCAAATACATTAACTCGTAAAGATAAAACAGTTCCATACTTTAGATCTTCTGATATACCAGATTCCATCAAGGCTTTATTAGAAGGTGGTCAATACTTAATACAAAGTGTCAAACAAATCAATTTTACAACGTTTAGTTCAGAAAGTCTACAGAATTATAGAGTTATTAGTGAAATTTTCAGTCATTATCATGAATTACCAAACGATAAAATTCAAGCAACTGATGGAAATGGAAATGGTAAAGTATGGAGAACTATGATGTGGTGGATCTTAGAGTTGTTACCATTTTATTCAAAAATTGAAGATGAAAAAACTTGTCAATGGACAGTTTCTTATATTCCTAATTTTGGAAGATCAAGAAGGTTGCCAAAATATGCAACGTTACATTGGAGTGTATTTTGGAGGTTAAGATATTGTAAAGATTATGATCCAAAAAATTTACCAGATTATGTTAAAAAATTATTAGAAGATCATCCAATTTTAATCAGTGAAGAAGATGAAGAACTGGACGATGAAACAATAAGTCGTGATTTTTGTGGTGATTCTGAGATTTTGAAAAAAGTTGAAGGTGAAACTAAAGAGAAGTTGACATTGTGGGAGTTAGAAGAATGGAGAAACGTTCCTGATGATTTAGATGATACATTGAAACTGTTTGGTTATCTTACTGATTCATTAAGTGTTTAATAAATTGAAAAAGACCATTAACCAGTACTACTCAAAAAGTTAGACGACAAGAATATAATTAAATGTGTATCATGTAGTTATACCTATTTACAGTAATGATTTTTTTTTTCTAAATCTTGTGATCTTATAGTTTTAACTCAGATATCAAAAGAATAAATCTATAAGACCTTCGTCATCTTTTATATAATTTCTGAGTAATAATTAGTGAAGTTAATCATTTTAAATTCTTTTATAAGATTCTTAAAACAAAAGAATAACGTTTATGAAAATTCACAACATAATATCACACACACCTCTCTCCCCTCACCTTCATTGTATTTCCTAAGAAATAAATATAATGTAGTATCAAAAAAATAATAATATAATAAAAAAAAAATCGTTAAAAAATTTGTCATGTCCAATGAAAATAATAGTAATATGAAAACTTAAACCAAACACCCCCCCTTCACATCTCTCTAATAAATAATTCATCAATCACGTTGATGAATCTAACCGATAATTAAGTTGTCACCATCGAATTCATATTCTGGAACTTCTAAATTTAATGGAGCTGGACCTTTTCTAATTCTACCTGAAATATCATAATGGGAACCATGACAAGGACAGAACCAACCACCGAAATCACCAGCTTCACCGATTGGAACACAACCTAAATGAGTACAGATACCTAACATGACTAACCATTCTGGAGTTTTCACACGATCAGCATCATTTTGAGGATCTCTTAATGAAGAAATATCAACTTTATTAGCTTCATCAATTTCAGCTTGGGTTCTGTGTCTGATGAAAACTGGTTTACCTTGCCATTTAACGACAACGTTTTTACCTTCTGGAATGTTACCTAATCCAACTTCAACTTTAGCCATAGCTAAAACATCAGCAGAAGCAGACATTGTGGTTAAGAAGGCCTCAACGGTAGATTTACCACCTGCGGCAGATAGTAGACCTAATGAACCAACAGTGAAATAGGTGAATACTCTACCTTTGTCAGAAGTACCTTCTGGTTTAACATAGTCACCAAAATCTGGAGTTCTGTATGTTGATTTTGCTAAAACTGAGGATGATGAGATTAGTCTTGATTGACCTGTTAAATAGATAGTTAGTATTAGATGTTTTATCAAATAGAAATTGAGATTAGAAATGAATTGCAATATAACTGTTCGTACACATAAAACATTGATTTAAACATAGACTCATTCAATTCTTCTCTGATTTCAATGTAATATTATAAATTCGAGAACAAATAGACATACCTAAAGCTCTAGTGGATTTTAAAGCAGTTCTTAAAGCAAGCATTTTGTGTGATTGAAATAAAGATTTGGATGAATGTCAAAATAGGTTAAACATAAAAAATATGTTTTTTTTTTTTTTTTTTTCAATGATTATTTTTTTTTTTTACAATTCGAAAAAACTTCAATCTGATTGGCTTTCGTGGCCCAAACACAAATGTCCGTATTGGGGCAGCACTTCTTACATAATAAATTACATAATTCATAATTATTTTTTTATTTAAGCCCAAATCCTTCACTTTCTAAAATACTTAAATCCAATTTATTAACCATTTCCTCTTTACTTTCATATTCATAAATACATAACTCATTAAAACAGGTATGGGCAACAGGCAATTTCCTAACTTTGTGATGCTGGAAATTCTTTAATCTTGTAATCTTAAAACTCATTGTTGATATTCCTGTTGCTGGTATTCTATTAGATCCTGTAACAAAACTTAAGAATAATTTCTGTTTCTCATAATCTAAACTTTCAAACCACTCCCAAAACCATTTAACCAAATCACTTCTAATTGCTTCATTACTATTAATCCATCCATCATACTTTGTTATTGTCTTAAATGATTCAACATCAATTTTTTTTTCATTATATCCACAAATTAACATCTCAATTTCCTTTGCTGAAAATAATGATAATGCATTACCACCAATAACTAAATGAAATCCATTATAAAAGCTTTTGAACTGAGATTCAATCACTTTATTCAAATAGAAATCAACGTATTTGTTGATATAATCTCTTTTATTATTAAAATTAACATCAATTTTTTCTCCATTTGGTATCAATTGTTTAGTGATTAAGTTACCATAAAAGTCTTTAATTTCAACTTCAAATGTTAACCCTAAATTATCAAAATCTTCTTTTTTATACGTTAATAATTTCTTTAAATTTAATCCAGTTGTTGGACAAATCTCAATAAAATCATCTAATGAAACTTTTTGGCTCAATAATTTTTTATATAAAGCTAATGGAAATCTTAAATCCAATATAATAGAATTATAAATAGCCAGTCCTAATACAACTCCCAACATATAATATAACTCATCATTTCTTTCTATTGGCATTGGTGCAAACCAACATAAATGTGAATCCTCATGATAAGTAAACATACCATTGCCTTTGACGTTAAATAATTCTTTAGTCAATAATAAAAACCACTCTTTTTTCAATCCGCCAACGTCAATACCTGGTTCATTAACAAATTCAATCTTTAAAGCCTTTTTCAAATCATTTTGATTTTTTTTAATACTGTTCAATGAATCAATTATAATATAATCTCTTCTTATAAAAAGTTTTAAATTAACTTCGATTATTTGTTTCTTATCCAATGCTTTCAAAAAAGCTTCTTCAGCCTTTTTTTCCATTGTCTTTCTTGCTTCGTATTCCAAAATTGAGATTTTAGCTCCTAGTGATAATAGAAATGGATATTGACAAAATGTTAATTGCTGTCTCGGTGGATATACTCCAGGAGAATTGATAGTTGAAATACCACCATTTCTAATCAATTTATAAATGATATCTTCTGGACTATTCTTATTTGAGTTATTGAAAGTATTTTCCCAAGTTTCAAAATCTTGTTTTATAAAAATATAATCCACTAATGTGTTGTAAAATGTATAAATTGGCAATCTATTTCTATTTCTATTAAAAAATATGGATAATAATCTTGCAGCTGATTTCAAATGCCATTCTTGTCCATAATCTGATAATTTCAGTTTCACTTCTGAATTTTTCAAAACTTCCAATGAACTATTTCTGTTGTTTGATAATACTCTCCTCCAATCTCCCCAGCTATTAAATCCATTTTGAATACTCAATGGAAGTTGAGCCCATGATCTTGATTTTGGTGGAGTGTTAGTATCTAAACGTGATGTTGAAGCCGATGAAGCATTTCCATTTAATTTAGATGAACCATATTCATTTAGCGTTGGACTGTTTTGATTTGGTATCATATTATTTGGAATCAGATTCAAATTCTTATTTGATAAATTTTTGTTGATTAATCTAGTTAAATGGAACGTTATATAAAGATTTAATAATTGAACTTTGTACTCAAATCTTGAAAGTAGTGAAAATGATAAACAATTTGATAAAAAGGATAATGATTCAGAATTTGAATTTGATAGATATCCAATTATTCTTTTGATTATTTCATATGATAATGATTTGATCTCAGGGACGTTTAATCTACTTTTATTGTTATTTCTTTCATGATATAAACAATCTGGTAAAGTTGGAATTTCGAACAATATCAGTAACCATCTAATATTAGAAACGTTTGATAAATAAGTAGGAGGGCGTCTTAAAAGCTCATTCGAGGCTAATAAAAGTTTAAAGAATGGTCGTATTGTGGGTAAAGATGTTAGAAGATTGTATGTTGATTCAAGATCTCTATAATTGATTCTTTCATAATTTGAGTTCTCAGTAGTCAATAAGAATGAGTTACTTAGTAATGAGATAGAACTGAAGATTGCTTCAATGTACTCTTCAACTGGTTTATAAATCTCATGTTTAGACGAGCCAGCAGGTGCTTTAGATTCACAATTTCTTATCAAATGTTTTAAACCTTGGTAATTCAATCCTTTAATTTTTAATTTTGGGCCTTCTGTCGCATGATTAGTACTAGTGTTGTTGTTGTTGTTTTCGAGCGTAACTGTAGATTGACATACAGAGCATTTATACTTGGAAACTGTTTCTGGTAATTTCACGTAAGTCCCACAACAAGGACAATTACTCACCACGACATCATTTGAAGTCAGTGAGTTTTCACTTGTGGTATCTGAGTGGAACGACTGAGGCCGATTCAGACCAAATATGTTTAACATGAGAGATGGAAAAGAGACACAAAAGAGCAGCTATTTATGAAAGCAACAAACTTGATCAAAAGATATCCAGATAACTCAAACAATCTTTTAACAAGGAACTTGAAAGTTGAAATGAAAGAAAAATGTGTCAGTTTTATACCGAATTTTTGTTTGTGTCCGTTTTACACAAATGTGGTGTTTGGATGAAACTGATTTGATTTCAATTTTGTTAGTGAAAGACTGAATAGAGTGTGATTTTTGTAAGACCAAAATGTCGTTCATTACGAGGAAGCTGAATGGTGATGGGGAGGTGGTGAAGCTGCTGTATTCCGGTTTGATCAGTGACAGGGTGTTGCATCTGGTTATTGTCAGAAGGAACTCAATTGATCTTAGTACCTTAGATGAGGTTATCAAATCAAGAAAATCTATACCAATTTGGGATGATATAATAGATTGCTGTGTATTTCACCCAGTTGACGATATTCCCGGTGACTGGCTTATAATTACTACAAGTTCCAATAAAGTAATCATACTGGCATTCAAATCAAATCTAGAACATCTTGTAATAGAGGAAATATCACTAAATCAAGATGGTAAGAATGTTAACTTATCAATCAGTCCAAAAACATTATGTACAGATTCACAAAGCCACATATCGTTCAGTACAAGCCAAGGCATTTTGTGTGTTTATGACATATACAAATCCAAAGGTTTGAATAATTTTGAAAAAAGATACAGTGCATTGAAATCTAATAAGAAAGATAGCAGTAAATTGTTCAATGATGTTGAATTATATGATATATCCAAAAATCAGAGGCGAATTTCAATATTCCTAGAGTCAATAACTTTAATACCTACAGATAATGATGAAAAAGTTAGTTACTCCATACTTTACAGAAATGACATATACGAGTACTTTAGTGATTTGATAACAATTGAAAATGGAAAGTTATCGTTTCATCAAAATCATTCTTTCAAAGGCAACGATATAAGTTCAATTGAAATTTCATTAAAAAGAAACTTGGGAACATTTTATTTCAGTTTAGACTCAACAATGTTGAAGCTTAATAAGAGTAATGTTCCGTTTATTGAAGTAAATCCAAATATAATCAGTATTGATAAAAAATCCACAATCAAACCAGTTTTTGAACAGAATGGTAAATCAACATTCGTAATCAAAAATATACCTGATTTAAATACTAAAATCTCAAGTGCAGTGATGATTAAAAATGAGGAAAATTCATCAATGATTCTATTCGTTGATGTATCTGGGAAATTATATTTAAGTGAATTAGAATTTGAATTAGAACAAGATGAGAATTTTTTAGGTATAATTGAAAAAATGATTTTGAAAAGTTGGAAAGTTATTCAAATTAAGAATATTAATTATGGACTGAAACCTGGAATCAAAGAAATAGTACAAATTAATGATACAGATTTTATATTCTCATCACAGTTAGGTATTCAATTAGTTCAGATCAATCTTCAATCTTATCAATTTAAGATATTAGATTCTTTAAAATCATCACCAGCAATTTTAGATTTTAATCTAACAGGAACAACGATTCCCAAGATTCAAACAGTTGGTGCAAGTGAAACGAATCAAGGTTTTATAAGGACTGAATTTAAAGGGTTTAAACATCAAAGCAAGAAAATTATTAATCTGAACTTGAGAAAAGATACGCAAATCACAAATTTTTGGAAGTTGAATGATAAAGTTTTGATAACTAATGAATTATATGGATCAAATTTCAAAATTTGGGATCTTGAAAATAATAAAGAATTCGATGATTTCTTCAAATTAAATCAAATTCAAGGAGCTATAATAGATTTAAAAATGAGTTCTTTCAATGAGTTATTGATAATTACGGAATTAGGGATCTTCAAGAATGGTGAATGTTTGAAAGAAGTTGAAATAAGCAATGGTGTGATTACATCAAACGATGAATTTATTTATACTTCTCAAAATTCTATAATTTGGAAAGATCTTTTTTTTAAACATGATGAAGAGATTTCATGTATTTATGGTATAAAACATAAGAATCAATCATTTTTAATAGTTGGAGATTGGAATGGAACTGTTAATCTGTATATCAATCAAACTAAAAAAGTTGTACTGAGAAAGTCTAATCTTGCTATTAAATCAGTACTAATTAAGAAACAACAATCAAACAATAAACTTATGTTCATAATTGGTGATGGTGAAGGAAATTTGATACTGATTAATGAAGAATTTGAAAACATGGTTTATAAGATTGGGAATTCTCCAGTGGATGTAATTAATTATTCTAATGATTCGATCATCGGAATAAATTCTGAGAATGTGATTAAATTCGATTTAATGAACAATTCAATCATAAGAAAAGGATACATTGAACTTGATCCATATGGAACATTACTTAAATATATTGATGATGAATTATTCAAATTAGAGAATAATAAATTAGAATTATTAACTATTGATTTCAATATTGAATGCTTAACAAATGAATTGAGTATGCCTAAATTAGTCACTAAGAGTATTAAATTTCAAAACCATTTAAATTTAAGTGTATTTATAACAATCGAAAGATCAAAAGACTCTTTTATCCAATCACAAATTGAAGTCATTGAAAACAATACCTTCAAAACGAAATCGATCCATGAATTGCCTAAAGGTATTGAAATAACAGACATTATTAATTTGAAATACAGGAAAGATTTAATTGATTCATATAATGAAGAAGATATATCAATAGCTTACGAAAATGTTCTATCACAATGTTTCGTAATTTCTTGTATTTCACATATCCAAGATTTGAAAACTCCATCATTAGAGTTGTTCACAATTGATGATACAGGAAATTTACAACATCAATGTTCTTCACCTTCAGATACCCTTGATGTAAAGATATACAGATTAACAAATCATTGTAATAGATTAATAGTTGGTGGTGGTAATTTTGTTATCTGTTATAAAGTTGAATATTCAGTGTCAAATTCAAAATTCTCAATTTATAAAGTTTCAAGACCCTTCAAAACTAAATTTTTTGTTTCTGTTTTGAAATCAACTGGGCCTAATGTAATAATTTGTGATGTTATTGAAGGGTTAAAGAAGTTAGAATTGAAAGTATTAGAAAAAGATCCAGATGATAACGGAATGATTTTTATGTTCAATGAAGTAGGCGTTTCCATTAATTCTGAATTTCATAAAAGTCATTTCATTACAAGTTTTGAAAAAATTGAGAATTTATTAATTCATTTAGATTCATTAGGAAATTGTTTTATTTCTTTAGTTAATGATAATTCTATTGAAGTTGTTTCACAATTTAGATTAGTTGATAAAATCAATGTCATTAAGAGATTAGATGTTAGATTAACCAAAAGCGAGCTTAATAGTATATTTAATAATGAAATTGAAGATTACAATAGCCCTATAGTTCCAATGTTTTTATTAGGTTCAATAAGTGGATGTGTTTATTTAATTTCATTAGTTATTGATAATAAAATAACTGAAATGTTAATGAAGGAACAAATTTCGTCAATAAAGAAAGTTAAACCTATTTTAAAAGATTTTAAAGATTTATTGAATAAATATGAAGAATTTAGAAAGACAAAAGGAGTTACACTATTTGCTCAAGGAGCGTTATTACAACATATAGATGGTGATTTATTAATCGAATATGGATCCAATAAAGTATCAACTTTGATTAAAGATGGGACTACGATTTTATAATTTATAGTTGTATAATTATCTATAGTACACACACCTCTGTGAAATTTAGATTAATAAAGTTTCAATCTTGTCTTTAACAGAGTAGATTTGGTTTTTCAAAGTTGAACCTTCATTAGTGGTGATTGAAGCAGCAATAACTGGTCTTGAAACACCACAAGCTCTACCTAAAGCAGTTTTTGATGGGACGAAAACGTATGGGACATTTTTATCTTCACATAATAAAGGCAAATGCAATAAGATTTCGATTGGTTCAGCGTCAGCAGCCATGATGATGAATTCAGAGATACCTCTGTTCAAAGTTTTGGTAGCTTCATTAGCACCTTTTTTCAATTGTCTTAAAGATGAAGCTTGTTGAGTAACATCCAAGATTTGTTGAGTTAAAGTTTGATCAGCTAATGGGAAGGCTTTTGGGTTTGGAGCAGACATGATTATTTTTTTTTTTTTTTGTGAAATCGTTTGGGAGGTTCCTTGCAAAAGAGATTATAATATGAGCTCGCCTCTTAATGAATTCAAAGTAATATAAGAAGGAGAAAAAAAAAAAAAAAATTTTTTTTTCAAAAAAAAAATTCTCATCTCATCTCGATTATGTAATTAATTAGTCATAAAGTCCGGGTAAAATATTATATAAGCAGTGTGTCCGGGTAACAATAGAAGAAACGCCCCTTTCCAAATTTACACATAAAAAAAACGATTTTTTTTAAATTGATGCAACACTTTTTTATATAAACATCAATTCAATAAATAACAACGAAAAAATGTCTGAACTTTGTCCTGTTTATGCCCCATTCTTTGGCTCAATGGGCTGTGCTGCTGCAATCGTTTTCACTTGTTTCGGTGCTGCTTACGGTACTGCCAAATCAGGTGTTGGTATCTGTGCTACTTCTGTTTTAAGACCAGATTTACTAGTTAGAAATATCGTTCCTGTTATTATGGCCGGTATCATTGCCATTTATGGTTTAGTCGTCTCCGTCTTGGTGTCGGATTCTTTGAAACAACAACAAGCTCTATATACTGGGTTTATTCAACTAGGTGCAGGTTTATCTGTTGGTTTATCTGGGTTAGCTGCTGGTTTCGCTATTGGTATCGTTGGTGATGCCGGTGTTCGTGGTACTGCTCAACAACCAAGATTATTCGTTGGTATGATTTTAATCTTGATTTTCGCTGAAGTCTTAGGTTTATATGGTTTAATTGTTGCTCTTTTATTAAACTCAAGAGCTACTCAAGATGTTATTTGTTAATTACAATGAATAAACTCTTTATAGATCATTATTATAAACTTTATGATTTAAAATTTTTCGTTTGATTTATTAAATTGATTATCCTTTTATTCTTTTTCTGTTTTTTATTATTATTATTTTTTTTATTATATTACTCAATTGATTTGAGTAGTTGTTTTATTATTATTATTATTTTTTCATGATCTGTTCTATTTTATAGTCATGAAAACTTTTTTAAAACGGATTTGAATGATAACCTTTTATACATATATCAAACAAAAAATCAAAAAGTGCATCTTTAAATCATTCTTCCTTTCAAATTATTCCCTTTTCATGTTTTAGTTGTATAGATGTGTAATAATTTACAAAAATGAAAGAGAATTATATTATTATTATTTTTCTATTTATGTAATGATTGTTTATTAAATGAAGTTTATTCATATAAAAATGATTTACTTATTTGCAAACTGATTTGTTTTCTAATAACTGAAATCAGTTCAATGATATTTTGTGGATATTTTATATCTTTTGAATCAAATAATAGAACCCAATTATTATCAACTTTATCACTATTAGTGCAATTTTCAATATAATATCTATAAAACTCATTAGCACTTTCAACCAATTTTCTATTTTTTTCATTTTCTTCATCCTGAATATACTTTTCTTCAAAAGTATCAAGGATTTTAATTAATGTTATTAATTCAGTTGTTGTGAAAATTCTTGAAGTTAATTCAAATGATAAAAACGGCAATAGTTGTGAAATTAAAACTCCAATTAATTTTATTGGTAAATATGGGAATTTTAATAATAAAACTAAGTTTTTAAATGAATTTTTCAAATCTCCATCTTTTTGTAATTTCCAAAATTTATATAATATAGCATAAGGTGATAGAAACTGTCTAATTAAAGGCGTTATTTCAATTTCTTCTTCAAGCATTATAGTCTCATCAACTATTGAATTGATAATTAAATTATCTATTTCCTTATTGAGTAGTAGTGAATTTTCAAAAATATTCCAACAATGAAATTTAACAATTCCAATTTCCCCTGCTTTGCTGAAATAAATCAATGATTCTAATAAATACCCATTATATAAAGATTTTTGTCCTGCAATGCGATATAACGAATTGGCAATTAATGGTAATTTCAAACTTGCACAAATGGAAAACGCCCATTCAAAATCATCATTTGTTTTGAATTCGTACTTTGGTAAATATTCTGCAATAACACTTCTTGCTAATGGATGTTTTGACGTAGCTAAAATACCAATTCCAACTGGAACTAATTTAGTGATTGCTAAGCAATCTAAGGCATGGCTATATAATAATCTCGAAGCAAATTTATCATTTGAAAATAAGTCCTCCTCTATGATTAATTCTTTACTTTTAACTAATTTTCCATCATCATCACTTAGTGTATAGTTTTTCAATAAGCCTTTAGCTTCACATAATGATGAAACATATGCTGCAATGGTAATATTGAATGATCCAATCGATCTTAACATTGATAAAAATTTACCTTCAAAAATGTCTAAACATGCAGATTCCCATGTAATTAAATCGTTTGGAATTTTATTTCTAATTGCAAATTGAAAATATTCTGATATTAGTTCGTTTGATGGGAAATCATAGTTAACTAATCCTAATATGACTTCATACCAGTTTTCACTAACTTCAAGAATTGAACCTTTATTACCTGAAATCATTTTCAATAACAACTTGACATTATTTGACAATTCAATATCTTCATCACTATATTTAGATGCATTTGAAGCTGCTTTGATAGCTGTAAGCCTCCATTTTTTAAAGATATCCATGGTTGAGTTTTCAGGATATGATTCTAATAAATTGATTGAATCTGATATTAAATGAAAAAGATTTGAATTGGAACTTTGCAATTCTTCAAATCCTGATTGTTTCAAGGCTTTCGATGCATGTAAGTATAGACCTCTGATTGCCAGTTTATTTATAAATTTCCAGAAAAATGGATGTGTATATGGTTTTGCAAATCCCATTATTGATTCTGTTAATTCTAGATCAGGTTGCGGATCAGCTCTATTAATCCATTCAGAAATCAGTTTTGAAAATTCTTCAGTTGTTGAGAAATATAACGCTTTCAAACAATTAATAATATTTAGACATTCTTCCAGATCAAAAATACTTGACTCATCTTCATCTAATTCTCTCTTGGATTCAATATAAGTTTCTAAATTCTGAACAATCATAGTGAATGCATTATTTAGCACCTCATTGTGTCTTTTTTGTGCATCTCTTTTGACCAGTCCTATAGTTGGAACTATGTAATCTCTTTGTTCACCCAATGCTTCATATACACTGTATAAGTTAGATACAAATCCAACATATAAATCCGAATCTGTAAAAAATGGCGTATTAACCGTGTAGATTTTAGTTTCCTGTGGATATACTTTGATTGTTTTATCACTGTGTGGATCTTGAGAAATAAAACCCACACCGTCAATACCATTAGGGTTTAATTTAAACTTTAATAATCTTGAAGTTTCTCTCCATGATTCAACACCACCATGTGGAATCGGTGCTTCATCAAAACGAAACATTTGAACACCAGAGATTTGATCAATATCTTCAAACTCATCTTCATCTACTTCGATTTCATCAATACCAACACTTTCTTGTTCTTGTTCTTCATCATCATCATGGTCGATCTGAAAATGATCCATTTTTTGCAATTGCTTCCCACTTGGCTCGTTTTTCTTTGAAGATTCATCACTAAAGTCAACAGCAGAGTGGGAAAAACTAACAGGATCACCAAAAGACATTACAAAATTTCTTTCAATAAACTGATTCCTTTTATAATTCTTTTTGTTTACATTTTAAACATGAAGATTTTTTAATGGAAGTCGGAATTGGTCATTTCAGTTCCGGTTTAGATCTAACAAAAAAAATTTAAATGCGATGATGAGCTTTCTCGTGAGAAACATATTCAAGTCAATTATTCATAGTATTTTTTGAGTGATGGCTGAGTTTAATGTGAGTCTATTTATATGACTTATGACTACATGATATACTGAGTTTTTTACTAACTTTATTTTCTAGTTAAATTCTGCAGAAGGTGTCACAAGATACTTGAGAGCTAGAGACATTACTTGTGATAATCTAGTTAGAGTTGCTGACTTATTGTTGAGTGATGGACTCGAAGTGTACTTACCAAATAGAAACATATTCGTTCTTGAATTAGTCTGTGAACGTTTAGGTGATTTAAAAGTATCTCGCTTCAGAGATGATTACAGAATTTGGGAACTATTAAACAAAACTTATAAAATAACTGACACCAAATTGAGAACTAGAGCCTTTCAGAATTTCAAAGCTTCAAATGCTATTATTGGTGCACTAAGCAACTCGCAATGTGTTATCACCAAAGAATTATTTTTAGCTGTCATGCAAACTATCCATGAAATTCGTTCAAGTGCTACAGTTACTGGTTTATACGATCAATCAATCCCAATTCTATCCACATTACTTGAAACTTTGTCAAAGATCAAATATATTGAAATTGATCAATATTTAGTTGAGATAATAGCATTTTTCAATTCAGCTGTCAATACTGAAACATTTACTGATAAATTCAAAAAGAGTTTCATTTCCAATGCTTTACCAAAAGTTTTACAAATGATTTTGATTTCCAAAGATGATCCATTGAAAGAATCACTTAATGATATCATCACTAAGATTGTCATTGCTAACGAAACTGATGAATCTATAATCGATGCATCCAAGTTGTTATCAAACTCTCTAGTTTCAAGTGAATCAATGGTCACATTCTTTAAATTAGTTATTACTTCATTAACTAGATTGGACACACTGAAGATTCAAAACTTAATATCAATTATAACTGGAAAGTTCCCTGATACATGTGAACATTTATTAGAGTTCATTGCAAGTACGAATAGAGTTTTAAACTCAACATTTTTACAAGATATTTTCCAAGTTGAAATGGCAAGATCCAAAATAAATTTTAATCTAATTCGTTATGTTCTGACTCTAGATATTGATGTTGGTTTAAGATTTGCAGAAACATTGATGAATTATCTAGCAAATGAAACCAACCCAGAGGGTTACTTACCAATATTAAAGGAAATTATCACGTCATTCAACAGATCAAGATCCATTATCGATTTTTTCAAACTTTGGTATTCCTTCTTAAATAAATCAAAGGAGTACTCTCCATATAAATCAGAAGAATTTCAAGACTTAGTTTCGACTCACATTAACACTTTATCATCATCTCAACTAACTTCATTAATTACCACAATATCAGAATTAGAATCAAATAACAAATATTATATTCTCATATCAGTTGTTTTGGGTATGTTCCAAATAAAGAATCAAACAACTATCGCTGTATGCGAAGACTTATTCAAACCAATTTTTGAAATCAAAGAAAATGATTCAAGATTATGGAGACTTAAGTATCAACTATTATCATTATATGAAAGTATTTTAAGTAATGAAGAATTAACTATGATTGGAACAGAAACTAAATTCAATAAAAATGCCTCATTATATCAATTTTTTACTGTTTTCAGAGCTCGTGAGATTGTGGAATTCGATGTGAGCTCAACAATAAACTCTATAATTCAATTTATCAAAGATTCTAAGAACAAATCTGAACAACTGAAATTTGTCTTCAGAAGATGGTTTATTTTGGTTAATGAATTGTTTTCAAAGGATCAAATTAATGAAATCGTTCAGTTGCTGTTAGACACTAACGATCAAGAATTAATGAATGAGATTTTTTCAAATGATGACTTTTTTGAACAAACTGAAATTTCTTATATTTTAATCAAACAAATTTCCAAAAATTTGAAATCTGAGACTTCAAAAGATTCATATAACTCTCAATTGCTAAATTTAATTCCAATCCAATGCTTACCTAAAAAAATAAAATCTGATATAATCGAATCATTAACTGACTTATTATCAAAATCCAATAAACCTCATATCTTGAACACTGTGAACACCATTTTGATGAACACTCCTTCGTTCAAATCCAAAATTGAATTAGAGATCAAAGAAAATCAAAAAATTGTTAGATTCAACCACGAAAACATCAAATTATTTAAAACTGTTTGGGCTAATCATATTAGAAATTCTAAAGATGAAGTTTGTTCAAATTTCATTAATAAATCAATTGAGTTTGTTAGAAAGTCATTGAAAAAAAGTAAGAAATCTGAATTAAATGAAGATTTTTACATTGCTTTAGTAATTTTATCAAATTTGAAAACGGTTTCAATTGATGAAGAGAATCTATCAAAATTAAGATCAATTTTCATAAACTCTATCAAAGTTTCATTAGATGAATTGGTTCCAACCTTAGATATGAAGAGAGCTAGCTTAGAACAAACATCATGGTTATTATCAGCTATTAACGAATTGCAGTTATCTGATTATGAATTTGGTGAATTGCATACGTCTTTGAAGAGTATTGGTAAAGTTTTTCAAACTTCAAATGATTCTCAATTTGATGACTTGAAAGCAAATTTGTTTATTTTGTTAACAAAACATTCTGTCGGTTCATCAAATGTTGAGTATTATGAATCTTTATTCATTTTGTTAAGAAGGTCGAATCTCCCATATAATCAGCTGAAAAACGGAATGATTGAATTATTCAAAATCTTATCAGTTGAAAATTTTAATATATCATTTGAAAATGCACTGGCTTCATTTATACAGGATCATGACTTCATAGTTGAAATAATATGCTGCTATTGGGCAACCATATCAAGAGAAAACCAAAATGCTTCCAAGTTATTCAATAAATCAATTTCATTAATATCTTTAAATCTATCTAAATTATCCATAAATGTAACGTTTCTGCTAGTTGATGAATTAAAGTCATTAATCTCTGATAAAAAATGGTTGATTACTCAATATGGGCTAGAATCAATAATAACATTACTTTCAAAAGTTTGTGATTCCAAATTGTCCATAACTGATTCTGGAATAGTTGATGTGGAAATAACAGAGAAGTTATTCATTACAATCACTCTTACAATGTCAAATATCTTTTTATTCCAAAGGTTTAGATTATCTAATCGTCATCATATTTTAGTTTCCATCTTTAACTCATTATTGAATTCTTTAACTAATAACTCCAAGTCCAAAAATCAAAATATCTTAAGAAATTCAAAACTTTCAGCAATGGCGTTTTCAAGATTACTATCTAACTTATGTGAACCAATTACATACTCATCACGTTCTAAAAACAATCATCATGCTGATAAATTAGAAACTAATTCATCTGTCATCAAAAGAAGTTTAAGAAAACATGTTCATGTGATCTTATTAACATACATTTATCTAACTTTGAAATATTCTTTCAATTCTGAAATAAGGGAAGCTTTATTGCCTGGTATCTTCAATATTTTTGACGTTATATCACAGGACGAGATGAATTTGATTAATACTTCATTAAATCAGTCTGGTCGTACTTATTATAAGACTTTAAACGATGAATATAGAAAAGTTGGTAAATGGAAAATTGATTAAACAAAGAATCGTCTACATATCATCAACATTATTAGAACTTCATATTAACAGTATAGATTTCTTTTTTTCAATTATTTATATGTAATAAGAGTCCAATTTGTATCATTTTCTGCCAAAGAAATTCGTAATTTTGTCATCAACTGATTTGATGATTCCCCATGCCATTTCGTCATGTTTGAAATTCTGTAATGTGTGTATTTCTTCATGATTCATATGTTTTTCATGTAAATAATATTGAAACTTGAGAATATCTTTTCTTGTTATTAAACCTTTTAAAAACCCTTCATTCTGAACTAATATACACGTTGGGCCAACTTTATGGAAAATAGATAATATTATATCTAACTGAGAATCTAATTCAACTGAGATTGGTGCTAAACTTATTGAATGTTTGAAAGATATTTGGTTTGACTCATCATCTGTCAATTCCTTCGAAAATAAACAAGTTGAATCATCGTTGTAAATATTATAATCAATCTTATCAATTTCTGAAATTAAGGAGCCTCTAGAAATAAAGCCCTTAATAAATGGATTTGACTCGCTTTGGATTATTGGAAAATTTTGAAATTTCGTGTTAGTTAAAACTGATTTGATTTGCTTCAAAGTTAATCCATTAATGGTAAGAGCTAATACTCTCTTAGTCATTGCATCTTTAGCAAAATAACCCTTCATATTTTCACTTTCATGAGGATGAATAAAGGGTAATCCATTAAATTCGATCATTTGATCTGCAATCCCTCCGTGTCCTGCACCATAATTATCATTTATTGCTTTAGTTATAGCAACTGTAATCATTGTTGGAATGATATATTTGAAAGCACCCGTCAACTCAAACATAATGACAACAACAGTGACGGTTAAATGAGTAATACCACTTAAGCCAGCAGCAGCTCCAATAAAGGCATATATACCTGGAGAAATACAATTGGGATCATCAATAGCACAAGAATTTGCAAACAGTGGGGATTCTGGGTTTTTATCCCTGATCAACTGAACAACAATTCCTAATAATCTGCCAAAAGATGCGCCACAAGCCATTGATGGAACAAAAATACCTGCTGGAACTTTACAACCATAAGTGAAAACAATCAAAACCATTCTAATGATAGTTGCAAAAAATAATGAAAATAGTGCATTCATAACACCGTAAGTAGAATCTAATTGACAAATTGGAAATGATTCTTCATGTTGATCACAACTCTTGAATAAAATTTCCATACCTTCAGTCATATCCATTTTAAGAAAATTATTAAAGTAAGAAATCATCGCAGTTATTGAAGTTAAAGCAAAGACTTCTTTGATTGCATGATTTTTTAAATATTTTTTTCTGAAGTTAACTGCTTTGATATTAAATTTAGAAATGACAATACCATAAACACCACCAAATATACCCAATAAAATAAAGATAGGGACTTCAAAAAGATGCCAATCTTTGTCAAATTTCACTTCAAACATTACAACTTGACCAGTTCTAAATGGGTTGAGTAATTGCAACAATGCAACTGCGACTAATGAACAATAATAAGATTCCCACATCGTTGATAATTTAAATAAGTTTGAGATTTCTTCGATTGAAAACAATACTCCACCCATTGGAGAACCAAAAGCAACTGCGACACCAGCAGCTGATGCAGCAACTAGTATATTTTTGTAAGATAATGCCATTGATGATGGAGACGTTGATAATCTTGCTGCAAATAATTTCGAGATAACACTTCCCACACAAACTGCATAATGAACACTAGGGCCTTCTTTACCAACACTTAAACCAGATGCAATTGCAAGAGGTAACCCAATTGATTTGAACATAAAAGTTCCAAAGCTTAAGAATTTATCCATTGAAAAGCCAGAAACAATACATTTAATTTCTGATATACCACTTCCAGCAGCAAATGGGGCATAATATAAAACTAGTTTAGACGCAGTAAAACTGAAAGCTAATGATATTAAAATAAATATTATATAGTTCAATGGACCGAATGATGAATATTCAACCCAATTACCACATTGAGCCTCATTTAATTCACCCCAACAACAAAATTTCTTATTTAAATAGAACGAACCAGAACAATAACCAGTCCTTATATTTGATAAATATTCAGTTATTATATTTAAACAGCCTGCCACAAGACCAATAACAATTCCAACAGTAGTTAATATGATATATGTTTGAAAGAATTCATAGAATTTGGATAGTTCAAACCTTTTCAATATACCAAAACCTTGGTTTGATTTGGATTTATGAAATAATAGATTTTCTTGAACCCAGTCAATTGTTTTGAAATCATCGTATTTCGGCAGGAGAATATTAGGATCAAATATACTCATATTCTCTTCAGTGATTGAATCAATCTCAAAAGAATCAACCATGTTCAATTTGTGTGTTCTTTTTGTTATTGTAGATTGTTGTAAAAAAGTTCCCGAGATAATTCTGTATGATTGATTGAAGTGCCTTAATGTTAGTAGATTGTTACTATAATTCACAAATGAAGTGAATATATTAGGTTATGTGACATATGCAGATGATATATAAGTGGAAAAAGGTTGCTGTCAAGATGAGACTTTTTTCGAACCATCACCAACTTCCAAAATTAATTTGAAATTTGTCATTTTCTGTGATATGTGGGAGTCTATTTGTCATAATGTGGCCTGCACTCATCCGAGAGATCCCTTGGCCAAGTTGGTTACGGCGTGGTGCTAATAACGCCAAGATCAGCAGTTCGATCCTGCTAGGGATCATATTTTTTTCCCACTCCCCTTGATTCTCAACATTCAGTTAAGATTGAAGTGCTCTTACTAATTTTCCCAATTAATAAACCCTTCTACATCATCCTCTTTTCAGTTAAGTTTGGTTGATTACTTGGATGTATTTTCAGCATTGTATACAGTACAAAATACAATCTTGATGATAAATATCCTGTATTCAGTGTATGTTCTTTGATGAATTCTATTCTTAGACGTACTTAACCAGTCTCTAGAAGTTAAATTAAGATATAAAACTTGTTTAGAAACAAATACAACAAAAGTATAGTATCGGAAACTTTTATCCAGTTTATTCTGATTTTTCTCTGTCTCTTACTTGTTTGTTTAAATTTAAAAAAAAACCTTTTATCTCATGTCATTCATCAACTCATAAGCACTTATTCTGTTATTTGGGTATAATCATATACACTCATTCAACTGTTAAATTTTCGTTATTTTCAATTTCATTAACTCTATCATTATCAACAATTTCATTAATTATATCATTATGAACAATTTTAGCAGAATTTTTGGTTAAATCTTCAACTTTCAAATCGCCCCCATCTAATAAAATTTCTAATTCAATTTTGCGTTGTTCTAAATTCTTCACATTCTGAATTTTGTTTTTAATTTCTTTGATCTCTTTTTCTATTGAAGTTATTGCAGAATCTGAACCCAATGTTTCGAACGTCCAGTTCCCATCATCTAAAATTTCCAATAGATAATCATGATATTTGATTAACAATGGTCTATGGGATAAAGTTATAAATGCGAATTTTTTCTTTTTCAACAAATCAAATAAATAGGCTTCAATATCACTTGAAATTGCATTTGTTGATTCATCTAAAACAATAAACTTTGGATTTTTGAATAAAATTCTAGCAAATTGAATTCTTTGTTTTTCTCCTCCACTTAAAACGTCTTTCCATTCATGTGTTGAATTTAAATAGTTTAATCCATGATCACGGTTGAGTAGGTATTCCAATTTGACTTCTTTTAAAATTTCAACCAAGTCTGAATCCTTATAACCTGATTCAATCATCTCTTGATGTGACAGTGGATATATTATTTGTTCTCTCAATGTTGCATTTGAAAAATACGGTCTTTGTGGTAAATAAATAACATCATCATCATTTGGTTTTGATAATAAACCCTGATATAATGGCCATAATCCTGCAATAATTCTTTCGATTGAAGTTTTACCACAACCATTTGAACCTAAAATCAAAATTGATTCATGATTCTTCAAACTAAAGTCTAATTTGTTGATTAATTTAACACCTTCGTTACCTTCTGATGAAGGAATGATAACGTCAATTTTCTCAAATCTTAACCCATTATAATGATATTGAATTGTACCTTTAATGCTATTTGAAATGTTTTCGTCACCATAGTTGAAACTTTGATCATGAACTTGATGTAAAACCGTTAATAATGTGAAAACTCTATCTGTTAAACCGGTTAATCTTGAAATGTCTTTGATTGAGTACATTAATCTACTACCAGCATCAGCCATGGATAACATTAACCTTTTATTCACAATAAACTGTCTCATATTTCTTTCTTCAGTTTGTTGGTTTATATCTTCTTTCAATGAGACAATGAAGATTGGAATTGATGAATATAAGTAACCTAAAGCAGACCAAGTATATTTCAAGATATAATCCTCTAAGAAATTGTACTTAACTTTCACTTTATTCAATTTGAAAATATGATTCATCATTTGATCATAAATGTTATTAATTTTAATTTTCTCTAATTCAGAACCATCATAAAATGCAATTTCTTCACTATTATTGATTAAATTCAAATGATCGTTGTAATATTCTCCTTCTAATTCTGATTTTTCTTTCGTTAATTTACCAAATGGGGGAGTAAATTTTTTCAAGACTGCAGCTGTTATAAAATAATTAATGAAAATACCAGTTATACCAGCAGTACCTAAATTATCTCTTAGATAAACAGCAAAAAACACTAAATCAATCATTGGTTTTCCAATGTTTGAAAATAAAGAACAGATTGCATTTGAAAATCTTGTTATATCAGTTGTTATATAATTATCAATATCTTTGATCTCTTTATTATTGAACATGACTTTGTAGTATGACATTCTTGGATCAAGATACATATCATGAACATATCTCATTAAATTAGTTCTAAAATTGATTGATAGTTTCTTTTGTAAGTATTTAATGGTACTATTGGTATAAGAAGCAGGAACAGCCATTAAAAACCAATATAATAAATCTCTTGAGAACTTTTTAAACTTCCCACCAATGATATCTTCAACGATTTGACCATCTAATTTAGTAATTAGCAAACTTAACCAAGTTCTTGAAATCAAGAAAAAAAATTGAGTTATTAACAACATTGTATTCGTATCACTGAATGAAGGAATTAAAATTCTCCAAATGATATTCAATTGATTTAAAAACTTTGAGCTGAAAATTCTTTCAGTTTCATGTTCATTTTTAATATTTTTACTGAAATTTTTGAACTTAAATTTATCAGATTCATAAATTTCAGGATCTGTTGGTTGAATAACAACTTTTTTATGTCTACCTTTGTATAGGATGAATAATTGTCTTGCACCGTTTCTTAGAATGGTTGAAGATGATCTTTTATATAAAGGCCTAGAGTCTCTTCTATCTCTAAAATCAGTAATCAGTTTATTCAAGATATAACCAGCACCTAAACCAAATGAAGCCAATAATGAAATGATGAAAATAATTACAGGTCTTGAAGGATGCTTTTTATTCTCATGATACAGTTGAATCAAACTGTGTATCAGTAACTTGAGTTCATATTTCCTAGTATGTTTATCAAGGAGTGATGATATCAAGGTCATTAGTGTATAAAATTATTCGTCTATGTTTTTAAGCGTTTAAAAGAATGGAATAAAGTGGCAAACTCATTTGATTTTATATTTTGTGTCAATCTTTTGCGGGGAAAGATTGTCAAATCAAGCCGTGGTTCAAAAAAGTTGTGCTAGGAGATTACATAACGTAGAGAGAAGGACTTATGTAATATATAGAAATTTCCGTCTATACTCCTTCCACAGATAATATATCTTTATTACTCTTAAGTGTCTAATATTTATCTAACTGGCATTGAGTTACCATTATCTTTCGGTTCATTATCGTTATCCTTTTCTTCATCACTATTGAACTCATCATCTTTCTGTTCTTGACTTGGTCTTCTTCTTTTCTTACCTGGATTCTCGTTAACGAATTGAATTGAACCAATTGTACTCATCATTGATTTTATACTATTTGTATTAATTGATTTCAAAAATGGTGATTTGATGACTCTGTTATGGTTGTTATTAAGGGTAGGTAAAGGTGGCGTTTTACTTAATGAAGTCACTGGTAGAGAAATGTTTCTTCTGTGTACTGGTGAAGTTGGATATCTACCTCTATCCAATTGTGAAACTGCAGCAGCTCCTATTTTAGCTGGTGATAATGGTCTTTTAGTATAGAATGTTGGTGGTGGGGCTAAATGCGTCGTGTTGCTTTTATGAATGTTGCTATTGTTATATGAATTTGCTTTTGCAAAACCATTCCCATTGAATGAAGAACCTGGTAATGGAGCAGATGATGAGTGTTGATGACGTATAGGAGATTGAGATTGAGATGATGGTTGTTGTTGTTGATGTTTTTGTAAATTTGTTCTTTCTAGTAATTCAGTCTGTGATTCTACTAATTTAGTAATAAGATCTTGGTTGAAACCCTCACCTGAGAATATTATGGGGATTAAATAAGGAGGAATACTTGCATTAAGGCAACTTGTTAATAATTCAGATGATTTGTTAATAGTTTCAGCTTTATAATAAAGCTGCTTTGTTATTTCCTTTTCGCGTTGTAGATTGATAACCTCGATTAAAGACTTTTCAGTGTATGGCCATTCAGCATTGGGCCCTAGACCTAGTAGTTTAGACAGACCATCGTTCATTCTGATTTATTGACTGAAGAAATAAACGAACTTTATACCTTCAAATTAAAATACTTATCGGATTAATTTAATTAAAAATAAAATAGATTTAAGATTTTGGTGATGAGACATAATGAAGCTTAAATTTATTTGTAAAATTTCAATAAAAAGATCAAATTAAAATAAAGTGGAATTCAATAAGATCACAAGAATTCTGTTGATAGTTTGTATTTCGAGACTTGTATTTCGTGTCTTTTATCGAAATAATTGATGGAGCGTGTTTTAGCGTAAATAACGCGTTTTAATTAGTTCCCTACCGTGTTTATATATCTTCTGTTGATGGATAGAAGCTGTTTGAAGTTTAATAATAGAGATTAATTACCACACGTTTCTTTGCTAATCACATTTTATGTTCATACCATTAGATTAGATAAAATTATTTAGTCTCAATTACTTTATGGATATCAAAGCAAATAAAATTTACAAATGAAATTATGAGCTCGTCGAATTGAACATGTGCATAGAGTCTTACCAGTTTTTCCCCTACTCTTTCCATTAACCAAACGGTAATCAATACGAATGACATTATTCAGAGTGTATCTATCCTGATAGCCGGGTAACGTGCTCATTATCCATTTACCTATTTTCATACTCCTAATTTGCTAGGTTTCATTTTAGTCAAGAATGTTTAGACAAGCTATTAGATTATTTCATTCTAACCCCTCATCTTTAAACAAAATGACTACCAGAATCCAACTACCCCCAGCTTTATTGAAGAGAAAACCTGAACAAACACCAGAGCTTGATTATTCAACACTATCAAACTATCAAAATTTCAAGGTCAACAACTCGACATTCAATGTTGAACTGAAATTTGATGATAAATTAATCATCGGGTCAATTAAATACGACTTGACTACCCTCGCACCAATTTCTAAAATCGTTTTAGATTGTTCATTTATCAAAATTGATTCAATTAAAATTAACAATGAAGTTACCAATGATTTCGAATTATCTGCAAGAATTGAACCATTAGGTTCTGCTTTAGAAATTAAACATGATTCTGCATCAAATCAATCAATAGAACTTCAGATTTATTTTGAAACAACTGATAAATCAACTGCATTACAATGGCTAAAAACATTACCTAACTCAAGAGAACCAGCAGACTATGTATTTACTCAACTAGAACCAATTCATGCAAGATCTTTATTTCCATGTTTTGATACACCATCGATTAAATCAACTTTCAATACCACTATTAAATCAAAACATCCAGTTGTTTTCTCAGGTTTACCAACTGAAAAACCAATTGATGGAATTTACAAATTTGAACAAAAAATCCCAATCCCATCATATTTAATTGCAATTGCTGCAGGTAATATCACCTCCAATAAATTAGGCCCAAGATCAACCATCTATGCAGAGCCAGATATGTTAGAAGATGCAACTAACGAATTTAAAGATGATGTGGAAAACTTTATTAGAATTGCAGAAGATATAACAACTCCTTACATTTGGACAAATTATGATTTTTTGATCAATCCAGCTTCTTTCCCATATGGTGGTATGGAGAATCCAAACATCACTTTTGTTACTCCAACTTTGATCTCCTATGATAAATCTCAAGTTGATGTCATTGCTCATGAGCTAGCTCATTCATGGTCAGGTAATAATGTTACAAATGCATCGTGGGAACATTTCTATTTGAATGAAGGTTGGACTGTTTATCTAGAAAGAAGAATTACGTCACAATTACCAGATGGGACAATTGATGAGAAATTTAGACATTTTCAATTTATTCAAGGTTGGAATGATTTAATTGATTCAATTAACTCATTAGAAAAATTTGAATATTCTAAATTGGTTCAAGATTTACAAAAGGGTACAATTGACCCAGATGATACATTCAGTTCAGTTCCTTATGAGAAAGGATCTAATTTCATCTTTCATTTAGAAAATAAATTAGGTGGTATTAAAGAATTTGATCCATTTATCAAATTCTATTTCACAAAATTCTCTCAAAAGTCAATTGATACTTACCAATTTGTTGAATCACTATATGAATTTTATTTCAAAGATGAATCGAAAATTAAAACATTGAATGAAATTGATTGGGAATTGTGGTTATTTACACCTGGTTTACCACCAAAATACCCATTTAATACAGAATTAGTCGATGAAGTTTCAAAGTTAGTTAAATTATGGGCTTCTAAAGCTGTTGAATTTCAATCATCAAAAGAATTTGAATCATTTTTCTCAAATGAAGAAAATAAGAAGATTTATGAATCATTTTCATCACCACAAAAAATCTTATTTATTGATTTATTATTAGATGAATCAGATAATGAATTTTGGGCTAAAAACTCAATTGCATCAACTTCAATAATTAATATTTATAAAGATTTACAAGAATCAAGAAACACCGAAATTAAATTCAGGTTATTTAAATTCAAGTTGTTATCAAAACAATCTAAATACTATAAAGACTTAGCTGACTGGTTAGGTGAGGTTGGTAGAATGAAATATGTTAGACCTTCATACAGATTGTTAAATCAAGTTGATCATGAATTGGCTATTGAAACTTACTTAAAATTTAAGGATTTCTACCATCCAATTGCTTCCAACTTAGTTAAGAAGGATCTTGGACTTTAATTGAAATAACTTCATTCTGGATGCTCATAAATGTATAGATGTAATAACTAAATTGTGTAATGTCTAATTATAGGTGTAAGTAAAGAAAATTACATAATCATTTTTCCATTTTTGTTGACACGAATAAAAATCTCGAAAATATCATCAAAACAAATCTTTATAACTTCAAACTAAAGATGAATCTAGCTGATTTCTCAAGTGTTACAGTAAGTGATCCCATACACACACCGTAATGAGATTTATACTAACAAATATGCTAGTTATCTCAATTCTCAGACAGATTAAGTCTTGACCGATTAAAAAATGAAGCTAATTCATTACAATCAAAACTATCAAACATTAAACCACCACAAGAGTTCTTTGATTTCAAAAGATTATCAAAACCACAAAACTTTGGTGAGATTCAATCAAGAATCTCATATAATTTGAAATATTTCAGTACAAATTATTTCTTAATAATTTTAATGCTATCAATTTATTCATTGTTAACTAACTTATTACTATTATTCGTTATTGTATTTGTTGTTGTTGGCTTATATGGTATAAGTAAATTACAAGGTAATGATCTAGAATTGCCATTTTTGAAACTAACTAATTCTCAGTTATATACTGGTTTATTAATCATTGCTGTTCCATTAGGTCTATTCGCTTCTCCAATCTCAACTGTCTTATGGTTAATCGGTGCTTCAGCAGTTGTGGTTTTATCCCATGCTGCATTTTTAGAAAAGCCTGTGGAGTTAGCTTTTGAAGAAGAAGGTGTTTAGATATTATACAGAAATGAGAAATTATTCAAATTTAAATTCAAACTCCAGTAGTTATGCGTTTTTGAAGTATCAGTATACACAGCAATATCATTCTTTATATAAACTTATTAGTTATAGTACAATTCTCAGGTTGAATGTTGAATATCAATAAACACGGTAATATTTTTTTTTTCCTTCATTGAATACAATCACAACAACATTCAATTATCCATAAGCAGAATAAAATTTTACAGAAAGTTTTACAACATCCATCACAACATCCGCAACACCCATCATCTTTTGGTGGTGGTGCTTGTTGAATATATATTGGTTGTGGTTGAGGTTGATAATACATCTGTTGTTGAGGTTGATAACTCATTTTGGGTGATTGAAGGTTTAATAAGTGTTGAGTTGTGGGTGTATTTGATTTATAGACTATTGGATCTATAATCTATTCAAATGAGTGGATATCTTTGATTTATATATGAATTAAAATTTTTACAAGGGAATTAAAAAGATTCTATTTTTATATTTTTATTGGCTGTGTGTAAATGAAATCAATGAAAAAAGATGATTTAATTTATATTTAAATATGATTTGATGAAACGACATCTCTATACTCTAACAATCATCGTATACGGTTTTCAAAAAAAACAATAACTTTGAAAGTTGAAACATGTTCTAGATCCCCAAACACCCATTCAACTAAATAAATCAAAGCTTATCGAGATCTAAAAATAAAAAAAAAAAAAATGACATTGGAAAAAAAAAAAATGTAGGAATGATCCCTAGCAGGATCGAACTGCTGATCTTGGCGTTATTAGCACCACGCCGTAACCAACTTGGCCAAGGGATCTTTCTCCCATTTTTCAATGATCATTGCTTAGTCACACTAAGTTTCGGTGTTCCGAGATAACAGTCTTATTTCAGAAAGGTTGGGAAGCCCGTTTCTTGAAATAAAATTTTTTTTTTTATCTCATCGCATAAATAAAAAAATTTATTTCTATTGAAAAAAAGACACTACTGTTAAAAGTGTGCCCGCATAATGGAAAAGAATAGACCCCAACAACACAAGCAACCCTCTAGAAAGGGGAAGAAAGCTTGGGTCAAGAACATTAACTTAGATGATCTACAAGAAGGTTTAGAAACACAAAGAAACAATCTGATCGAATTTGGTACTGATTCTTTAAATGATTTAGAAAATGATAATTTATTCATGGTTGATACTCAAGGTGATGAAGGTATTAGAGTTAAAAAAAATGTCAAAGTATTGAAATCAACAGAAATTTTGAACAAAAGATCAAAAGTTCCTGGTTTTGAATCAGATCATAGAAAACAAATAAAGCACAAGGTTAGTAAAAAGGAATTAAACTATTTAATGACCGTAAGTGGTAGAAATAAATTAACTTCAGCTAATAAAGCAATTATTGATAAAAAAGGTTTTATGAAAGAAAATCCATATGACGTTTGGGATATGCCTGATGAAAACGCTAAAGTTCCAGAAGTCATTAAGACTAATAAAACATCATCATGTTCTTTTACAAAAGCCACTGTTGTTCCAAAGACTTTGAAACTCAAACCTATTCAAGTTGTTAATGTTGATCAAGTTCCAAATGAAGGTAGATCATATAACCCAAGTTTAGATAGTTGGAAGACTTTAATCAATAATGAATATTTAGTAGAAAAGACAAAAGAAGATGAAAGAATTAAATTAAGAGAACAAGTTGGTAAAATTCAAGATTTATTAAAGGGAGTGATTAAAATAGAACAAGATGATATGGTTGACATTGATGATGGTAATGATGAGGAAGAAGAAGAAGAAGTTGATACCAACGAAAGATTATCAATTAATAAAGTTGTTGTTTGGAAGAAGAAAGATAGAACAAAAAGAAATAAAATAGCAAGATCTAAAGAAGCAAGAAGATTACGAACTGAATTACAAGAATTACAAGAAAGACTGAAAGAAATTGAAAGAGTTGATGAAATCAAGCAAGAAGTATTATCTAAACCACAAAAGACTCATAAGACTACAGAAGAATTAGTTCTTGAAAGAAATAAATTAGGTAGCAAATATGCAGTTGAAAATCAAAACTTGGATATTAAATTATCTGATGAATTAACAGATTCATTAAGAGCTCTAAAACCTGAAGGTAATTTATTACAAGATTCAATGTTCAAATATCAAAGTAAAGGTATGATTGAAAAAAGAATTGTTAATGATTATAAAAAATCTCATAATTTGAAACCAAGAATTACTGAGAAATATTCATATAGAGATTAACTTATGTTTTTTTTTGGTGATTTCGTAAATACAGAATATTTGTAGTCATTTAATAGTTTAATTAACAAATATTTGGTATATTGATTTGTTTTAACTAATAGATCGGCATTCGGAATATTCGTTTATAAAAAAAAATCGATAAACAAACAACAATAAAAATAAAAATACTGAAACAATACAACAATACAATGTTTCAGAATATGTTGTTCTATAATAATAACCAGCCGCCGTTTTTCCCTCATCCTCAGCTCAATCATGCCTACACATACAACACTCTTCCTAGTCCAATCAATATGAATCCAAATGCCGGTCCAAATAGGAACATTATCCATAATTATAACATTAATCACAATTACAATAATAGTAGCCATATTTACAATAACAACAATAACAGTATAGGTCGAAACGTCGATACTAATGCAATCACGCCGTATCATCACATAACACCATCTAAAACAACAATGAAATCTCCAATAACTTCCCCAATACGAGATTCTAAAAATGCCAATAAAATTAAACTACCATCAGTTAATGACATGGTTCCTTCAGTTAAACCAATATCTAGAATAAAGAGTAAAAGAAACGGTTCATATTTGAAAATATCAAAAGCTGAAGAAGAATTCTTTTTGAAACTATGTTTAGATTTCCATTTAAAAAAAATTGCTAATTCGAAAGATTATAATAAAACTTTTATTCATATTATGTCTTTGTTCATTCAAGAGTTTCCCAAATATGATCCAAATACATCAGATCATCAGTATAGTTCCCATGACTGTACCAATAAACTCTTCGCTCCACTGAAAAGACAATTAGCTAATAAACTGAGTCAGTCTGTTATAAGAGGAGAACAAATTGAATCAAAAATGAAAGAAAGCGAATATAAATATCCAAATGTTGAATATTCAAGATTTTCAGGATTAGACTTAATTGATCATTCGCTTTGGATCGATGAACAAAAAAAGTTAGAATTGATCAAAGATCAGGACAATTCCAAAGGGTTTGAGCCTCCTATTTTCAAAGAATCTAACCAATTCTTACACAAATCCAGTGATGATGGAAGTGATGCAGTGATGAGATATCGTATTGATTTAGCTGTTAAATTCAAACAGAATTTGAAGAAAGGTATGAGTTTTGAAGAATGCGCAGTTGAACAAGTATTGAAAGAATATGGACTTGATGAAGAGTTTATTGCGAAACACAGAAAGAAGGAATAGTTTATTTTATGATAGAAACAATGATATATGAATACACATTATTATAATTTTAATAGTTTTTATAACTTTGAGATCATTATTACTAGTAAGACAATGTATGACAGATATTTCAATTCATAGACATATCGATATATACTAGAGTCATCTGATCAATCACATAGTATATATTTCTCCTCAGTATAGCTCAATATCAATTTAATCAAATTCAGATAATCAAAAGGATCATATCGTCCATTAAGGTTGAAATAAATTGGTTGTTTGTACTTCAACCACAATGACCTTGTTATCTTGTAACAAAGATCCATTGTTTCATTGTCTGAGTTGTTCAAAATCGTGTTGTATATCTCTTTATCACGTCCTATTGTATAAATGTATCCAGATATGTTTGAATTTAAATCATTCGTTATAAATATTGAAATTGGGATCTTGGAAGACGAATTTGATGCCGGAAGTGTGAGGTTTATGTGTAATGGCGTGCTGTTGAATGGGATCGTGTCGTTGTATGATCTAGTGGTCATTGTTCTGTTTGTCAGTTAATCATTCTTCATGATCCAATCAATCAAAATACGCGAAATATTTTTCGTCATACTTTGATCTAATAGACGTCCTGTTGAATTTGGACAAAACATGAGTAAACCACTAAGTATCATTGTTGCTGCTCTATTGCCAGAATATGGGATTGGGTATCAAAATAAACTACCTTGGAGATTAATCAAAGAAATGAAATATTTTAAAAAAGTCACTGTAGGTGATGGTAATAATGCAGTTATTATGGGTAGAAAAACATGGGAATCAATTCCATCCAAATTCAAACCTTTAGACAATAGAATCAATGTAGTAATCACTAGAAGTAAAAACAATTTAAGTACTGGTGGTGAATTGTATTTCAATTCCATGAATGAAGCTATTGTGGAATTGAATAAGATTAAAGAATTACAAAAAGTTTTCATTATAGGTGGTAGTGAGATATATAACGAGTGTTTGAAAATTGTTGATAATGTGTTAATAACAGAGATTGAAACCGTTGGTGATGATGTCATTGAAATAGATAGTTATTTTAATAAAGAACTACTGAATGAATTATTTGTTAAATGTCATGACGATGATTTAATGAAGTTTATTCAAGATGATACAATGGAATTAGAAGTGCAAGAAAAGGGATTTCAGTATAAGTATTGTATGTATAAAAGAAAATAATTCATAAACATTTTGTGTAAATAATTCTTATAAAGTTGTTTATATATAACAAAATTCAAGAGTAAATTATTACAATTTCATGAAAAATACACCAAAACGACTACCTAATATTCAATCAAAATATAAATTGTAAATTAACATCAATTGGATGTGATGAAGAAAGTTGTGGTTTTTGAGAATATTTCCCAGATAAAACATTTCTCATATTTTGTAGCAATGACAAATAAGATTGTTGTGGAGTACTAGACATGACTTGTATAAATGCATAGGACATTGCACCTGTTGCAATACCATTTTCTGTTGCATCTGCTGAAGTTTGATTATCTTTTGAACCTGAAAACATAATCACATCAGCTGGTGATGTATTTGTCTGTCTAGTTCTTTCTCTTGCTTCAGGATTACCACCTCCATTCATCGCTAATGATGCTAATGACTTCAATCCGGTGAATACTCCTGAATTGTCACCTCTGGCATAAGATAATGCAGTTTGTAATAAACCTTTCCCAGCTTCTGCTGCTAAATTAGGTTCTTTCAAAACACCCTTGGTTGAATACATATAAGGTAAGTCTAAAGCAGAACCTGAATGACATGAATCAAATAAAGCAGTTAATCTAACACCTGGAGCTAAAGGTCTGACTAATCTGTCATGTAACTCATCATCTATGATTTGACCAGAAGATTCAAAATCTAATGGAACAATAGTTTCATCATATCCGTCCTCTTCATCTCCATTAGTATCTTTAACTTGAGATCCATGACCTGAATAATGGAAAAATAAAGAATCGTTAGCACGAGCTCCCTTTACTAACCATTCACAAGCTCTTATGATATTCGCTCTTATTGGAAGTTTCACCATTTCCCGTTGATCATCGGTCAAGATTACAATATCACCTTCATCATATCCATTCCTAATCAAGAAATTTTTAACATTGTGCACGTCATTAATACACCCACGTAATTGATTTGAGGTACCAATATAATTAATACCAATTAATAAAGCTTTTCTACGACCTGAACAGTTAGAATATTGGAAATCATAACCTTGAATACCAAAGGATTGTGGATTTGATGGTGGTTTGGGGATGTTTGAAGGGGATTGGAAATTCATATTTTCCCCAAAGTTTTGTTGTTGATAAACTGATTGAGAGTGTGCGTCATGTTGATATTGTTCTTCTGATATGTTTGGTCTTTGATAATTGGAACCATTATTTGAATATCCTTGTTGATAGTTTCCTCTCTGATTCCATTGTTGATAGTTAGGTGGTTGTTGGTAATTATTTTGATTATTGTAGTTACCTTGTGGTTGGTATCCACCTTGGTTTTGATAATTACCTTGATAATCTTGTTGATAACCTTGATTATTACCACCCTGGTTATAGTGCTGATAGCCTTGACCTGGGAATGACATTATAATGGATGAATCAACCTAGCTAATGATCACAACAGATGGTACGCTGTTTTATATTTCAGATACTTAGGAGCTTTAGTAGGGTCTTGAGTTGAGTCTTGAGTCTTTTGATTTTACGTAATCAAAAATGGGAATTGGGAGGAGCTCATAATTACATTTCAAGCTTTAGAGTGCCTCTTGAGAATGAGATAGTTCTGATACTGATTCTTGAGCTATTAGTCTATTGTCTATATAGTTATTGGTTCTAACTTGTATTATAGAAATTTTGTGATATATAATGAATGCAGTATACATCACATATTGAGTCCAATCATGAAAGAATAATAATGTGGACGACAAACGTCTTTAAGAAGAAGCAGAAGAAGACAAATATCATGTATAAACGTCAAAAATCAACATTCATTGTTTACAAAGCTAACATAACTAATGGTAATAAACCAACTAAGAAAGTTGATCTGATGGCAATATTGGCACCTTGACCTTCAAAAGTTGAAATAACAGCATTAGTGGAAGTATAAATAACTTGAGTGGTAATTGTGAAAATAGTGCTTTCACCTTTATTCTTAGTGGTGGTGATAACGGTTGTACCACCAGTGCTTTCTTGGGCATCAGTGGCTTTAGTAGTATAAACAGTGACAGTGCCTTTACCTTCGTCACGAGTTTTAGTGTATCCATGAGTTTCAGTGGTGATTGGACAATAAGTGACGTATGAAGTGACAATACCATTAACAGTTTCAGTGACTGTTGATAAACCCCAGATGGTAGTTTCATCAGATGAAGAAGAGGAGGTGGAAGTTGAAGTGATGGTGGTGTTACCTGAAATGGTAGCGCTGGAAGATGAGGTGACTGATGACGAGACAAGATCAGAAGAAACAACGTCTGAAGAAGACACAATGTTTGATGAGGAAACAAGTTCTGATGACGAAGAAATGTCTGAGGAAGAAACAATTTCTGATGAGGAAGAACCACTAGCATCAACAGTAATAGTGTTTGATAAATCATAAACAGTTTCAGCTCTCTTTGTAAGTTTCACATCTGGGGTAATGATAGTTAATGTACCTGCGATTGTATATTCTGGGAATCCATCAACGCCTGAAGCAATGACAGTGTAAATTAATTCTTCATTATTCGATTCTGGATTGAATGAAGAAACAAATGTAACTGCAGTTTCATTATTAGTGATTTCAACATCATTGACTTGATCATCACCAACTCTTGCATAAGCGAATGAAATTAAGATATTTTCTCCAGATAATGCTAACTCAGTTGAATCCCATGGTCCTAATGATGCAGGGATATGAACAGCCCAATATAATCCAGAACCGGTTTCACGCCCTTCAATGTATGGAGTTGCAATAACATTAGAAGATGATGAGGATGAAGTGTTTTCGTCAGAAGTTGAACCATCAGTAGAGGTAGAAGTAGAAGAAGAAGAAGAAGAAGAGTCAGTGAAGTAGGAAGTTTCTTCAAAGGTGGAAGAGGTTTCGACAACACTGGAGGAAGCAGTTGATTCTTCGGTTGTAGACTCAACAACAGAAGACTCAACAATAGAGGAAGTCTCATCAGAAGATGATTCAGATGAACTAATAAGAGCTGTGTTTGTGACTGTGAATCCAACATCATAAGAAACTGTACCTCTTTTAACAAATCTTTTGACACCATCTGGGGTAATAACAGTAACAACACCATCAAGGGTATATTCACTAGCAGAAGCATCTGGAGAACCAATTAGTGTGAAAATAAGAACACCATCGCTTGAAGTTGGATTATAACTAGTAACGAATTTGTAAGTTGAAGTTCCTGGAGTTGTTGTAACATCGGTGACTTGAGTGTTTTCTTCTCTAACATAAGCAGTTCTAACTGGGAAATTAGCGAAATGTAAATCGACTTCCAGGGAAGTCCAAGGGCCCAATGAGGCAGGAACGTTGACTGTCCAGTAAAGACTTCCTGAAGCTGCATAAGAACCAGTGATGTAAGGAGAATCTTGAGCTGTGACTATTGAGTTTACAAATAGCCAAAAGAAAGATACATAAAAACGAGTGTTGAATTTCATATTTAGTGGCTGATAATGGAATTGTAGTTTCAAACTGAAAGCAAAATAAGAGATCTTTTATAGTTGAAATGAAAAAATATAAGAAATATGGGTCTCGTTTCATTCTCTTCTTATTTACCAATTAAGCTTGCGCAATAATAATCCCAAATGGTTTGATTGTGGTCTTGGAGTTTTGAAATACGATCTTCCATTGAAAAGACATAACGTTAGAATGAATCAGTTGGACATAGTATACGATAATACTACAATTTTATCCATGACATTGGTGTTAGTGCATGATAGGGAAATTAAATAATTGACTTGTTCTTTGAGGTTAGTTGTAACTTGTTACGTTAATTTTTTAATGTCAAATGCAGGTAATTCTTGAATTTGAAAGATTTTAGGGTGTTTAACCAATTTAGGATTGGTTGCATTTTGAAGATTGGCAGAATGTTTGTAAGTTTTTGCTTTAAATAGATTTGTTCATTTGAGGTTCCTTGCATACCCTTTAATAAGATGTAGAGGAATTAACAATGTGTGTATCTTAAGACTTGTAGTCTATAGTTAACCGTTATGATATTCGTTGTCATGATGATAACAATTAGATGAATTAAATAAAATCTAAACTTTCGTGACGTGGAATTTGTTGTGGATCTAGACAATAAATTCTGCAAAGAACGTGAATTATGACGAAATCATATCTTTTTTATCTCATCCATCTATCCATCTTTGACCATTAGATGATATTCGTTGTTGTACCCCTCAAAACTATCAAATATTCTACACACACTCAACTTCATACATGTGTATTACTGTATATCATAATAATCCTTTTATAATCCCTATATACAAAACCTAATATATATATATCCACCATGATACCAGTCATGAAGAAAGACTTGAACAATTAAACCAACGAACTGAAATCCCATAACCGCTAAAATAAAATTTAGAAAATAAACTAAAGTACTTCAAATACAATCCATCCAAGATCATCCAGCTAGAAGTAATTCACATAATTATCCAATTCTCTGTAATCAAATGAAAAACTATGAGCTGGTTGAATTTTATTCTGTTGATAATGACTTGGTTGATAAATATATTGAGTTTTAATCATTGTATGATCATCATTTGTAGAGACTGAAGATAATGATGATGAAGAGGAAGATGATGATAATGAAGAAACAGAAGTATTTCTATAATGTAATGATGAAATATCATTTTTACTTTCCATTATATCTTTATATGAAACTGGTGAAACTGGTAATAATAATCTTGATGATGGAGATTTTGGTAATTGTGAAGGTGATGGAATAATTGGAATTGGAGATGGAGTTGGTAATGAAGTTGATGAGATTGAGATTGATCTTTTATGAGAACGACGAATTCTTTGTGCATTTCTTAAATCTGATTTAATTGGTTCAATGAAAATCCTCAAACAACGGCTTAAATCATTATTAGATACTCTAACATCCCAATCTAGTAGGTTTAACAGTTGACGTTCCATCAAGTTGATATCTTCAAGAGTGAATAACCCATCAGTGTATTCAGCCCAATGACTATTCTTTGGTGAACTATCGTTGTTAAATTTTGATGAAATAATCAACGATGCTAAAAAGATTCTATGTAAAGTACATGGTAAACCTTTTGAATTTTTAGGTAATTTTGCTGATAATTTTTCTAAATAAACTAATGTTGATAATAAAGTACCAGAATAAACGTTTGTATATCTTACTAATCTTGAAATAAATGTCATTAAAGATGGAATTGGTTTTGGAGTTGAAGCTTTATGATTTGGAGAGTTTGGTGGTGATGGTAAAGTTGTTTTAGATTTTTTACATTGGATGACTTTCAAAGTAACGTTAACTATATGTTGAATCATTTGTTGAGTAACAGGAGTCTTAGTTAAAACTGCTAAAGCTTGAGAATCTGACATGGTGTGGGAAATATATGGTGATTTACAAATAGAGAGTGAAAATACAACGAGATCAAAGAAAGAATACTTTATGGGTGTATATATATACTTGAAGGCATTGGAGAGCAAAAGGTGTCAATCTGTTCCTTCAATACAAAACAAACGCGTTTCATTTATAGATTGAAGTAAATAACAATTTTTGTTGATGTTTGAAACTGTGGAAAAATGCACAAATTCTGACCAAAAAGGAACAAAGTCGCGTTTCGGTTGGAATTGACAACTTGCGCGCGTTTTGAGGGTGGCACCTTGCGAGATAGAGTATAATATAGAGCTTGTTGGAGTGTCGTATTGGAATATGGGTGTGTGTACTTACGCTGTAGGTACTAGGTGTCAGTGGCTTCAGTTCGATCATTGTGTTTTTTTTGACTAGAATATATACATTCGTTTAATATACTGTATCTTAAACATTATTCAAAAGGCAACAAAACAACGGCTTATTGAACTGCATATGTCGTTTTTGTTATTGATAGTTCATTACTATTACTTGACTTGGTCTCTTGCCATATTAATTAAGGCCTAAAAAGGGAATAATATCATTAAAACGCGTTTTATTTGTTAAATTAGACGCGTTTTTTTTTTATCAAAATATTAAAACGCTTGATTGGGAGAAGGTATTCTGTGTGTTATTAAGAAAGAAATAGAATAGTTTAAAGCATTCAATATAAAATCAATCTTCATTATATAAACACGTTAAACCATGGAGAATCAGAGCTAAAATAGATTCTGTTTATAATTCTCCTTCTAAATCTTTTTCAATTCAGCCCTAAAATTATTGGATTTGGGCGGGTAAATTTATCTTTGCCTGCCGGGAAAAAAAAAAAAAAGTATAAAAAAAAAAAAAAAGATGAAATTTTAATTTCTTCCAATTTTCGATTTATTTAGAAAATATGAAGAATTTGTTTATCAAAGTAAGTCATATCAGTTAATTCCATCAAGATTCACGATTCTTCATTTCTAAATGACGAGAAAACATGCTGTGCACCAGTCTGACTCTGGAATAGTACCCAGAAACAATGAAGCATTAAGTATACCCAAATTTCTGATCTTTCAAATGAATGAATAATCAAATAGTCATTGATGGTTGATTTAGAAATGGTTTGTTCTAACAATTATACTGTTTTAGATTGAATTGTTTTTTTTTCTTAATACATGATTCTCTGAAAAGTTCATTGTAAAATATTATCCTATTCTCATATATCTATATATACTTACAAGTGCAACCTCACTTATCTATTTAATCTCAAGTGCTAATGAGAACTAATATCACGTTATGATAGTAGCTGAATTCTTTGAATCTCGTGTAATGACGTACTCCATTAATTAGCGTGAACCAGTTTAGCAGCAATTTACAAATATCTTAATTATTTCTACAACCTTTTCATTCAAATTCTTTGAGTTTTCTATCTTCAATTATGGTTCAACGTGTATGTATGTGAACATAAAGAAGATCAATTATTTCAATTACAAACACTCATTAAAGCCGATTCTTGCACGAAAAAAAAAAGGGAAGCAAAATAACTGGCACTTAATTGTGATGAAGGAACGATATCTTAGGGTTAAATCCAAGAGATTAGACAGATTATGGGCAAAGGAACCACTCTCTTATTATGTAATTTTAGTTTTTTTTTTTAATTTTTTTTTGTTTACTCTTCACACAAAAAGAATTATCAAGAAAAATAAGAACCTCAATCAAATCTCTGTGCCTGAAAACCACCTGAAAACCACAAATAGACACTTGATAAAATTCAGACCATTCTCATTAAAAGAGCCTTGAACATCTCTGATACTCCCTCACTACGCTTTTGAACCATTTGGCTCTTCTTTTTATCTTCACCACATATCATTTAATACCCATTTTTCATTACATTTCATATTACTGCGTTGCATATATACCATATAAACTACAATGTTTTCAAGGAATAACTCCATAAAGAGAAACAGCTCTATAAAGAAAACAAATTCAAAAAATAGTTTCAGAAATCATGATGATGAAGCTTTACTGCCAAATAGTTCTTCTTTTGTCTCAAGAAAAAGATCTTTAGTTAGACCAGAAAGAAATAATTTAAATAATCCTGAAAATCCTCATTATTATTACGCTCAAGTGACTTCTCAAGAACAGGACCATATAAATATTCTTCCATCATCAACGGGTATTGACCCAACTAGAAACTCTTACACTCCAAGTTATCCTCCTGAAAATGAAGATACAGATATCCCGTTACAAGATCTCTCACGAATTAATTCAGTCTCAAGTGAAATCGATATCCATCAAGAACAAGGAAGAACGATATATGGCTTAAATGATGAATATGAAAGTCCTTTCCAAATAAAGAAGAACCTAAATTCAAATACCGGCAATACTGCAACTTCTAAAAACAATAAAAAAAAGAACAAAAATTCAGGTAATTTATCGATATGGCAAGTGTATTGTTATATTATCACATTTTGGGCTCCTGGTTCTTTGATGAAATTATTTGGTATGCCTAAGAAAGAAAGACAAATGGCATGGAGAGAAAAATGTGCTTTAATTTCAATTATCCTGATACTTGGTTCAATCGTCGCTTATATCACTTTTGGGTTTTCTCAAACTGTCTGCAATCATACCATAGTTAGAGTAAGAAATAATGAGATCAGTTCTGGTTATTTAATCATTAATGGTAAAACTTTTGATTTAACTTCTTCATCACATCCTGAAGCTGCTGGAATTCCATCTGGTTCAAATGTGTTATATCCTCCAACTAATGCAGGTGGTATGGATGCTTCATTTTTATTCCAAAACGTCAATGGGAATTGTAAAGGTTTAATTGTACCAAGATCAAATTGTTCAATTCCTTACAATGAGTTAGATATTGCTTGGTATATGCCTTGTAAATTGATCAATCAGGATGGTTCATCATCACCAAACTTCACTCAATCCGAATATTATAACGGATGGGCCTGTCATACTTCTGAAACTGCTCGTGAGGCTTACTATTCATTATCTGCTAATGGTGATGTTTATTTCACTTGGGATGATATCAAAAATTCTTCAAGAAATTTAGTGGTTTATTCAGGTAACGTTTTAGATTTAAATTTAATAGACTGGATCCAAACTACAGACTTAGAATATCCTGCATTATTTGATCTATTAAAATCTTCTAATATCAGAGGTTATGATATCTCTCTATTGTTGGCAGATTCTGACGATCGAAAAGCTGCTAAATGTTTATCTGAAATAATCAAAGTTGGATCAATTGATTCTGACTCAATTGGTTGTATTGCATCAAAAGTTGTTGTTTATTCAGCTTTGGTATTTATCTTTTCTGTTGTTTTTGCTAAGTTCTCTTTAGCTTGTTATTTTAAATGGGTTGTTGCACCAAATCAAGGTGCTGATCAATTAAACATTAAAGAAATGAATAAAAAAGATGCTGAAAAGGATGAATGGGCAGATCAATCAAATCAAATAAATACAAATCAAATAGGTATCACTCCAAAGCTAAATAAACGTTCTTCGAGATTGGATTTTTTAAGAAGTTCAAGAATGTCTATCAACGAACTAGATCAAGAATTCAAGAATTTCTCTTTTCCAATAGTTTTAGATAAGAATGGGAATGAAATGACAACTTTCACTTTACAAAATGCTAAAAAATTGAATGAACTCGATATAATGAAGAATAATAATTCAAGAAGTAATATTACCGGTTTAACTCCATTTGGTTCAAGAAATGCTTCAATCTCAAACTTGAATCAAATGTATGAAGTTCCGGGTTTAGATCCAGATATTATTAGTTCAAATGTTGTTCCACAACCTCCAACTGATTATATGCCATTTGGTTATCCTTTAGTTCATTGTATTAATTTTGTTACGTGTTATTCAGAAGATGAAGAAGGTCTTAGATTAACTTTAGATTCACTTGCAACTACTGAATATCCAAATTCTCATAAATTAATCATTATTCTATGTGATGGTTTGATTAAAGGTTCCGGTAATGATAGAACAACTCCAGATATTGCATTATCAATGATGACTGATTTTTCAACTCCAATCGATGAAGTTAAATCTTTTTCTTATGTCGCAGTTGCTCAAGGTTCAAAAAGACATAATATGGCCAAAGTTTATTCAGGTTTTTATAAATACGATAATTCAACAATACCAATTGAAGAACAACAAAGAGTCCCTGTTGTTTGCATCGTTAAATGTGGTACACCAAGTGAAGCAAATTCTTCAAAAGCAGGTAATAGAGGTAAACGAGATTCTCAAATTATTTTAATGTCATTTTTACAAAAAATAACATTTGATGAAAGAATGACTGAATTAGAATATGATATCTTATTAAACATTTGGAAAGTTACAGGTCTACTGGCTAATTATTATGAAATTGTTTTAATGGTGGATGCTGATACAAAAATATTTCCTGATTCTTTAACTCATATGATTGCTGAAATGGTTAAAGATACCGAAATTATGGGATTATGTGGTGAAACTAAAATTTCAAATAAAAGTCAATCTTGGGTTACAGCGATTCAAGTATTTGAATACTTCATTTCTCATCATCAGGCAAAAGCTTTTGAATCAGTATTTGGTGGTGTTACTTGTTTACCTGGTTGTTTTTGTATGTATCGTATAAAAGCTCCAAAATCTTCAGATGGTCATTGGGTTCCAATTTTAGCTAATCCAGATATTGTTGAAAGATATTCGGATAACGTTGTTGATACTTTACATAAAAAGAATTTATTGTTATTAGGTGAAGACAGATTTCTAACAACGTTAATGTTGAAAACTTTCCCAAAAAGAAAACAAGTTTTCGTTCCAAAAGCTGTTTGTAAAACTATTGTTCCTGATAAATTTAAAGTTTTATTATCACAAAGAAGAAGATGGATTAATTCAACAGTTCATAATTTAATGGAATTGATTTTAGTTAAAGACTTATGTGGTACTTTTTGCTTTTCAATGCAATTTGTTGTTGGTATTGAATTACTGGGCACGTTAATTCTACCAGTTGCTATTTGTTTTACAATTTATATTGTTGTAATAGCAATTGTTTCACATGAGACTCCTATTGCATCATTAGTTTTATTAGGTATCATTTTAGGTTTACCAGCTTTGCTTATTGTTATTACTGCATCACGTTATTCTTATCTTGTTTGGATGTGTATTTATTTAATCGCTTTACCTATTTGGAATTTTATTCTACCAACTTATGCATATTGGAAATTTGATGATTTTAGTTGGGGCGAAACAAGAACTATTGCTGGTACTGATAATGGTCATGAAGATGAAGAAGGTGAATTTGATCATTCAAAAATTAAAATGAGAAGATGGAAAGAATTTGAAAGAGAACGTCAATTAGCTTCAAATTCAATTTCATTACCACAAAATGCATGGGATCCTGCTGAACAAGATCAAGTTCATGATCCATATAGTTTTGTTCATGAAGAATTCCATATTTAATAAGAGAGAATAGAGCATATTATTATAAGTTCATTATTTAATGCATACACCGTATATATTTATATTTTATCATTCAGTCATGTATTGATTTTTCTTCTTCCATTCCACTATTATCGTTATCACCTTGTTAATCTGTAAAATTCAACAGTTATACCAGTTAAATATTTTTGAGAGTCTTTTAAAAGTAGATATTGTTGATTATCTAAAATAAATGGGAATATTTTGAATAACTGATTATATTTTTCATAGTCTTTGTTACTCAATTTTTCTAATAGTTGAAACAAATTCTTCAAAATTAAATTCAATTCTTTTTTTTGAACTGTATAAATTGGTGAGTTATTAACTAGTTTTACTTGATCTGAGTATCTTTTAATAATCAACACAATTCGAGATAATAAAAATGGTAGTGTGATGTCAACTAATTTCAATAACTCATCATCAACATTGCGAGGTCTTTTCTTTTCCGTATCATTACTTCCATCTTTATTATTATTCGAAGTTATTATATCTTCAGTAGTCGTGATAGATTTCAATTCATATACGTTTGAAAAATTGAATAGATCAGTAAGACAAATTAGTCTAAATGATTGTTGAGATAGTAACTTAATTGGTTCCGTGGTGTATGAATCTAAGTTCAATGATAACAGTTGATTAGTGAGATCTGAAGGAGTTGTATTGTTTTCAAAAAGGTAATTCTCTAACGAATTATTTTCATAAAGGAATGAACTTTTCCAGATTGATGAAATCAATAAACTCAAATTAATTGTAGTATGAGGGTTATTATTATTGTTCAAACTTTCAAAGATTAATTGTTTTAGATCAAGGTACACTTTCAAATTGAATTCGGAATCTCGATCTTCGTTCAAATGTGGTAGCGTCAAGGTTATAGTTTCAATAATCAGTGACCATAATTCAGTTGAATTCTCACTATTATCCAATAATTTAATGAAATTAGGTATGATTGATACAATTAGAGTTAAAGATTTTCTCCAAATCTGTTCATCATTGACATTCTTCAATTGTTCGTGATCTTCATTGTTATTATTATTCAAGTGATATTTGATAGGATCTAATAAGTTTTGTAATATTTTGATCAAAACGCTTTTCTCTATTAGATTAACAAAATTTTCTTTTTTATTCAATAAATGTGTAGATAAAATATCAATTGATTTTTTACTTGTTGAAATGAAAGTTGGGATTTGTTTTTTATTCAAATTTGATAATTTTTTTAAAATTCTTGACCTTATCAAGAATGGTAATTGAATTAAATTTGATAGTTGAATTAAAACTAAATCTTCAATTTCATCATTGATTTCAATCATTTCAAATGATTTTAAAACTATCTCTTGTAACAATGTTGGATTTGAGATGTCATCCTTATGATTTGGTAGGAATGGAAATCTGATTGAGTTATTGAAGATTGTTAAAGATGATTCAATTTGAGTTCTTGATAGACTTGACTCATTTTTATATAATAGTTCAAAACTTTTAATTAATTCAACAACGCTTAGCTGATAAGAATCTGAATCATTTAGTGAAACGTATCTAATTTTTTGTGATGACCAAAACTCAAAGAATAATTCAAATAAATTAATTGGAATTCGAAAATTAAATAGTTTTAATATCTGATAAAATGATATATAAACGGTTTTAGTTATTTCAATTATATTCAAAGATATTAATTTGTTATAGAAATCTAATAATGATTTCCAAAAGATATTAACTTCATAATCAATGAAAAATAATGAGTATAGTTGATTAATACCATTCAAAGTAATTAAAACGTTTTCATTGAATGATTTAATTGAGTCATAATAATTCTCATCAGTTTCAAGAGGTTTTTTAAAATCAACAGATAATAAATCTTTAACAACAATATCAAAAGTTTTGTACCAATTCAGATACTTACCATGAGAGTCAACGATTCTGAAGAAAGTTTGAATAACAACGTTTTTGATTTCAATTCTATCATCATTTGAAATCTTAATTAGATTATTTAATAAATATAACCACAATCCGTTGATAACAATTTCATCATCTTTTGAGTTTAATTGAGAAATCAACTCATCATAAGTTTCAAATTTTGACTCGATTTCTTTATCTGTTAATTCAATTGAATTTTGTCTGAAGAAATCAGATAATAACCAATAATAACTGACAGCAGAAAATGAGATATTTAAATCAATTTCTTGTGAAACAAATTTATTTAAGACTTCAATAATTGATTTGATTGAACTTTTAGGTGTGATTGATTGTAAAAAATCGTTTATAATCAATTGTAAGATTTCAAAACTTGCTTTAAGTAAATCTCTTGACGTACTATTTAATTTATTATCTTCTGAATTTATGAAAATGAAAGTTGAATTTGTAATTTTTAGAATTATACTCCATGAATGATTGAAAAAATCACCAAATCTATCTAATAAATCAGATAAATTATTTAAAACAGAATGAATGATTTTCAAATCAGTTGAGGTCAATTGCGCAATTTTTGAATTTTGTAATAAGTTCCCAATTAGTGTGTTCAATGAGTTGAATAAATTAATCTCTAAGTTTGATATCAGTTTAATATCATTTGTTTTAATGAATCCAATCTTGGAAATCTCTTTAATAAACGAATTGAAATTTGAAGAGATAATTATTTTGACATCAGATTGGTCATTTTGAGTTGATAATAGTTCAATTGAATATCCAATTATTGAATTCCAATAATCATAATCATTGTCTAATTTCAAAAATCTTTCACAATTTGAGATTGAAAATTCATTTAATTTATTCATAAAAAATTCTTTGTTATATGGACAAATATTTAATTCATTATTAAACAAAGGATCATTAATGTTGAGTGTTTCATATATTGTTAATTTGGATAATTGAATCAATTGTTTTGATAAATCATTGAAGGCAAGTTCATCAAAAGATTTGGTACTTTCATTCAACTTATTCAAAGAGTTATGAATTGATTTCAAGTCAGTGGCAGATAATTCTGGATTTGAAGGAATCTCTTTAAATGATAAATATTTAGAAGGACCATTGACATAATAGTCAAACCATTGAAATGTAATTAAGATGAAATTCCAGGATTTATTCAAAATTGGACCTAAGGAAATAGTTAATGAAGTTAAAGCCCTAAAACAAATAACGTGTCTTGAATTCAAACTTCTTGTATGAAACTTATTATCTTGAACTGAACTGGAAGCTTCATTTGATGATGTGAATTGTTCAACAAGAAAATCACTAATTGAGTTATTCCTTGTTTGTGATGAACCTCTTTTCAAAACGTTGCTAACTGTTGCAATTGAAAATAATAACAATAATGAATCTCTTTGTCTGTCCAGTCTTAAAATCCCTGAAGAGTGACACAGTTTTTGTAACGATCTTATTAGAAAATGAAATAATTCATTACTTAGACAAGAATATAAGAATTCGTTTCCAATATTGACAATTGAATCATTTGTTGAGATGATTAAAGATTTCAAGATTTTGAAATCGGAATCAATATGATCATTTTGAGAAGATTCATCAAGGAATGTAAAAGTACCATCATGCAAAGCTTTTGATTTATTTAAAACAAATTTACCTAATCCCTCGCCAAAAGAATTAATTATACTTAAAATTAAATAAACTTGATAAGTTTCAGGAACGATTGGAGGTTCTGGTTTATCTAATAAATCTAAGTATGGAATTTTAATTAAAGAATTTTGTAAGTTGATTGATTTTTCATTTTGAAGCGGAGCTTTGACTATTTCTTGAGGATTTAAAAGTCTTTCAAAAATTGGTTCTTTAACTAAATTTGAAATTATTGTTAAGAGTTCAGTTATTAAAAATTTTTTATCGTTAGTTGAATCATAATCATAAGTTTGATAAATTAATTTAATTAAATCAAAATCGCTGAATAATTTATTAAAAATTTCTAAAGATAAGATTTTTTTCCAATTGGGTAAATTTGAATCTTTTGTCAAAACATGAGTTAATAAGGATATGATGACTTCAGATTCGATTTCTAGAATAGATAATTGATCTTTAATAAGTAATGATATTATTCTTGAGACTCTAACGACTATAGAGAAGTCTTTGTTATTTGAAAAAGATCTTAATAACAACGGAGTTATTTTCGTTCTAACTAAAAATGCCAATTCATTATGATTCAAGAATAATGTTTTATAGTTTGTTAAAACATTTTCTAACAATTCAAATCCTAATAGTTCAGGGATTGAGTTGAATTTCAAGAAACTTGGTTTTTGTTGTTCGATTAAACAACAAATATCATTAAACACTCTAAAGCAATCGAATGAATTTGATGAAATTTTAATTATTTCATCTTCATCAATTTTAACATCATGTATCAATTCTATATCTTCTTGGTTATCTTCATCTAAAACTTTATCGAATAATGATAAAATGATTTGAGTTTCTGTGGCAGCTGCAGTGTTAATAACCATTGAAGTTTTATTATAAGATTGTAAAATTGAACAAATCAATAACAATTTGGCGATTAATTCACCATTAATGAATTTATTATAGCTTTGGAAAAAAGTTGGTAATATCTGTAGAACTCTTAGTTGAATCTCAACAGCAAGATGTGTTGCCTCCAAGAAAGAATCTATTAATGCATTCAATTTACTGATGGGAATTGATTTTGATTGAATCAATTTATTTAATGATTGTATTGCGATAGTACTAAATTTAGCATTTCTAGAAGAGCATGCTAATATGAAGGGTGTTAAAAACTCATTATTTTCAGATAATGATTCTAGAAAAACTGATTCATCAATTGAAGGATTATAACTTTTCAAAATTGATAAAGATACTTCAGATGCCTGTGTAATGTAGTTAGTATTTGAATAAACAATTCGCTAATTTTTCTCAAAATTTAACGCACATTTTTGATATCAGGATTTCGTCTCTTTGACTCAGAGACTAGAATGGTCAATTCTGAGATTAATTGGCTCACAATCGACATTTTATTTGCGAGTGTAAAAGATTTTAAAAGGTCTTTTAAATAAAACGTAAACAAAAATTACGAGACTTTCCGGTAGACAATTCCGGTCCATACTTAAGGAAGATTACACAGAAGAGCATCATTAATTTCATTAATTGTGTACTCGGTCAGTTGTCAGAGTCGCAAACGACTTCCTTTTTGGAGTAGACGAAAACGTCTTTGTTCTGATTTTTTTTCTTGTGTTTAATCTCTTGAGCTTCAGTGCTAACAGAAACAGAACGAGGAATTGCTAAACCGTAAGCTATGACTTGGTCTGTGAAGTATAGGAAGGCATTGGTGGTGTGCAGGATTGAAGACTTGAGCTTTTTTGCCATGAGTGGTGTGTCTGTTCTTTCGTTGTCATCGTTGTTATTGTTATCATCATTATTGTCATCATCATTATTATCTTTGTCATCATTATTTTCATTATTGTTTTCCTCACCATCTGTGACCACTTCGTATCTCTTTATACCCTTGTACTCATCCTCATAAACAGGTCGGCCCAGAACACCTTCAGTTTGATTCTGTCTTTGTAGAACGTGGACTCTATTAACCCATTCCCAGGGTATGACTGTTGCACTGACGTAGATCGTTGTGTTGAAAATCTCACTCAATTCAGACACCCAGATGTTTGCGACATCTGTGATGAAGAAAGCCACTTGTAAGTTGATCACCAACGCAGTTAGTAACGTCAATAACACTATGGAGCTTTGGAAAATGTACTGTCTTTTCCAAATCGCATAGATCATGATCAAACCAGAATAGATCATTGACAGTGCAATTCTCAAAAGATACGTGAATGCAGGCAATATAGAGATATCAGAATCCTCTTCCCCCTGATTCAAGTTGGCGAAAGTGGAAACCCCCCAAATGACTTGAGAACTTATTGATAAGAATCCACCTAAAATAAAACTGACTCTCTTCTCTTTAACTCTTGAAAACAGCCTAATGATAACTTGCACCTGGGAGAACTGAGCAATTAGGACAAATATGAAGTCAATAATATTGAACGTGTTGTTATCTTGTAAATCATCAATCAGTTTCTCACCAGAAGAGAATCCTAATTGGTACTGATGGCCTAATATCACAACAGATCTGACAAACAGGATACACAGATTGACCGAGGCGAGCAAGGACCCTATCCTCAGCAGCCACGAGGGTTTCTGTGTGTGGTTTGTGAAGACTATGACGGTTAAGAACAAACTCATCACCGTTGAGACTGTTATTGAATATATAATTGGATAGACTGAATATTTGAAAGAGCCGGTTTCTGTGTGCACAAACTGGTTCCATTCAAGACTCATCAGTGGGATCGTGACAGCTCCCACTTTCCTGAACGTTGAGTAGACTGGGGCATTCAAGTAACATGTTGCTGAATAGAGAACGTTTTCTGATGATGAGACTTGAAAAGGTCCTAAAATAACAATTCCTGGACTTAATTCGACACCTGAACAGATGGAATAGAACTCTCGCTGTTGAGAGTACCGCCAGACGATGTTTGATCCGAACACCATCTTTTTCCTTCAAGTATTGAATAATATTATAAGAGAGATGCTTTAAATATATTTAAAAATCTCTAAAAAATTTAAGTGTTTCCCTTGTAATCTCTATAAGACAGAAATTATGGAAGCGAGTCAGCTGCCGCATTCAGACGACGACAAGGCCCTGAGCGTGATTGAAATGTACGGAGGAACAGACTCTTTGCAGCCAGTCTCCTCGACACAATTCACGTCTGAATCGTTTAGAAACTCTAGAGAAATTGCAAATAAGATACGTGATTCTATAGAGAAAACAGATGAGAACGATCCTTCATCATTACGAGACCGTTATGGGTTCCGCAAACAAAACCAGTTCGTCAGTCTCAGTGAGTACAACGCGTGGTGGGATTCTTATTCAAATCATCTTATAAGAAGAAAGACTAAATGGAATAACTTACTTAGTAAGAATGGACTTAGTTTGAACAATGATAATCCAATCAGATTCCCCCCAAGATCAGACAAGCTGAAGAGATACATCAGAAAGGGTATCCCTGCTGAATGGAGAGGGAATGCTTGGTGGTTTCTGGCCAAGGGGCCTGAATTGTTGAAGAATAATTTAGGTGTTTATGATGAACTCGTTGAAGCTACTATTAATCTACAAAGTAAAGATGCAGATATAATTGAAAGAGACTTACATAGAACATTCCCTGATAACATACATTTCAAACCAGATGGGATCATAGACGAAGAACCGGTACTAGTTCAAGCATTAAGAAGAGTCTTAAGAGCATTTGCAGAATATCAACCATCGATTGGATATTGTCAGTCTTTGAATTTCATTGTTGGATTATTACTGATATTTATGGATGAAGAAAAGGCATTTTGGATGTTGGTGATTATAACTTCAAGATATTTACCAGGAATCCATGAAATCAATTTAGAAGGAGTAAATGTTGATCAAGGTGTCTTAATGTTATCGTTAAGAGAGTTCTTACCAGAAGTTTGGGACAAAATCATTGGGATTAATTTTGAACCTTCATATGGAAATAATGAAAATAAGAATAATAATAACAATGATTTTTTAAATAAATTACCACCAATTACGTTGTGTACCTCTAGTTGGTTCATGAGTATATTTATTGGAATTTTACCTATTGAAACGACGTTAAGGGTTTGGGATTGTTTTTTCTATGAAGATTCTAACTTTTTGTTCAAAATATCATTATCATTATTTAAATTATTCGAATCTAAAATATTGAAATTAAAAGATGAAATGGAAATTTTTCAAGTCATTCAAAATAATCCAAAATCAATCATTGATCCAACTGAACTGTTTGATCTGATATTTAAAAAAAGATTCGGTTTCAATCATTTAACTCAAGATGAAATCAATAGATGTAAGAAATACGTCATTGATAAGAGGAAAAAATTTAAAAAAGAATCTGACAATGACAATGTCGACGTTGAATTCAATAGAGGACTACTATCTGATGACCTATGGCAGCCTGACTTGTACGGTTTCAAGAAAAATTCACTACCTGGGGTTCATTGGAATAATAATTTATCAAGAAGAATGAAGATAATTAGAAGAAGATGATAATTCAATATAGATTCAGATGTGTGTGTGTGTGTATTTATTTAGTTAATTCCCAACCTTTCTGTAGTCTTTTCACGACGTCATCAACGTCGATAATTCCATCTTCTTTCAACACTTGACTAATCTTGTCCCATGGTAAACCAACTTCAACTTCTGGTTCTTCATCAACGACAACAACGTCGTCATCGGTGTTTACTGCTACTCCAGAAATCATGACCGTGAATTTCAACTCATTACCATCATCAATTGAATTGATTAGATTGTTATCTTGAATGACTTTACCTTTAATCAACAATTTTAACTGATTCGTGTTATAACCAGCTAAGCCATCAATGCTGCTAATTAGAAGTTGTTTGACTTTAAAAATGGAATCATTCTTATTGATCTTAAGTTCAGTGTTGAATTTTGGTGCTTTGATTGATTTAAATGAAGCTTTAACCGTTTCATTTTGATTACACTCATCGTTTGTAGATTTGAATACAATGGGTAAATTTGGGAGCTTTAAAAAAGTTTTGACGTTGTTCAAATCGTTCTTGTAGTTCGATTCAATGACTATGGGAGAATCTGACAATAGTTTAAGAAACGTTGAAGCGAAATCTAGTTCTGAGAGACTCATTTTGTGTGTGGTTTTAATATGAAAGAAAGGGAAGTTTTCATTTTTTTTTTTTTTTTATCTTTTAAATTATTAAACTGCTTAAGATGTCAAAAGATTCAAGGCCCTTATTCTTCAACTATAACGAGTATTCCATCCATGCGTACAATCACATTTCGACACAGCACACAGCACATACAAGTACCAATTTGAACGATGAAATTCCCTTAATTATAACACATTTCCCCAACGTTTATGTCCCATCGACTTCAACGAAATTCACAACAACAAGAATCGTGAGGGTTCCAAGGGTGTTTGATCGCAGTGAATGTGCACAGTTTTCTGAAGTGCTGCCTGGCAAAGAAGCAGGAGCGATTATTTCTAATAACGAAGATTCAAATCATGAATTTGTTCCAATTGGTGAGTTTAATAACGAAATCTTTGGGATCAGTTCAATTTCCCCATTGAGTTTATATTTCAACGATGAAGAATTTGCAACGATGATTAAAGAGATTAATGCAATCCTGTTTAATGCTTTTAGTTTCAAATGGTGGAATTTGTTGGAATTCATGGTTGATTTGTTGACGTTTTGGGTATTCTTTGATATTGTGAAAAGTAGAGATAAAAGAGTGAGTTATTTACATGTATATCCATCAATGGGCAGGTGTGTATTAATACTAACAATTTCAGAAACTCGATGAGCTGGAAACTTATATAAACTCCAAAAACGAAACTTTGAAAGAGAGAGAAATTCGTATAATATCACCAAGAAGAAGTGGATATTTATCACTGGACATTGAGATTCCTAAACCTGAAATGATTGATGAAAATGAAACGTTTTAATTAATGAACACATAATTAAATTTGTATATAACTCATCTCATCTCATCCCGAAAAAATTTTTATATATAATTCCTTATAATATAAAGAACCATTCGAATCTCAATTTGAAATGTCAGAGATGTCGGGTGTCTTCGCTATAAACAAACCGAGTGGGATCACCTCTGCCAAATTCTTATCAAAGATCCAACAATTGTTGACAGACTCTCCTGTATTTGCACCGTACTTATCCAAATTACAAGGGGACAAAATCAAATTGTTACAAAAAAACGGTGAAAGAGCATCAAGAAGAAAACTAAGATCAACTTTGAAAGTTAAAATGGGTCATGGTGGGACTTTAGATCCATTAGCTTCAGGGGTTTTAGTCATTGGGATCAATGACGGTACGAAAAAATTACAAAACTATTTAAATGGATCAATTAAAACTTATGAAACTGAAGCATTATTTGGAATTTCAACCACTACAGGGGACGTTGAAGGTGAGATATTAACCAAGACCGGATTTAATCATATCACTAAAGAGATGGTTGATGAAATTCCAAAGAAATTCATTGGTGAATTAAAACAAACTCCTCCAATCTTTGCAGCTTTGAAAATGAATGGGAAACCTTTATATGAATACGCTAGACAAAATATCCCATTACCAAAAGAGATCAAATCAAGAGTTGTTCACGTTTATAAAATGGAGATGTTTGATGACACTTTATCATATGATCATAAATATGAGAAGTTGAAAGATTCTGAAATAATCAAAGAATTAAGTCAAAATGAAACGTTAAACGATAATAAATTATATTTCAGTAAAGAATACATGAACAGTATAAACAGAAAAGAAGATGAGCCAATCAAAGTTGAAATCAAGCCATTATCAGAGGAAATGGATAAGGAAGACGTTAAATTACCACTATTGCATTTCAAAGCACAAGTTAGTTCAGGAACTTATATAAGATCATTGATAAGTGACCTTGGGAAAGCGTTGAACTCAAGTTCTTATATGGTTAAATTGATTAGACATCAACAAGCTGAATGGGAATTAGGGAAGAATGTGTTTGAACTGGACGATTTCATTAATAGAAAACATCAAGTTTGGGGGAAAGTTATGAAACAAATCTTTGATGATTCTGATGTTGATATTAATCAATTGTTCATTGAAGCTGAAGAAGAGTTTAAAGACGTTGAATTGAAGAAAGATGAAAGTGAAGATTCTAAAGAACCAGAACAGAAGAAGAGAAAAGTAGAGTAACAATAGACTTGTGAATAATTACTTATAAATTCATCTCTTGTATTAGTAGTTTGATACTATAAAACGTGTGCCACACAGTTCTCTTCAATACTCAAATCATTAATGTTGATAAAAAAACCATTCTTTTGAATCACACCATATTGAGTATATCATGGGGTATAATCTCACTTTTTGGATTGCCTTAATTATGCGTTGATGGAATAAACACAAACTTTTTTCCATATGAAATTGAAATCAATCCATTCACTGCTTGACGCATCAACTTATTCTCTCTCTCAATCACTTCTATCTCTGTACATACACACATAAATTATTCCCTGAGCTCAAAACACCCATAATTGGGTATTTAATCGAAAACACCACACTTTTTTACTCTCACCACAGTTAATAGTATAAAAAGTCAACCCATTTTCTTCAACTATAGATATGTTGATCTCTATACACACAACTCATGACTAGGTTAAACAACAAGAAAGTCGAATCCATTGCAATTATTGGTGGTGGTGCTTCTGGTGCAATTACTCTAGATTCTTTAATTCAACAAGGATTTACAAACATCAAAGTATTTGAAAGAAGGTCAAAGATTGGTGGTGTATGGTGTCTAGACACTAATCCAAACCAATTGAACGTTGCCCCTGGACTAACTGAAGTAGAATTAGATCCAAAATTAACAATTCAAGAAGGTGAACAAATCAGATCAAATCAAGAAAGATTCGAACAAACTGCCTCATATGAAGATCTTAGAACTAATATACCTGAACAACTAATGACATATTCAGATGAAAAATCATGGGGCATTCCAAAGGATTCAAAATTGAGAGTTGAGAATGATTACGTTAGGGGTGAAGTAATACAAAGATACATTGAAAGATATTTTAATAGACATGATTCAAAATATATTGAATTTAATACCACAGTTGAAGATGTTTTCAAAGATTATATTGCAAAAGATTCAAAATTCGAGTTAACATTAAGAAAACAATTGAATAAGAAGGATGGAAATAATAATTCATTAGATTTATGGTATAAAGAATCATTTGATGCAGTCATTATAGCAACTGGTCATTATCATGTTCCATATATTCCAGATGTTCCTGGTTTAAAAGAGGTTTATTATAGATATCCTTCCAAAATCCGTCATTCTAAAACGTTTAGAGCCTCTAATGAATTTAAAGATAAAATTGTTTTAATTATTGGTACAAGAGCTTCAGGTTCAGATATTGTGGAAATTGCTAAGAAGAAAGACGTTAAACTAATTTATCAATCTAAAAGATCAAAAGAAACAGCAGTTCGTGGTGATGAAGATTCAAAGCATAAAATAGTTCCAAAGATATCAAGATATGAATTAGTTGATAATGATATCATTGTTCATTTTGAAGATGGTTTTACGTTGAAGAATCCAGATGAAATCATTTATGCAACAGGTTATAGATATTCATATCCTTTCTTAAGAAACTTGTATCCAAATTTCACCACCGGTTACATCATTCCTGATTTGTATCAACATACTTTTTTCATTAAAGATCCTTATTTATCAATTGTTGGTGTTCCAACAGATGCTATTTCATTTAGAGCTTTTGAATATCAAGCAGTTTTAATCTCTAGATTTTTAGACAATTTAATTGAATTACCATCTGTAAATGAACAATTAAAATGGGCATTAAGAAGGTTTCAGAAACATGGAAATACAAGAAGTTATCATACTATTGACTTTGATGGTAAATTTGAATATTTAGAACTATTAACTCAATTAGGTGGTGGAGTTGATCCAATAAATAATACTGGTAGACCATTCCCAGTATGGACTCAAGATGATAGAGACCTTCATCAAAAATTGATAGAGAAATTGAGAGAGTTCTTTGGTGGTAAGAAGGAACTTGATCCAGAACTAGATGGCATTGAAATACATTGAGATAATTTATTTAATACATTTATTTGGGGAAAAAAAGGACACATTCTTTATTTTTTTTTATATATATTTTTTTTCAGTAGATTAAAAATTAACAGCTCTGTTAACTGTTTTTTGATTCAAACCATTAGTATCATCATCGTTGATATGAGGATTTATATCATCGTCTTCATCATCATTCCAATCTTGACCTGAAGTTTCTAAATTCTTATTTTTTTTCTTGTAATAAATCACTAAAATTGCAATCAAAATGATTAAAAATGGTACAATTATACCAACTGTACAACCAATAATGACTTTATCATGCTGTGATAACCCTTGTGAAGTTGCCCTATTTACAATGGATTGGGTTGTAGAAGAAGAAGACGTTTCTATTCTTGTTACCATCATTCCATCTGATGAGAATATGGAAGTGATTGTGACAACTTTTGTTGTTTCTGGAGTTGATAAAGTTGTGGAAGGATCAGTAGAAGTGGTTGATGGTATAGTAGATGATGACGATGAGCTTGTTGATGAACTTGATGAGGATGTACTTGACGATGATGAACTTGATGAACTTGATGATGATGAGCTTGATGCTGAACTTGATGATGATGAAGATGAGGAAAAGCTTGACGAAAATGATGACAATGATGATGAAAGCAATTCAGAGGAAGAAGAAAAACTTGTGAAGGAATTTATTGGGCTTGCTGATATGGAAGTATTTGTTGATGTTTCCAAAGTTGAAAAGGCTGAAACCTCTTCTGATAGATCAGAGAGCTGTTGTGCATGAGCTAACGGTATAAGAATAAGTGGAATGTGCTTGAATAACATCTTAAACGATGGAAGAAATGGAGATCAACAAGATTGAAAGTAAAAGAATTTTTTGTGATATTTTTGTTTTGAATCGAAATAATAAATTTTTTTTTTCTTTCTGATCTAAAAAAAGAAAAAAATGTGTGTGCATTACGAGAAATTTGATGGAATCAAATAAATCATGATGTTGAATGCTTCTAGTGTTTAAGGGTTACTTGTTGTTATACTACTTCTTTGTAGGCTTTAAATTCCTTTTTTTCTGCTTTGAAATAGCTTTACTAGTTAAATAGTTACAAAATTTCACTTAATCAAAGAGAGAGGGAGAGAGAGAGATTGAATGTTTTATAATCATTGAGACCAATACAGTACTGACACAACTCGTAACTTTTTCAAAGTACGATTCTCTAATTTCATCTCTCTCAGTACATTAAATGCCCTCTAGGTTATGTGCCTCCAACAAAAGTGGAAAAGATCATCATCAAAAATCTAACTAATTTCAACTAATTTACACATTCAACCACATTCAAGGACTTCCATCAGAGAGAGATATGTCGCTCAACCAACAAGATTTAAACAAACTAGACGATGCTTCAAGACAGGAAATCTTGACTTTCATCGAATCAGAAAATTCTAAAATCAAAATCCAAAATTCAATCCATCAATTCACAAATTTATGTTTCAAAAATTGTATTAAAGACGTCTCCAATGGTTCATTGAGCAGTTCTGAAGAATCATGCCTAAACAACTGTGTCAATGCTTTCCTAAACACAAACATCAAAGTTGTTGAATCTTTACAATCTCAAAGCATGTGAAATATTTTTTGTATATATATATAGAAATTCTATACTATTAATTGATGTAAATTTATATAATTCTATACTATTAATTGATGTAAATTTATATATATATTATCCGAATGTACTGTGACCTCGTTATCTTGATATGTTTGATTATACACTTTTTACAGTATTCAGAGTCCAGATACTTAGTAAAAGCGTTTTACTATATTTTCATTAGTGCTTTTCCTAAGATTCCATTTAAAAACTAGAAATCTATAATTAGAATGGTCTAGCTACAGTGATAAAATAAAAGCATATAAAGAAATAAATAAATAAATAGAGTAAACACAGCACTAATAGATCTAATTAGTAGTAATTATATGAAAGATAAGCAACAAATCAATTCTAGTAGAATAGATGATTCATAGATCTTTTCACGCAAAGAAAATTCACTCGACTTCAGCTCTTTCTTGAGACCTTTGAATCCCACTTCTCCTTCAATATCTTCATACCAACTTTTTCAAAATTAATTTTCATTGTACTTGCAATAACATTTTATTTCAACTAAAAAAATCTTTGTCTCCCATCAGTTCAGAATCATTTGGATCAAACTGTTTAACATGAGAAAAAATTTAAGAAATAACTGCTTTTACCTTCAAAATCAACTTTAATATTTGAGAGTCTAATATCTAAAGTGAAGCAACTGATTGAATATTTCGCTAGGTGGTTGTCTTCTTCTTGGTCGTCTTAAATAATTTCATCCAAATTTCCTTCACTCTTCTCCAAATCTCGACATAATAAATATCTTCTGTTGACTGCTAAGATGAATTTATAAGTAATACCAAACCTCTCTGATATTTCAAAATATTCTGAAACTTTAGTGTTATACCCTTTTTTCTCTAGATGTGGAATTGAAATTATAATGAATTATTTGGAATAGTCTTGATATCTTTATTGATATCTCGAAATATTTCTTCCATATTCACTGATTAATTTGATTATTATATTTGAGTTGATGTAAAGTATTTTATTGTACCATCATTACATAATGAAAGAATTTTCTTTTCCATTAAAATACCCATTAACAATACGCTAAATCATGAAACAATCTCTGATACTAAGTATATCTTCGTCAAGAGCCCTTTTCACTAAGTTCAACAAACGAACAGCGTCAGCTAAGCTAGAAGATATTCAATTAATCAAAACTTTTCAAAGGATTTTAAACAATAGAAAAAATTCCAATTCCACATTAAATGAATCGACTGATTTAATTTTTGATGAGACCATCAAACACTTGTCTAAGAACCACTCAAATCTAAATAAGAAAAGTAACAAGCTTTTCAGTAATGATAGGTTGCTCGTTGATAATCGAAACAAGATTCAATTTAATACAAATTTATCAAATAAATTGTTAAAAGATTTGGAATTAAAGAATAAATTGTCACTAATCTTGAATGATAAGTTAATAAATATCAATACGATGAATTCAGACGTTGAAATCATCACTTATTTACATAATTTGATTGACGAATTCGAATTATATCTTGAAAATGAAAATAATTATATAACTGATATCACTAAGATAAATAACGATTCCATAAATGAATTAACATTCCCAATTCTATTCAATTTTGGTATCAACAAACTGATAAAGCTGAACTCTCTAACAGAATCATTAAATTTGATAAATCTTTTGAAGTTCAAAAGTTTGAAGATTTTCTTCTTTGGATATAATATTGAATTAATTAATAAATTAATAATGATTGAGTATAAATTATTCAAAGATTTGAGTAAAATTAACTCAATCATTGAAGAAATCAAAATCAATGGGATAAAATCAAATTTATTGACTTTGAAATTATTAAAGAACATCTCAAATGATTATGATAATAAAAATTATAACAAACAAGATGAATTAGAATTATTCGAAATTAATCAGTACATTAATGATTTGATAGAAGAGTTGAAATGATTGGGCCATTTATAATCCACAAATTATCTGAAAATATTATGGTTTTTGTAGCAAATGTGTATTGATACAACTGAAAGATAATAGGATTAGACTAGTATTATACCACTCAATATACCGTTTGAAAGAACTTTTGATGCAATGATTAATCTCTTTAGGCAGAACTTCCCACTAGAAAGAGAGAGATTCTCCGCTGGGGAAGAAAAAAAAAAAATTGATACCGGCCAACGATGTATTAGAACGATATATAGAAGAACAAGATCATAGAGAGTGTCATGTCTCTACAGATTTGCAAACAATGTCATGAGATCACCACTGCATTCCTAAAATCAACATCACCAAAGTTATCCTCAACTCAATCAAAGCTAAAAGAATCAATACAAATTATTAATCAACTGTTCAAAGATTCATCATTTGAATCTATCTCAATCTCTTATAACGGTGGCAAAGACTGTTTAGTGCTACTGATCATATACTTATCATGCATATACGAGTACTATCCAGCTTCAATGATCGAAAACATCAAATTCAGTTCGATCTTAATCAACTACGAATCACAATTCAACGAATTAACAGATTTCATAAATCAATCGATAGACAAATATCAGCTGAATCTGGTCCAATACAACGGTTCACTAATCAATGGATTCTCTCAATATATCAAGAACTACCCTCATATCACCAACATCCTTATTGGTCAACGTAAATCTGATCCATTTTCTTCAAATTTGAAGCATTTTCAGAAAACTGACAACAATTGGCCTGTCTTCAATAGAATAATTCCTCTTTTAAATTGGACTTATAACGATGTCTGGTTGTTTTTAAAGGAAACTGATGTTGAGTATTGTAAATTATATGATTTGGGTTATACTTCAATTGGTGGGATAAATAACACTGAAAAAAACAAATATTTGCATAAAAATGGAGAGTATTTACCTGCTTACATGTTGACCGAGAACAGTGATGAATTAGAGAGAGTAGGGAGAGTTTAATGATGTATTTATGTGTACTATAAGTGTAATATTGTTGATATCTTTTTATTCGGAAAAAAAACTACATTTTTATTAGATTATAGAGAATAGATATATTCATCATACAATACTAAGAGTAGAACTTTCACTCATATAGTTAAACACAATGGAAGTAGGATCTAAAAAGGGTTCAGGTGGTGTCGCCTCCCAGTCACAATTGAAAACACAACAAGATCAAAGAATAAATTCATTAATCTCCAATGATCCATATTTAACCAAAAATAACAATGGACAGTATCAATGTCTACTGTGTAACACACTTCATAAATCAAATGAATCATACTTAAATCACGTCAATGGTAAAAAACATCAACTTAACGTCCTTAGAAGAGAAACACCTACTATAACATCCACAAACATAAATGTAACTAATACAAATGTAACTAATGACTTCGTTAAAATTGGTAAACCATCTTATAAAATCATTAAAACTAGAAATGATGATCAATTTGGTTGTTTGATAGAAGTCCAAGTTGATGAAATTCAAGGTAATCCATGTTTCAGAATGATGACTTCATATGAATATAATACTAATGCAGTTAATGCTGATAATGATAAGGGAAATTATTTGTATTTGATCATATATGCAAAACCATATGAGTTAATCACATTCAAATTGAAGATTAATGAATTGATCGAAGTTTGGGATTTTTTTGATGTTGATTTAAAGAAGTACTACGTTCAATATTTATTCAAAGATTGAAATTTTAGATTCAAACATCTCCTTTTGAGTTTACAGATGAGATATCTGCTGAAGCTGTTACCTCTATGAATTGAAATCAAACTTTTTTTACATCATTAAACCATTTTCATTCATTTTATGTTCTGAAGTGGAAGTATCATAATCATTTCAAATCCCTGGATAGCGTAACTAAATTGCCCATTTGATCATATACATTCTATGGGCTCATCTACCATAATATTATTGGAATATTCAAATTTAGTTATTACTTTAAAAAAAAAGCAGAAAAAAATGTAGATTAAAGCCAAAACCACTGGACTTTATCAGAATAACTACCAAATCTTCAGTTGTTTGTTTATTTTAATAATGATGTTGTGTTTATACGATTAAAACGTCAGTATTTTAGTGGCTACGTTAAATCTAACAGAGACGTTTCACTGGTAAAAACTCTACCATTTATTCACTTATAGAAACAATATATGATACAGAGCATTATTTGTAAATCAAAAAGTTGCATATACAATGCAACTAAATCTTTAGAAAACATTATACGTTACCTTCACATAATATAGTCTTTGTTTCGAGTAACGTCGACATTGACAATGTTGTTTTGCTTTTACTAGAATATCCCAATAAATAATACTGGTTAATATACATGAAACTAAAATATCCACCAACTCAAGAATTGAGTTTCAATTTATAAGGACAAAAAGCTGGTGTAAAATGTCGACGTCTCTAGCTGTGTAGCATCATGAGTAGTACTAGTAGTACTAGTAGTGATCTACGTCAATAATATAGTAAATATTAATAATATTATAATATATTTAATTATATATAATTAATTATATATATTATCAAATTCACACTAGCTCAATATTTATATATTATTATTAGTACCGCCGGTGGTAATATATTATCATGCAGCAAAGCAGTACTAGTAGCAGCAGCTAACTGTTAAATATAATTATATATTATTATTAATTGAGTAATTTATCAGCGCTATATAGCTGTATATATTAATCACAAATTGTTAATATATGAATTATAAATGAGCTGGCTCATGTAGGTACAAATCAATATAATATTATTATAATAAATTGGATGATCATCAACTATATATAATATTGAGCTATAATATTATAATTAGCTCTGCAGACTGCTAGTTTAACTTACATTAAGTAAGATACTCGAATGCGGAGACTCGAGAGCAGAATTTCATGGATGGGTAAAGCTGATTTTTACAAAGTACTAATTATTAAATATTTGTTTTATAGATGGCATTTCATAGCACGAGATCATTGGACAATTTATTTAAATTCATTGAATAATCATCAAGATAATTGTTGGAGAGACATTTAATACCATAATCATCAGTAAATCAGCACAAAAAAATTCTAATGATTACTAGAAAATGGATTCATTTATTTTTAAAGGAAATCTTAAAACACTCAAAATTTCCAGATTTTTCCCACACACAGCACCATTTATAAAGGCACACTCAAAATTTACCTAATGCTGTGGCCACAAAAGTGTTTGTAGCTTGTAATTAATAAAAAAAATAAAAAACAGTTAATTAGAATTAAAAAAAATTAAAACTAAATAAAATGATTGAAAAAACATATGCGCCAGCCCGGAGTCGAACCGGGGGCTCAAAGATGGCAACTTTGAATTTTACCGCTAAACCACTGGCGCCTGCTTGATGTCCGGGGAATTATATTGTTAGATCTACTAAGTGCAGCTGTATGTGGTGTTTGGATGTTATGAACACAAATGATGCTAATAAATTTGTGTTTAACACTCCCAGAAGGTGAACCAGAAGATTATAAAGAAGAAAATATAAGAAATAGAATACCAAATTAGGGAATGTATTTAACTGTATAGCTTTAAAATAAACAATTTAAGAAAAAAAAAAGACAAGTACGAGTTGAATGCTGATAATAGAATTTGTATAAATTTAAATATAAGTAATTACGAGAAAAAATTAAGTTGAATAAAATCAAGTGTTAGAATATAATAGAGTCACAAAAGAGAACTTTTATAAGTTTTATAGAGTATAAATATAAATTAGTTAAGAGAAAAAAAAACAAGCTTAAACATATATCAGATTCATTTTACGTTTATCCAGTTTTTGTTAAGAGCTCATGAACTTAAAGGGGGGTTTTGACCAAACCTCAACTCCAGAATTCTAATTCTGTAAAGATTCTCGCAACTGGCCATCAATTCAGTCGTATTTTTCAGTAAAATATATTAGATATTCTGAATGTTGTCCGATATATTCATCTGTCATCACACTTAATGACATCAACTAGCGCAATATTTGTAGATCATGTTTGTGCAATTTTCAATAATTTTTTAAAAAAATACATTTTGATTAAACCCAAAACCAGCTGTAAAATTAATCTAAAAACAATTCAGTGATATAGAACCAATCAATGACAGAAATAATACTGAAAAACCCACGAAAAAACACAACCCCTAAAGAAACCACTTTTATATATATATGCAGAAACTCAATCTAGTTCATCAAATTTCTTTTCCAGTACACTTAAATTATCCAACAAATAAACATTTAAACCTTCTATTGCTTTATTAGTTTCAATATATTGTAGATTGAACTGAATTCTTAAATCATTAATTAGATTTTCATAGTTTTTATAACTTTTCATGTATTCATTAATTTCTGAAGATTTTAATGAATTTTCAGTGATTAATTTTGATTTTGCCTGATTTAAATTTTCTAGTTTTAAGTTAAATTCATTTATTTTTTCAAATTTTGTTATATTTAATTTTTCGAATTTTTCTTTAAAATTGTTCAATTGTCTTGATAAAATCGATATTTTTCTCTCCAGTTCATTTAATTGAAAATCTGTATTTTCTACTGAACTTTTGAAATTGCTTAGATCTTTATTCAAATCAACTTGAGAGTTTATCTCAAATTTGACTTCATTTGCTAAATTTGATAGCTGTTTAAGATCTGAACTTAGTTCTTTGAATGAATTGATTGAGACATCTAAATAGCTAGATTTTTTTTCTAAATCGTTTAGTGTCTTTTCATCTTCTTGTAACGAAGAACTTAAACCTTTCAAAGCATCATTTAAAATATTTGGATCATTAATCAAATAATTACTTAAATTCTCATTTTCTAATTTGATTTCATTTAAGTAATTAACCAAGTCGGTTAGTTCCTTAATCATTTCCCCCTTTTTTTGTTTATAATTATCAAAGTCATTTGATAAACTGATTTGTTGAGTTCTTAATTTTTTCAACTCTTTGTCCATTTTCAGGTTTTGAGTTTTAATTTCACTTAAATTTTGATTTGCAAATGAAATTAACTTCGATTGTAATTCATCATTATTGATGATCAAATTCTCAGAATATGTTTGTAATTCTTTCAATTCATCTAAATTACCGTTTATTTCTCGTATAATCCTATCATTCTCTCCTATTTTGCCAGATCTAAATCTTGCTAAATTAATAACCCCACTTAGATATCTGACTAGCCTTTCCTTTTCAGGTTTGATTAGATCAGTTAGAATGAAATCAGTGATTCCTATTGAAGAAAGAAAATCATATGATAATCTATGGAGTTTTAATAATGGTAGAGTTTGGTATTCTTCGTCTTCATCAGGTTCATCTCTATCCACCTTATTTTCGTGCTCACTTGAGTAGAATTTGAGAGGAATAAATCTAAACACCTCTAATATCCTTTGAAATAGATGCTGAACGAATATTGAGTTTGGTTTATCTAGATCAGCTTCGTTTATATGAATCTGACATTGTGACAAACAAGTGACGATTTCAACTTTGGACAGAAGTGGGAATCTATAACCTCTTTGCTCATCCCTTTCTCTTCGTTTAATCATAATATAGCCTAGCAACAAACCAACCAACAAATTGGCAACAAGAGTTGAAGATGTTATTTTTTTGTTTACTTTTTATTATATGTTTGTTTACTTTCTTGGTTGACTTCCTAATGCGGTAATGGTAGTTAGCCAATTACTAAGATTAAGTTAAATTCTTTCAAATTCAGTGAAAATGGCTTTATTTTAATCTCTATCAATTAGGCACCATCCTTCAGTGACTATAATGTTAAAAAATGGAGTAAAATAATCTGTTTCTTTTAAAGGTGTCATGATCTTCAACGTTTCGGTATAAAATCGGAGTGAATAATTTTCTTCTTTTACTGAAACAATTCACAAATCACATCATGTTGGCTCAATTTAGAAGACAAATCTCCACATTCAGACCATTATTCAACGCCAATAACTCCCCACAAATCACCAGCTATATTGATCCAGTCACTAAGAAGGAAAAAATCAAAATTAAACCTATTCAAAGGAATAATGAAACAATTGAACATAAAAAAGCAAGATTAGTTTATCAAAGTAGAAAAAGAGGTATTTTAGAAACTGATTTACTATTGAGTGGTTTCTGTAAGAAGTATTTGGATACTTTCACATTAGAAGAACTAAACGAATATGATTCTATTTTAGATCATTTAGATTGGGATATTTATTATTGGGCAACTAAAAACTACGATATTAGCCCATTACCACAAGAATTAAAAGATTCAAAAGTCTTTGCATTATTACAAAAGCATAGTGAAAACAGGGAGAAAGAAATCTTGAGAATGCCATCTTTATACAACGAGTAAATAAATCAACAGTATCTTAACATTTAGATTAGCTGTATTGATCATAACCTCCATACTCAAAATTATTGTTAGGGGTTTTGTTATTATCACCATTCCCATTCCTGCTACTATTAGCTAAGGGACCGACACCAATTTCACCTAGAACGATTTCCGCACTTGTATTGTTCAAATTCAACCCACTTAAATTAATTGGATAATTATTAGAACTATTTGATTTTATTAGTTTTTTTAATTTCCAAATCATTTCAACTTCTCTTCTATTATTTTCATCAATCTTATTCTGTAGATCTTGAATATATTCTACTCCCTTTGTTAATATTTGTCCTTTATTAGGCTTCCCGTCTTTAGTACCACTTGACCTATCTTTATTATCAGTAAAATATGCACTTGGTATTAATGTCAACAATTCTTGAATTTTTTCATTCATATTATCCCTCTTTTTACGGTCTTCATCATCATCAAGTGCATCTTCATCTTTAGCTACTGATTTTCTTCTACTGTTATTGAAGTTTTTGGAAATTTTACCATCGTTTGAAATAGAGTAACTATTATTAAGACTGTTTTCTTGAAACGATCTGGACAAAGTTTGCTTTATTGGAATGGATTTAGAATCCATAAATTCAAGGAACTGATCGTGTTCTGATTTGATATTGACATTTTCCATTGTTTCCTGATCTATCTGTTTGGTTTGGTTATCGTACCAGGCTTGTACCTTCCCTTTTGGTGTTCTAAAGTTTATTCTACAAAAAAAAAACAATTCGGACACATCCAGACACCAAGTGCAATTTATAGATAGATCAGTTCTATAAAAGAATTTATTCTATAATTATACACAAATGTTTCAGTTCAATACTTTTAAGATTTTAGCTTGTTCAAATGGCTCTAAATTGAGAACATTTTCTTTGATGATTTTTTCCCATTTGGAATTGTCAATTTCATTTAGCTTCAAGTTGACAATGTTAGCTAAAGTGAATAATCCATTGAATGAATTAACATCTAACGAACCCATGATACTGTCTAAATTATTGAAATCATACTCCCCGAAGAATTTTTCAATTAGTTTAGAAGATAAAACTTTATTCAGACCTTCAATTTTATCATCAAATTTGATGAAAATTAAATAGTATTTCAATAATTCATAAGTTTTATTAGTTATTGAACTTAATTTATTTAAAGAGTTGATAGAAACAGGAATCTTATTCAATTTGTAATTAAATTTGAAATTCAACTCATTTGTTGTGATTAATTCATCTGAATTTTTAGATTGAATCAATCTATCAAAAAATTCATCTCTAAACAAATTCAACCATGATTCTTTCTCAAATAAAGATTCACCTAAAATATCTTCATCATCTTCATATGCCTTCAATTCTAATTTTTCAAGCTCGGATTGTTTAGGTTTTTGATTTTTTCTAATTTCTTCAATTTCAATAGTAGGTTTACAATTTAATAAAATTTTAGCAATTCCACTCATTGATCTTACAAAAACTGGGGAATTATAAACTGAATCTTCCCATTTTAACATCTCAATGTATGATCTGAGGGTACCCTTTCTCATACTGTAAGTATGGAAATCTAATTGATCATCATAATATTCATCAAAAACTTTAACAATGCCCTTAAATCTTTTAATACATAACGAGCCAAATTTGAAAATTAGTTCTTCCTTTTGCTCTTCGATTGCATTTTCATATAATCTTAAATAAGTTTCTGATAATTCAATCAAAAACCAATTAACTTGCATCATATGTAAATCTTTCAAGCAATTTTTCGTTTCTTCATCATTTTTAGTGAAAATTGAAACAATTTTTAACGCTTTTTCAATTTCATTTGAACGTAAGTAGTATTTAACAGTTTTAGTATTAATAAATCTGTCTTGTAAATCAATCAATCTACCTTCATTAATAATTTCAGCTGCTTCAGCTAGTTTGTTGTAGTGTTTTAGAATTCTTGCTTTCAAAATGTATAATTCAACCACAGTTGGTGTATGATTGATAGCAACATCAATTAACTCTATTGATTTATTTAAGTTCTTCAAAAATAAATAATGTTGGGACAAGAAATAAGTGGTCCAGATGAAAATTAAAGGATCTTGAACATCTTTATAGAAATTTAAAACAATCTCTTCAATGATTTCTATTTTTGATGGTTGATATTGATATAGAGGTTTAATGTTTGCAAAAGTTGCAGGAACACCTCTTTTCAATTGATCAATTAGATAAGTTGAGACTCTTTCTTTAAACAAATCACCAGTTGTAAAGAACAATGGAATGAATTTTGGAGCATCAGATTTTGGATAAAATTTGTTCAATTTTTGATATAAACCATCTCTGAAAGTTTCACTTTTATTTAAAGTATTTAAGGAAATTTCTAAAAAGTTGTAATATCTAATATTATCTGGATTTCTTTTCAACAAAGTTCTGAAGACTTTAGCTGCATTTTGAAAATCATTTAATTTCAAATAACATTTTCCTTTCAATTCCAATTCAGATGCTTTATCAAACAAGTTTGATTCTTTTAGTTCATCTAAACATCTTTGAATCTCGCCGCTTTCATACAAAATTTGAAGCTTATATAACCGTAATTCGGAATCTTCGAATAATTCACTTTCGTTTAGTTTACCTTTAATCAATTCTTCAAATTTCGATAAAGTTTTTTCAGCAGCTTTGTAATCTTTATTTAAATGATGAGCAGCAGCTAAACTTGACCAATTGGCCCTATAACCTAGAGATGATTCTAGATAGGCATGTCTTGAGTTAGTTAAGTTTTTATAGTCTCTAGTTTGAGTTTGCATGACACTTAAATCTCTCCAAATCTGAAGATTATTTGATCCATTATCTAAAGCTTTCTTGAAAAAGACAGCAGCTTCTTTATATCTGTTTTGAGATCTTCTTAAGATACCAATAATGTGATTAGAAACACTTGAATATTCATTTTTTTCAAGTGCTTTAACAACGTACGATTCTGATTCTGCTAATTCCTTCAAAAAATACAAATTCAAAGCTTTCAAAGCAAAAGATTCATTGTAATTCTTATTTGTTGATTTTTTGAGGATCAAATCACAATTCTTGATTGATTTTCTGTAGTTTTTGTTTTCGTAAAGTTTCAAGGCTTCATGAAATATTTTATCTTCTTTAGAAGGAGCAACGGGGACTCTTCTAGACATTATTCTTTAGGTTGAATAATAATAATTGATCACTCTGAGCATCAAATTTCGTTTTGAAATTGTCGAGTCCAACTTTCGCGAATGAACTATTGAAATCCAGGAAATGTTTGGAGCGATGACTGTCAGGCTTGGTGGATAGCCTAGAGGCATAGAGGCATAGTTAGTACAAAAACCATCAGATTCGTCAATATACGTACTGAAAATATATCAAGAGATAGAACTGGAGATGATCAAAGCGAGAATTTGAGGTTTGGGTTGATATATTAGTATAGGTTCAAACAAGAGATAATACAGGAACTTGATAGTAAAACCATTTCGTTCTGTGGGATGTATGCATGTATTGTCACTAGCCTGATTCATGTAAAATGTACTAGACATCACAATGAATGAAGAATATCATTTATTGGTTGGTTTAAGCTTTCAGTTATTGACCCATTAACTCTTTGAACTAGTCCAATGATATTATTATTGTGATGACACAGTTTGGGATTTGGTGATGATGATAGAACCTGATTAAAGTGATAACTAAATTGGGAAGTTTTTTATTTTTTGACACATTTTGTTAGTGATGAAATTTACTACTGGAGGTGCACTGTGTAAACATCAGAACACACCTCTCAAGTCGGGACAATAAATTATGTAATAATGCTAGCAAACTTGAGAAAATTTTCACACAAAACAGCCGACTCTACCTCACTTAAGGGGATCTGATGTCTGGATTTTTTCCTTTTTAAAAGACAATGATAAAAATTTTCACAGTCACTAAACAGTCACAATTATAAACAAGAGAAGCCCTGTCTTAACTGATAACGATTGTGTCAAAAAGGTTACAACATACTTCAACATCAATATTAATAATTACAGTTAATACCATTTACAAGTCAATCAAATTACACTAATCACATCTCTGAGTCAATCTCTCTCAATTGCTATCCCAATTGTTTATTCTTGTTTGTTATTAGCCTCTTTGTTTACATATCAACTTACAATACATATAATAAACAATGCCAGAGGAGTTGAACGAGGAGGACATCGCCTCCGTTGTTGAACAGGCTATGCTTGGTTTAGAACATGGTATTTTTGATGATGGTTCAACTAATAATGAAACTAATAATTCAATCCAAAACAATAACAATCAAATGAATGAAATCACTAATGATAATGATAACAATAATACGAGGATTAGTACACATGATGTTGAAGATTTTGAACAAGAGATACAGAGACACTTAGAGCTACAGTTCAACCAACAATCAGAAATAAATTCAAATAATGGTGATGGTTTACCTGATAATAATAACAATAACAATAATAATCACCATGGTAACCAAGAAATTGACAATGGAGACGATGAGGAAGATCGTGATTTTGCAAAAGAAGTCGAAAGGCAATTACAAGCACAGTTGGATAATACCATCTATAATAACAGTCATATCAACATAAACAGTACAAAAGATGCTAATAATGATAAAGGTAAAGATGATGAATTTAATTTTGATGAAATACAACAACATTTGGACATCCAAACTAATGAAACCACTAAAACTATTGATAATATTAAGGATAATGGAAAATCAAACCAAACTGAATATAATCAGGAATTACAACGTCAAATAATGGATGCACTAGATAATGATGCAGTTAAAGAGAAGGTTGATTCTTCTCATGAGAAAAAGGAAGAAAATCGTTCAATTTTTGATGATTTGGAAAAAGATTTGCAAAATCAAATTCTTAACGCATTCAGTTCAAATGATGATATTACTTACTCTAATAATGAGAAACAAGGCTCTGTTTCAAATAACTTATCATCTGTTACCACCAATGACTCCAAAACTGCTGCTGATGATTATGAGAAAGATCTGCAGGATCAAATATTGAGTGTTTTCAGTTCAAATGACAATAATGATAAACAACAATCTACAAATTCAAATAGTGATACTAAAAAGGATGATAATATTGATGATTTCGAAAAAGATTTACAAAATCAAATATTAAGTGCTTTTAACGAAGTTAATCAAACTCAAAATGAATTTCAAAGATCATCTACAAACTTATCAAATAATGACAATAACAACCAATCTAATGAGAATTATGAACAAGAGTTACAAAATCAAATACTACAGGCATTCAATGAGCAGGAAGGATCCAGTCATTTAGAAGTATCATCATCTACGAAAGATCAAATAATTGATACTTCATTCAAAGATGCCTTAGCTGAATTAGTTCAAAATGTCGTTGATGCACAAGGTGAATCTGAATATCAGCAATATGCACAAGAAAAGTTGCAATATCAATTACAGCAGCAATTACAACTGCAGCAACAGTTACAACATCTTCAACAATTACAACAACAACAACAATTACAATTACTTCAAAAGCAACAGCAACAGCAACAGCAACAACAGCATCCATCCCAAATTGATGACGAAGATATTGATATGAATCAAATCATGCAAAATGCATTAGCTATGGCTGTGGAAGATCCAAGTGCTTTATTACAAACTTTGAATCTTAGCTACGAGAATGTTAATAATAATAATAATTTGTTAGGTCAAATACTACAACAAGGTAATTTAGATCTATCGTCTAAAACAAAAAAGAAACAAACTAAAGCAAAAGAGAAGAAACCAGTTAAAGAGAAAAAACCTAGAGCACCAAGGAAATCAACTGTTAAGAAGAAGAAAGAAAAACCTTTAGTTAGTCAAATTCCAATTTTTCAACAAAGTAACAATCTCAACCATTCGAATTATCCTCAAATTTCAATTCATAATTTACCACAATCTTTACAACAACAAGCTCAATCTTTAGGTATTCTATCATCATCTCAAACATTGCAATTGCAGCAACAAAAGCAACAACAACAACAACAACAAATCCAGTCCCTACAAACACAACAACATGATGTTACGCCCATCAATTCAACGACTGCCACTAACACCGTCAGTAATAACAACAACAACAACAACAACAATAATAATAATAATAATAATAATAATAACAACAACAATAACAACAACAATAATAATAATAATAATAATAATAATAATAATGACCAACCTATTATTGTCCCACCTGCATTACAACAACAAGTTGCTCAACTACAACAGCAACAACAACAGAAATTATTCTTACAATTACAAAGACAACAGACATCACAACAACAAACTGATGAAACTCAAAAACCTGAATCAACATTGCATTTATTGAATAATGATATCAAATCTAGTACTGAATTACCAAGACAACCAAAACCTGCTCCATTACATTCAGTTGTTGATTCAGTCAAAAAATCCCCATTAGTTTTACTATCAAAAGATACGTCACTTGACTTAGCAAACTCAACCAAAAAGAAAACTTCTTTATCAATTGCTGAAACCTTAGCACTTTCAAGATCTAATATGTCAAGTGGTAAATTTAGTTCAAAATTAAATGATATCAAGAAAACTGATAATTTAGATAAATCAACAAATCAAAATTTAATTGATAACACCGCTACGAAGACCAATAAATCATCTTTATCAGCTAAAGAAAAATCAACTGATTCAACACCATCAGTACCATCTTCATCATCGCAATTACCATTAATTCCAGGTTCACAAAGTAATGCTCTATTGAATAACATTGGCTCATTGTTGCCCAACCTTCCAACAAATTTAACAACTTTAATCAGTAATGCTATATCGAATGCATTAAATTCATCATCAGTAATGTCCACTTTCAATGGGAAACCTACTAGGGATATACCAAAGACTAATAAGAGAAAGATTTTGGATAAAGATGAAACTCCAGAACAACAAAAGGAAAGAATCAGATTGGAGAATAGAGAACGAAAGAAAAGATGGAGGGATGCTAATAAATTAAAGAATCAAAACAATGATTTAAGAGCAAGATTAAAGAAAAGGGCGATTCAATTATTTGGAGTTGAAGATTCAATTAAAAAAACACAATGGATTGAAGCTGAATTTGAGAAAAGGAAAAACAGAAGAATTTTTAAAAGTGCTAATTTAGAAGATTTAACTAATTTAATCAATGAATCAATCAGTAAATTGGACGTTGAATCATTAGATCAAGAAACTTTGAACAATATTGTGAATCAATTAGTTTCAAATGCTTTAAACAACAGCACTTTAATTTCGTCAACAAATGATTCAATGAATGAAACTAATGCTAATAATCAATTAATTAGTTCTTTAAATGACGAAAGTTTGTTAAATAATGAGTTTAGCAACATTACCAAAGAACTAGTAAATAACGTGATGGATTATAAAGATGGCTCATTATCATCATCAAGTCAGAACATCTTTGAACAACAATCTTTTCAAGACATTCAAATTCCTGTGATTCCAATGACAAATTCTTCTAATATAAATACCATTCCTGTTAATGCCATTCCCAAAGAAGTTAAAGATTTGAAAAAGTTACCAATTAAGAGAAAAAGTGATGTTTTATCAAGTTTTGATTATAAAAAAGCTAAAATTTCATTGATTCCATTAATGAAATTCAGTGATGAAGATGAAAAACCTAAACCAACTTCGAAAATCAGTCCAATATTTCCATCAATTTCAACTGAAGTCACTGGGATCGCACCAAATCTTCAAATCCCATCTATTCCATCAGTTATTACATCAAATCAAACTGCTCCAGAAAAGAGTTCTCCAATTGTTTTGAATTCTGCTGGTTCTACATTTAGTGGTGATTCAACTGTCAATTCTTCTGCGAATGCTACCACTCCTACTACTTCCACCGCCGTTATCACTAACAATGTTAATGGTAATAGACTAAGTTCTTCTAATACAGACGAAATTGGCAAGCCAGCCAAATCCAGTATTAATAAACCAATTGAAACGCAATCAGAGCCTGAAGTAATCAAATCAAAACCAAAAGTGATACCAGTTTCAATTGTTACTAGACCAATCAAGATGCCAGTTTTCAGAAAACCTGATCCTAATAATCTATCATTACAAAGACATAAATCAATTACTATCACGCCAACAACAACATTCAATAAAACAAATGAAAACACCCCTTTACCCTCAACAGCTTCAACAAGTAAAATCGCGATAACTAGTCATACTTCATCTTCAAGTTCAAGTTTAGTTAAACCATCTACAATTTCAAAACCATTTGCTATCAAGACTGAAACCCTTAAACCAATAGAAGTCAAGAAGAATGTTCTACAAAGACCGAAATTTGGTATGAGAAAACAAGGTAATCGTGTTATTGAACTGAGAAAACCTGGTGCTTTCCAAAGACCTGAAAAAAAGAACAAAGTGTGATATAATGAATTACGAATACAAAGAAAATATCTATCAATTGTAGAATCAAAAATAAAAATTTTGTGTCAAATTTTCAACCTCGGTAATAATCGCTTTGGGGTAAAATTTGACATAAAAACTGAATAAGTTTCATAAAAGTTTTTATTCTCTTTCCAATTTTCCATCATAAAATGCCACAATTCAAGAGTTTTAACGTCAAAATCCAAACCTATGGGATCACTTTAGTAGAAATCAACAGACCCCAGAAACACAACAGCTTTGATCAGAAAACTTGGGAAGAATATTATGAAGTATTCAAGTATTTAACAAAAACTTCAACCAAAGTGGTTATCTTATATGGGATTGGCCGAAATTTCTGTTCTGGGATAGATCTTTCTGCAATCAAATCAATAACCAAAGGTGGTAAAGTCACTCCTGAGTTCATTCTGGATTTTCAAAGATGTATCAATGCACCAGTTGAATTCAATATTCCTGTCATATCAGTATCTCATGGTATCTCATACGGACTAGCTCTTGATATAATCAGTGCAACTACAATCAGAATAGCCACTAAGGATACAAGATTCTCTATCAAGGAGGTAGATATTGGTATCATGGCTGATATTGGTTCTTTACAAAGATTACCAGTCGTTGTAGGTAATGTTTCCAAGCTTAATGAGTTAGCATTAACAGCAAGGGACTTTAATGGACAAGAAGCTTACGAAATTGGATTGGTGAGTTATGCTCTCGAAAGTAAACAAGAAGCTATACATAAAGCCTTAGAAATTGCTGGAATAATCAGTTCAAAGTATAATCCTGCTATTAAAGGTACCAAAAAACATTTAGAAATGATGAATGTCGCTGGAGATTCCGTTACAAAAGGATTGAAATCAGTTAGTATTGATAATGCAGAGTTGATGAATGGCCCAGGTTACTCAAAGTACATTTTATCCAAGTTTAGTAATTTATTTTCGAAACTATGAATAAACGTTTAGTTAATATAGTGAACTGGAAAATCTTTTATGTGTAATCGGAAAAAAAAATATTTCACTTTCTTGGAGTACAGAGAATGACAATTGTAAGATCTAAGATCCACGAACAAGAATGAAAGAGGAGATGCCCTCAGTTGCTTCATCAGTAGCTCGTTCACGCTCCAAGTCTCCTGGTGTTATGCAAAAACTGCGCTCTGAAAATGGATTTCGCTCAAAAAGACAAGAAAATCATCAAGATTCAGTCAATGAAGATATTGTAAAGTATCAAATAACTGGAAATTATAGAAAGGTTGAGCCATATTATTTCACTTATTTAACATACTGCAAGATGAGATGGAGGGACCGTACTTTAATTGATATCTTCAGTAAAGAATTCCGTGATCGTGATGTATCTTATTATAAGACTTCAATTGAGAATGGTAAAGTTTTATTAAATGATAAAGTTGCAACGATTGACACTATTGTAAGGAATGGTGATTTGATAACACATAAGATCCATAGGCATGAACCTACTGTGAGTTCCAGACCAATTAAAGTCGTCAAAGAAACTGATGAATTAATCGTTATTGATAAACCTGCAGGTATGCCAGTTCATCCAACTGGAAGATACAGATTCAATTCAGTAACTAAGATTTTGAAAATTGAGAATGGATTAAACGCACACCCATGTAATAGACTGGATAGATTAACTTCTGGATTAATGTTTCTAGCAAAAACTCCAAAAGGTGCAGATAAATTTGTTGAACAGTTGAAGAATCATCAAATTTCAAAAGAATACATAGCTCGAGTGAAGGGTGATTTTCCTTTTGATGATGAAATAATAGTTGATAAACCAGTTAATACAATTGAACCAAGATTAGGCTTAAATTATATTGATGAATCAGAGAATGGTAAGTTGGCAAAAACTTCGTTCAAAAAAATAAGTTCTGATGGTATCACTTCCATAATCAAATGTAAACCAGCAACTGGTAGAACACATCAAATAAGAGTACATTTACAATATTTGGGATATCCAATTGCTAATGATCCAATTTATTCAAATGTAGACATTTGGGGACCTGATTTAGGTAAAGATAATAAGGCAAATTTGAAGGAAGTGATTGCAAAATTAAATGAAATTGGTAAATCCAAATCAGCATCTTCCTGGTTTTACCCAAATTCAACTAATGGTGAATTATTGTTAAATGAAAAATGCAAAGATTGTGATACTGAGTTATATAGTGATCCAGGCCCAAATGATTTGGAACTTTGGTTACATGCTTTTAAATATTCATCAAAAGAAGATGAATGGTCTTATCAAACAGATTATCCTTATTGGTCATTGGAACAAAACATTCCATTCTTGGAACTAGCAATTCAAGAAGCTTCCAAATGTGAAGATACCAAAACTGCATTCTCTGTTGGGGCAGTCTTAGTTTCAAATAATGAAATTTTATCAACTGGTTATTCAAGAGAATTACAAGGTAACACTCACGCTGAACAATGTGCATTTGAAAAATATTTTAAAAAAATTGGGAAAAGAGAATTACCTAAAAACACTGATTTATATACGACAATGGAACCATGTTCATTAAGATTAAGTGGTAATTTACCGTGTTGTGATAGAATTTTGGAATTCAAAGATAAAATTAATAACGTATTTGTTGGCGTTTTAGAACCTGATACTTTTGTTTCCAAAAATATTGGGTCACAAAAACTTGAAGAAAATGGCATCAATTATATAAAAATTCCTGGATTTGAGGATGAAATACTGAGAATTGCATTTAAAGGACACGATAATGTTCCTGAAATGCAATAACTTTGAAAGAAAAAAACCAAAAAAATGTACGAAATGAAATTATTATTATGTTCCCAACATCAGAAAAGCTTACTCATCACATATTTTAAAAGACTCGTGCATATTATCAAACTATTTAGATCTAGAGTGATATATTATTCAAATAAACCGTAAACCAGCTAATATGATGGTAGTTTTTATAAATGAAGTGTTGAGATGTTGAAAGGTCAAATATGAATCCATCAATTATAAGCAGAAGATTATGAATCTTGAACAGTTGTTATAGTAGCAAGAATAAATCTACATATTAGTACATTATAGTTCTAAAAATTGAGGATCTACGATCTTTTTGGTTCATCAAATCAATGAAAGAGTTTTCAGACTCCTTTAATTCTGTACGTATCATTTTGTGATGTATTTTTAAGTTTCCCTGTTATCTACAGGAGATAATATAACCACTATCTTCACAGACCAAAACAAGCTAGAAAGTTACAAGATGAACTGACTGATATCTATGTCATTTTATTGATTTCCACAACTTAGACAATACAATTTAATTCCTCATATTTAGTTTCATAACGTTCATTATATTCATTATATTTGTTCTCTATGTGAATATCTCTATAAATTTATCATTTCTGTGATATTAATTTCAACTTTCTCAGCAAATTTTACTAAACCAACTTGAACACCGTGACTTTTCAAGAATAAATCTAATAACTTATTAAGGTTTCCCATATTTGTGGAGTAAAAAATTTCAAGTTTACCATTATCAAATGATATATCATAATAAAAGATTAGTTTTTTGAAGCTTATTGAATTAGTCATTATATTATCAATAAAGTTCCAATTCTCAAAACTCTTAAATAATTCATAACGTTTTTTCAGCAATTCATGTAAGTAATTCAAGTTTAGTAGAAACTCATTGATGTTTTTATTAGTATTATAGTAGTTCATCATTTCAACTAACAGAGTGTTTAACTTATTATTTGATTTCTTGTTGGCTATTAATTTAAAAATTTGATAAGTTTCTCCGTATTTCTTAAGTTTTATCCTAATTTGAAATTTGATGATCTTTCTTATACTTACATCAAATTCAATGTTTTTAATAAGAATTTTCTCATCATCCTCATAATCAAGACCTATTGCCGATCTAACATTTGTGATAATTGTATCTGGATAAAACTTCGATAAATACTTAAACCGTAAATCCCAGTTTCTTGAAGGTTTAACATCATATTGCTCAAGACCACCATCATACTCTCTATCTTGTAATGGTTCTTCTGTATTGATTTCTTCGATAGATACATCATCATCGTTATCATTTTCTATTTCTTCTACCTGTATCTCTTTTTCCTCTTCTTCAGCTTCTATCAGCAACTTCATAATCAGATTTTCCTCTTCTTTTAGTAATTTGGCATTATCCACAAGTTGTACATCTGAGAATTGATTTATTTGCAGTTCTAGTTCATCAATCTCATTAGAAAGTTTTGTTTTCTGATTTAATAATTCTTGTTTTAAGGCAGATAGTTCCTGCTCTTTTGACAACGGACTTGAGCTTACACCATGAGTTACACTTCGGCGAGAGTCTGAGAACAATTCCAGTGGATCCATGACTGTATCGCCACCAAAAACTCACAATTAAAATAAATTTTCAGATTTAATTCTAAAAGTAAACAAAAAGAAACCGAAATCAAAACAAACTCACGTGAAAGTTGACTTCCGGGTAAATTTGTCCAGCGTGCCCGAACAAACTCATCGCATTTTTTTTTTTTTTTTTTTTACGTTAAAGAAAATTTTATCTGATTTGAATACAAAAAGAGTAATTGATTTGTTAGAGAGTGAGGAATGGGTAAAGCTGCTAAATCAACAAAGAAGTTTAACTCAAAACAGTTGAAACATACTCTTGAACAACGTAAAGTTGTCAAGAAGCACAAACAACTACTAGCTAAACATGGTGCTAACAGAAAGAAGTCAACAACTACTGCAACTGAAGCTAAGGATAAAGATGAAATATTCAAAGACATGAATGTTGAAGAATTCTTTGAAGGTGGTTTTGAAGTTCCAAAAGCTAATGGCTCTAAACCTAAGCAACAAAAAGTTGAAGAAGATGAAGATGAAGAAGATGAAGATGATGAGGAAATTGCCTCCGATGAAGAAATTTTAGGACATCAAGATGATTTAGCTGGTTTAGCTGAAAAAGACCCAGAATTCTACAAATATTTGAAAAATAACGATAGAGAATTACTAGATTTCAACCCAGCAAACCCAATGGATTTGATTGAAGGTGATGATGAGGATGATGAAGAAGAAGAAGAAGAAAAAGACGAGGAAGAAAACAAAAAACATGAACAACGTGAAACACAAAAAGTTGAAGTGACTTCAGAAGTAATCAAGAAATGGGAAAAGGATTTACAAAATCCAAGTTTGAAAAACATTAGACCAATCTTAACTGCTTTCAAAACTGCCATTCATATCAACAAGTCAGATGATGTTGATTTCAAATATACTATTTCTGATCCAAAAGTTTTTGAAAAATTGGTCTTAATTGGTTTGAAAAAATTACCAGAAGCTTTCACAACGTTATTTCCATACAAAGTTATTAGAGGTTCAAGAACTGTTCCAGAAACTGATAGATTAAAAAAGTTATCTGCTCCATTAAAATCTCATGCTGCTGCTTTATTAGTTTTACTAGAAGATATTACAAACACTGAAACCGCAGTTTTAGTTCTATCTTCAGTTAGTGAATTACTACCATTTTTCTTAGGTTTTAGAAAGTTGATCAAGCAGATATTACTTGCTGTAATCAACGTTTGGTCTTCTGCCACTGACGTTGAAACTCAAATTGCTGCTTTTGCATTTTTAAATAATACTGCGAGAGAATTTCCTAAAGGTTCATTAGAAATTATCTTAAAACAAACTTATACCTCATTTATCAAAAAATGTCGTAAAACTAACATGCACACAATGCCAATGATAAATTTCCAAAAAAATTCAGCCGCAGAATTATTTTCAATTGATGAAACTTTATCATATCAAGTTGGTTTTGATTATATTCGTCAATTAGCTATTCATTTAAGAAGTAGTATTAATAATACAAAGGATGGTTATAAAACTATATACAACTGGCAATATGCTCATTCTTTGGATTATTGGTCAAGAGTTGTCTCAATTCAATGTAATCCAGAAAAAGAACTAAAAAAACAAAGTCCTTTAAGACAATTAATTTATCCTTTAGTTCAAGTTACTTTAGGTGCTGCAAGATTAGTTCCAACTGCTCAATTTTTTCCAATAAGATTTTATCTAATGAGATCATTGATTAGAATTTCTCAAAATACTGGTGTTTTTATTCCATTATATCCATTATTACAAGAAATTTTAAATGCTACTATTTTGAAAAGAAGTCCAAGTAATGTTAATTTACCAGCTTTTGATTTTGATCATAATATTAAAGCCAATGCTGCTTATTTAAACACAAGGATTTATCAACAAGGTGTATGTGAACAAGTTGTTGATTTAGCTGGGGAATGTTTTGTTCTTTATTGTAAATCTATTTCATTCCCTGAATTAGTTACGCCTGTCACAATTTCCTTACGTCGTTATATTAAACAAGGTAAAATTGTTAAATTCAATAAACAATTATCCAATTTAGTTGAAAAATTGAATCAAAATTCTGAATTCATTCAACAAAAAAGATCAACCGTTGAATTCAGTCCAACCAATAGAACTGAAGTTAATAAATTCTTACAAGATTTACCATGGGAAAAAACTCCATTAGGTGCTTACGTTGTTGTTCAAAGAGAAGTTAAAGCTGAAAAAGATAAACTACTAAAAGAATCGTTATTACAAGATGAAGAAGATCGTCGTAATGCTCAAGCTAAGACTGATGAAGATGGTGATGTTAAACTAGGTGAAGAAGATGATAGTGAAGAAAGTGAAGATGATAGTGAAGGTGATCAAAGCGATGAAGAATAATTTGATTAAAAATGACTTTTATTATTTAATGTACAGATATAGATCAAGCACGTTACACCGATGATGATTGTATAGTAAACGACTTCTTTGATAAATTTTCAAGATTTTGATTATTTCTAGATAAACTATATGAGATGAGCTGGTTCTCGCGAAAAAAAACATTTACATTTTACACATTTTATTATTTAATAAGTGAATCAAGTAAGAGACACATTATTTTACTCAAAGAGTTCTAAAGATGCTTAAGTTCGTCCTTGAAAGTCGGGCATTGACATACTCTCTGAAAAATGGAAAAACTATTGTACCCAGACTCATAAGATTTCAGTCTTCAACTTCAGCCAGGACAGATAGAATATCAATCACCTCAAGTTTTAGAGATACACAATCAAAAGAAATAAGATCAAGTGATAAATATGATCCAAATGTTCAATATTCAATAAAAAAATGTACCTCATGTGGTATCACTTTACAAGAAGAAGATCCTAAAGAATTAGGTTATTTTATCAAACCAAAAGCTAAACCAGTTAAAGTGTATCAATCCAAAAGGCTTCAATATTTTTCAGCATTCTCTAAAGTTGACGAAGAGGGTAGAAAACTGTTGGGACGAGAAAGTACATCTGATATATTGGAAAGCAACACCCGTGGTAAAAATATTGAAGAGGATTTAGTATGTTTGAGATGTCATGATGCACTTCATCATTCAGTGTTTAAAGCTGATGAGCATAAACCAATGAATTTCAAAGAAGTGATGGATAGTGTCCCCAAAAGATCAAACATATTACATGTTTTTTCAGCTTATGACTTCCCCTTGTCTTTGGTAAACATTCAAAAAAGACAAAATGTTACATTAATTATGAATAAATCAGATTTATTATTTGGTCATGGTTCAAGTATCAATAGATATAATGATTTTTTCAAATCTATGACATATAGATTAACAGGTCGTGATATTAGAAAGATTCACCTGATCAGCTCTTATACTAAATGGGGTATTGCTGATCTATTTAAAAAACTAGAAGCAACTAATTATCTTGTTGGATTTGTTAATACAGGTAAATCAAGACTTTCAGGAATGTTAGTAAATTTTGCTAAACAAATCAAAAATCCAGGGTCAAAATTTGTGAAAAGTACAGGGTCTTCTCATTTGCCTGCTTTAACAAGAGAAAATATTGAGCATGAAGTTTTAAATAAAATTGTCGTTGATGTTCCAGGATTTTTAGATGAAGCTGGTGTTTATAAACATATCCAACATGAACATTTGAAACAAGTCTTACAAGGTAAAAAAGTTTTTGTTTCAGATTTGAGAAATTCCCCATACTTAACTTTGAAAGGTGGAAAATGTTTCACTGTCGGTGGTTCATTTTTCTTAATTCCTCCAAAAGAGTCCATTTTACAGATCAAACCAATTGTGGAAGGTGAACCATGGACTTTCAGTAATTTAGAAAAAGCTAAAACGATTGTTTCGAATCCTCCAGATGCAATGAAGAAAATGATTTATGTTAAACCTGAATCAATGAACGATTTAGTTAGACATGTCATTCCTCCATTCTTTGGTTCTATTGATTTATTGATAAAAGATATAGGATACGTTCAAATAACACCAACGGGATCTAAAAAAAATGATGACTTATTTGAAGTTTGGGCTCCAAGAGGTGTTGTGTTGGGTGTTAGAGAGACCATTGAACATTTTTTATCAAGATATTTGAAAGAAATTAAAGTGAAAACAAGAAAAATTGAACATCAAGGGAAATTACTGAGAATTGAAAAAAAAGAGAAGTTAAAAATGAAGGCAAAACCACTGCCTAAGTATAAGATATTTAGTAGACTTTATGAAATACCTAATGATTGTTCTGATCCATTTGATGAGATGGTTTCACAATACAATAAACATCTGAGAGAAAATGGTGAATCTTTCAATATCTTTGAAGGAGATCCGACAAGAGATGAAACCAGAAACAGATACTGGATTGAAAAAGTGTAAATAGATTAATGTAAATAGTTAACATGAGTATATCAATGTAGTCTCTTGTAAATTTTGTGTACCATGTTACCCTGCTTAAACGAATTTTAGTACTGACTCCATCTTCATATAATGATATCTCTCTTCATTTATATCTACTAACAAGAAACCAATGGCAAACTCCTCTGTTCACTTTTGTCAGAAGTGTAAACTACCACTGGAAATTGACAAATCACTTCTGAATTTAAGTAGAGCTCAAACTCATCTGTTGACCTCAGGTAGAATTGGATATGGAAAACCATCGGAAACTGACAGTAGTGAAATGATAAGTGATACGGCCATCCCTCAAGATCGCTTTGAGTTGCTAGAACGCGTCACAGCCACTAATAAAGGTAAGGAGTCATTATCTAAATGGAATGGAGCAGGATCAGAATCATATGTGATATTGCCACAGTTCAAAGATACAGAGTCAGGAAGTGATGATTTTGAAGATCATGAGAATGAAATAGCTGGTAAGGCATTATCTAATAGAATGAAATCTTTATCAACCATTTTCAATATTTTATCATCAAAAAGTGATATAGACTATCCTGTTTGTAAAGATTGCGCACAATTATTATTAACTGGTATGAAATCTCAATACGAGAAAGCATCTCATGAAAGAGATCTCTACTTACAGTTTTTACAAAAACTAGAGAATAGACAAACTCCATTAGTCTCTAAAACAAAGGAATCAGCCCAACAAATCAAGAAATTGAAAGAACAAGAAAAAATTTTATTTGATGAATTACAAAAACTAGAAAAAGAGAAAGATGATTTAGATGATGAAATATCAAAAGTTGAAAAAGAATTACAAGAGATAGAAAAAGAAGAACAAGAACTAGTAAGGTTAGAAAACAGAAGAGAACTACAAGAAATGGAATTCATCAAACAAAGAGATACAATTAAAGCAGAATATGAATTTAATTTAAGACAGTTGGAAAAATTACGAAAAACTAATGTTTATAATGATACATTCCCAATATCACATGATGGGCCTTTTGGAACGATCAACGGACTACGGCTTGGATCTTTAGATTCTGCAAGAGTTCCATGGCAAGAAATTAATGCTGCGTTAGGACAAGTTGTGTTATTGATAGCTACTGTTTGTTCAAGGCTAGGTATAAATCTTGAAGATTATAGATTGAGACCAATGGGATCAACTTCCAAAATCCAGAAAGTTGAAAGAGATCTAAATAATCCTGAAAAGCCAATAGTAACGACATTTGAAGTTTATTCATCTGGTGAATATCAGATTGAAAGATTTTTCAACCATTCTAGATTAGATAATGCGTTAGTTTCTATTTTAGAAATCATTTCTAAGATAGAGTTAAAACTTCAGGAATTTGATGCAAGTATTGATCTACCTTATAAAATATCAAAGGATAAAATTGGTGGAGCAACTATTAAATTATCATCAAAACTAGTCGATGATGAATGGACAAGTGCTTGTAAATTCTTATTAACTGATTTGAAATGGATTTTGGCTTACTCTAGTGCTCATGCTCCCAATTCCAACAACAGGTGATTAGAAACTAATAAACTTTCAACCAAGAAATGTTTGCTTCAAACGATTATTTTTTTTTAAGTTGTATTTGCAGAAACATAGGTTTTAAGCAACTGGTTCTTATCCATTCTCTTGATCTTCTCAATCAACTCTTTGGTCCGATTTAACATTGAAATTCACATCTTATATGGGGCCTTGATCTGGTCAATAAACTCTTGAGTTGTGATATCTAACAAAGTTATAGGCTGAATAATCTGCACACCTAATAAAACTGTATATAATCAGTAACTTCGTGAAGAATGTCAATTGTCAATCTTGCAACAAGAATTATCAAGTTGATTAATTAAAAACTTTATGGGGGTTCCTCAATATTTTAGAAGGTATTTGAGATGATGAGCTCATTTTATTGATGTTATTGATCAAGTTCTTTATCAAGAGTTGAATGTTTCTATTCATAAAATGGTTTAGGTTTCTATTTATTCTGGAATATGACGCACAGAAAAATTATGAATTATGTAAATACTCTGAAAGATAGGATAATTGTTCCACTCAAACTAATATATATATGTTCGATAGTATTTACTCATTTATCTCATTTCTATTGACAGTGAATTCTATGTTGAAATCAGTCCAGTAAAGGTACACAATAAAATTAATTTATTTCGCCGATAGATCTAGAATACAGAATAATCATTACTTGCGTTTCTTTTCATCATCAAACTTTCCATATTTAGAAATCAGTTCTAATTTATTTCAAATTTTGTGTCAGAAATAAACTTTCTAAAAAATTTCCCTTTTCAGATTATAATCTGCAGAAAAATACTAATTTGTTGCCCTGGAAATCATAGAAATTTTTCATTTTTTCATTATTAATGATACTTTAATTAAAAAGATTTATTCTAATTTATAAGTTCTGTGTTTTTAGTCTTGAATCTTGATCAAGTTAAGCTTCTTGCCTATATTAGCTTTTAGTTTTAGAGTTTTAGATCTTGTGGTTTTCTCATTTTTGAAACGCAGCTAACGTTCGAATATGATAGATACTAAGGTACTACTACCTGACGGTAGCACAAGAGTATATCAAAGCAATAAACTACGATCAAGTATCATCAAGCTTACAGATGGGATATCAATAGAACATATAGACATTGGGAATATTATAAATAAAATATCATCAAGCTTGCCACAAAAAATATCCATTGATGAATTAGTTAATCTGGTTTCTGAAACATTAGCTTCAATGACCACTATACATCCAGATCATTCAATTTTAGCTGCAAGATTTCTAGTGCATTCAATCCAGAAGAAAGTCCCATCAAAATTCTCAGATGCTGTTGAAAAATTATATGGATTCGTAAATCCTAAAAATGGAAAGCACTCGCCATTAGTATCTGATAAATTTCTACAAATTGTTAATGCTAATAAAGACCGTTTGGATTCAGCAATATCACCTCATCGAGATTTCAGTTTCACTTACTTTGGTTTGAAAACTTTAGAGAAATCATACCTCTTAAAAATCAATTCTGAAGTGATGGAAACTCCACAATTTTTATTCATGAGAGTAAGCCTAGGTATCCACGAAGATGATCTTGATTCTGCAATTGAAACATATAATTTAATGAGTGAAAGGTTTTTCATCCATGCCTCACCAACTCTATTCAATGCAGGTACTCAACTTCAATACCTATCTTCTTGCTTTTTAGTTGCAATGGATGATGATTCAATCGATGGTATTTATAAAACTTTACACAAATGTGCTCTAATTTCTAAGGCTTCTGGTGGAATTGGACTTCATATATCCAATATCAGATCTCATGGCGCTTATATCGCTGGTAGTAATGGGTATTCTAGTGGTATTATACCCATGTTGAGAGTTTTCAACAACACTGCAAGATATGTTGATCAAGGAGGAAATAAAAGACCTGGTGCGTTTGCTATCTATTTAGAACCATGGCATTCCGATGTTTTTGAATTCTTAAATCTTAGAAAGAATCATGGAAAAGAAGAATTAAGAGCAAGAGATTTGTTTATTGCATTGTGGGTTCCTGATTTATTTATGGAAAAAGTCAAGAATAATGAAGATTGGCATCTTTTTTCATCAGATGAGTCAAATGGTCTAAATGAAGTATATGGTAATGAATTTGTGACACTGTATAATAAATACGTTGATGAAGGGAAATCTGTTCAGATTGTTAAAGCCCAAAAATTGTGGCATGCTATACTGGAAGCACAAACAGAAACTGGTGGTCCTTTTATCTTATATAAAGATGCATGTAATAAGAAATCAAATCAAAATAATCTAGGTGTTATCAAATCATCCAATTTATGTTGTGAAGTTGTTCAGTATAGTTCTCCTGAGGAAACTGCGGTTTGTAATCTAGCATCAGTGGCATTACCTTCTTTTGTCAAATCTAATGAGACTGAAGTGTGGTTTGATTATAAGAAGTTACATGATGTTGTTAAAATTGTGACGAATAATTTAAATAAAGTTATTGACGTTGGTGACTATCCAATTCCGGAAGCTGCTAGAAGTAATTTCAAACATAGACCAATTGCAATTGGAGTTCAAGGTCTTGCTGACTTATTCATGGAATTAAGAGTTTCTTATGAAAGCGAAGAGGCTAAATTATTGAACATTAAAATTTTTGAAACCATTTATCATGCTGCTTTAGAAAAATCTATGGAATTAGCAATTAGAGATGGATCATATGAAAGTTTCAAGGGATCACCGGCATCTAAAGGATTATTACAGTTTGATCTATGGGATAATCATAAACATAAACCAATAGGTTTATATGATTGGGATTCATTAAAAGCTAAAATTATTGAAAATGGACTAAGGAACTCTTTATTAGTTGCACCAATGCCAACTGCGTCAACTTCACAAATATTAGGGTTTTCTGAATCTTTCGAGCCTATAACTTCAAACATATATTCAAGAAGAGTATTATCAGGAGAATTTCAAATTGTTAATAAATACCTCGTTAATGACCTAACTGAATTAGGATTATGGAATGAAGGGATGAAGAATCTAATAGTTGATAATGATGGATCAATTAAAACCATTAAATCTATCCCTGATGAAATCAAAGAGTTATATAAAACAGTTTGGGAAATTCCACAAAGAAAATTGATAGATTTAGCAGCAGATCGTGGCCCATTTATTGATCAATCTCAAAGTATGAATGTTTATTTGAGGGAACCAACAATGGGTAAACTAACAAGCATGCATTTTTACGGATGGAAAAAGGGTCTGAAAACTGGAATGTACTATTTAAGAACTCAGGCCGCATCTTCTGCTATTAAATTCACTATTGATAGATCTGTCACACCAATAGATAGAGAGAATTTGGATATTACTGCAAGTTCATTAAGAAAAAGGATTTATTCTCCTTTGGGCGCAATTAATAAAAAGAGTAAAGTGACATATTCTTCTGAGGTGCAGCTTTCTTCTAGTTCATCCCCAATAACTCATTCATTGAATATCAACGAAAGTGAAGAAGAAGAAGAAGAAGAAGAAGAAGATGATGATGATGAGTATGATATCCATTCGACAACTCCAGTTGCGTGTAATATTACAGATCCAGGAAACTGTGACAGTTGTTCCGGATAGAAAAAAAAATTGTATTAATGTAAATAGATAGAGATCAATATAATAACATATTCGTGTATAGTGCTGTATATAGTTTAGATCAACAGACACTTTTAGAGGTATATAGTTACAGTTTTAATGGAAATTGTAGTCTCGGTTCTTTCGCAAAAAATTCTGTTTGGTGAAAAATCAATGAAATTTGCACATTCATTAAATGAAAGTTAGTTCACGAATATATATAACTAAATAAAATGTCCTTTGAACAAATCTCACTTCAATATTCAGAAGTCCAAGAAACGCTACAAACTAATCTTGCAGCTCGTCAACAATTGGAAACTCAACTTCAAGAAAATAAAATTGTTTTGGAAGAATTTAAAGATTTACCAAGTGATACAAAAGTTTTCAAACAAACAGGCCCAGTTCTTTTACCTCAAGAGGCAGATGAAGCCAGATCTAATGTTGAGAAAAGAATTGAGTTTATTACTAAAGAAATGTATGTTTGCAGGATTTTACATCAAATAAATTGAATACTAACCTCATAACAGTGAACGTGTAGAGGGAAACATTGAGGATTCACAAAAAAAAATAGAAGTGCTTAGACAGAAATTAATTGAAATTCGTACCCAACAACAGCAGCAACAACAACAACAAGCACAATTATAAAAGAAACGAAATTAATGTACATTGTATTGTTTTGAAAAAATAATTGAAGTGTATTTAAAAGTTGATCATATAATCAAGTGAAGTTTCAACCTCTTGATGCTTGACTTTTTATCAAATTGATACCCGAATTGATCGTATAAGATAAGAATTCCTCTGCATTTGTGTACAATTGACCTAAACCATTCATATTATCCACTTTTTCATCAGCTAATTTCATAGTTTGAGTGAAGTTTTCAGATTTGTCATTACTCATGAATAACTCTAAAGTAACGTAGCTTGAACTTAATGATAATCTTTTAGAGTACCAAGCAAAATCATTACTTTTATCACCTGAAAGGAATCTTAAATCATCCGAAAGTTGATGCAATTCCGTTGAACTTTCAGCAATATTTGGTGGAAGAATCAGATAACCTTGTAGCTGAGCTAGATGTTGAGCGAAGGGGATGTTTCCTGATAATCTTTTCTTTAACAGATATTTCAATTTATCATTTTCATTGGATAATGAAACGAATTCCTCTTCTTGAGCTAATTCATGTAATATTAATCTTTGTTTAGATAGATGGAATTTGATTAGATCAAATGTACCACTAGTGAAGAGAGACTGGATAGTGTCTGCATACCCTAAAGTACGGGCACTTTCCAAGATGGCCTTGTGCTGGAAACCATATTGAGGCACAAAGTCTGTTAGAGCTCTGTCTAGTATATTATATTGGGGAGAGCCAGGCTTCAAGATTGGTTCTTCGGCGTGCTGTTGGGAGTGGTAAAGGGCTCTATTTCTGAGTAGTCCCAGCAGTGGTTGGGTTCTACTGAAGGTCTTCAACATTCTATATATATAGACTTAATCCAAGTGGTGATGGCTTCAAATGGGTGTTTCAATATTGTGGTCTGATGTACCCATCGGAGCATAACCATATTACACAATCACAAAGTCACGTGAAGATTGCCCCAGCCAATCGGAGTGCAGCATCGCCAAAGCCTTCGAGAAGTCGAGAATTAGTTGGTTGAAATTGACACAAAATCGAATTTATAATCGTTCACAAGTCCAGAATAGGCAACTCTATCCCAAATTACATAATATCCGTGTATATTTTAACCCCTTTCAGACAATGAATAATTTTAGTTCCATTCAGCAACTCCGATTTGATTACACACTAAAAATTTTACTGTATATATATATAAAAGAATTGATATCTTTCTTTAACCCATTGATCACTCAATTTAATTCACCTAATTATCAAATTTTATATCCTACAATGTCCACCGAAGGTAAACCAATCACTTGTCTTGCTGCTGTTGCTTGGGAAGCAGGTAAGCCATTATCTATCGAAGAAATTGAAGTCTTACCACCAAGAGCTCATGAAGTTCGTATTAGAATCGATTACACAGGTGTTTGTCATACAGATGCTTACACTTTATCAGGTGTTGATCCAGAAGGTGCTTTCCCATCCATCTTAGGTCATGAAGGTGCTGGTGTTGTTGAAAGTATTGGTGAAGGTGTCACTTCAGTTAAAGTTGGTGATTCTGTTATCGCTTTATACACTGCTGAATGTCGTGAATGTAAATTCTGTAAATCTGGTAAAACCAATTTATGTGGTGCTGTTAGAGCTACTCAAGGTAAAGGTGTTATGCCAGATGGTACTCCACGTTTCAGACACAAAGCTACTGGTAAAGAAATCTTACATTTCATGGGTTGCTCAACCTTCTCTCAATATACAGTTGTTGCTGATGTTTCAGTTGTTGCTGTTAATGAAAAAGCTCCAAAAGATGTTACTTGTTTATTAGGTTGTGGTGTCACTACTGGTTATGGTGCTGCTATCAATACTGCTAACGTTCAAGAAGGTGATACAGTTGCTGTTTTCGGTGCAGGTATCGTCGGTTTATCTGTTGTTCAAGGTGCTGTTGCTAGAAAAGCTTCTAAAATTATTGTTGTTGATATCAATGATGATAAAAAAGCTTGGGCTGATAAAGTTGGTGCTACTGATTTTGTCAACCCAACTAAGTTACCAGAAGGTAAAACTATTGTTGATCATTTGATTGAAATGACTGATGGTGGTTTAGATCATACTTTTGATTGTACTGGTAACGTTCAGGTTATGAGACAAGCTTTAGAAGCTTGTCATAAAGGTTGGGGACAATCTATTATCATTGGTGTTGCAGCTGCTGGTAAAGAAATTTCTACAAGACCATTCCAATTGGTTACTGGTAGAGTTTGGAAAGGTTCTGCTTTTGGTGGTGTTAAAGGTAGAACTCAATTGCCAGGGTTTGTAGAAGATTCATTGAATGGTACTTTGAAAGTTGAAGAATTCATTACTCATAGACAAAAATTGGCTGATATTAATAAAGCTTTTGATGATATGCATAATGGTGAATGTATCAGAGCTGTTGTTGATTTACACAACTAAAAATCTTATGAATTATTCTTAACAGTACACAGTGAAAAAAAATGTCATACTAAATTGACTTTAATATTATTTAATGATTATTGAAACGTTGAATGTAGTTTTTTTTTTTTTTGGAAACTTGATCTTTTTACAACTGAGTTGATTCTAATACTCTATTACTATAAACTTTTCCAATTAGCTAAGCATGGAATAAATATAAATACACAAAACACACGCACATATTTATAAACAGACGTATAACCCACAATAAAAACACACAACCGTTAAAAGACAAACATGAGAATAAGACAGAAACACAAATATCAATAATTCATGCATCAAATAAAAAACCACACAAATAATCATAAAATTTTTTTTCCTATGTTAAATATAAACATAAATAATTCAATTCATTTAACCACCATTAGAAACAACCCTCAACAAAATGAAGATATATCACCATTCATTAGTTTTAACAACACTAATGTTTGAATTACCACTCAATTCAGGTCCATAAAATTGATGACCTTGAATAGGGAATTGATGTTGGGATTGTGAATTGATCAATTGATGATGATGTTGTTGTTGTTGCTGAGGTAATTGATTTATTTGTTGTTGTTGAATTCTCTCATTATTGGTAACGTTATTAACTCTTGGAGCTCCACATCTCAAACAACAAATATTTTTAGCAAAATTATGATATGTACATCCTTCGTTACCGCATTTCCAATCACCTGCTCTAAATGGTACAGACGATGAGCGACCATTACCATTATTATTAGTATTATTGGCATTGATATGATTGTTGTTGTTGTTATTACTATTGTTGTTATTATTATTATTACTATTATTATTAGAATGCTGATTTTGTAATGATAAATGTTGTTGAGCATTATGAGAAATTTGATGATGATGTTGATTTTGATTTTGAGTTTGAAAATGTTGTTGATTAACGTTGCCATTACTGACATTATTATTATGAACACCAACATTATTATTATTATTATTAATTTGATTATTATTAACATTAGAATTATGATTCAAACCATTATTATTACTAACAATTTTATTGATACTTGTAGAACTTGAATTTTCATTTGGTGAGTACATTGATTCTTGAATTGCAGCAGCAGAAGCAGCAGGAAATGAACAACGAAAACAAGCAGTACGACGTTGAAAATTTGAGAATCCACAACTTGGACAAGTCCAGTCACCTGGTCTTGGTCTATTCTTACTTGGAGGGAATGGTGTTAGAATTTCTTGAGCCCTATCTAATACTCTTGCACTTGATGGCTGAACTTCAACACATTTATCATTCAAAGATCGGCCATTCATTGCTAAAGATTCAGAAGCTTCTTCATGTGAACTAAATACTGCAAATCCTAATGAAATTGATTTATGTTGATCTGGAGTTTTCAAAGTCCAAAATGCGATTGGTCTACCACCGTATTGAGTGAACCAACTTTCTAATTCACTTTGTGTTGTATCATTTGGTAAATTGGATAAATACAGAACTTTTGATCTCTCTGCTAAAAATGCACAAACATCAGTTCTTGCATCAAATGGTCTTTTCAAAACATCCGGATGTTCTGCTATTGGAATAGATTTTTTAATTAACGCAATTAAAATTTTAGTCGATGTTTCAACTTCTTCATTTGAGGTTCTTGTGATTGATTGGTTTTGACTATTGTTATTATTATTATTTAATCGAAATTGTGATCTGTCCTCATTTTCAACTTCTAAAGCAGTTATGATATTTGTCAAATTTGAAGAACTATAACTTAATGTTTCGGGATGATGAGCTTGCCATTTTGAATACTCTTGTTTTAAGTCAAATAATTTAGCATGTTGTAAATATGGAGGTAACACGACAGATTTATCTCTTGCTTCTCTAGGTAATTGAACTCTTAAATCCCATGAGTTTAGAGTAACGAATGTGAATTCAAGATTTTTAGATATAATATATTGGTGAACAAATTGATCAATTTTGTGAATTGCATCTTTGAAAGTTCCTGCATTTCTAACGTGTTCCCATGTTAAATTTGTCAAACTTGTACATGAAGCAGTAATTGGAGTATTAATAGGACGAATTAAAACAGAATCATAAGCAATTTTTTGTACTGTGGCCGCTTCTAGTAAACACCATGCAATTTCAACAGTCTCAGCAGAGTCCTTTGTGACATAAACCCCTTGCTCGTCACAAGTTGTCGCGATAGAAATGACAAGAAAGACATCACTCATATTTGTCTGTGGGTATTAAATGAATAAAACCTATATTTTGAAACCAGATGGAAAACCGAACTGCAAATTGAGAATGGTAGAAAAGTCTTCAAATCTTAAAAGAATCACTGAATCAACACAAGAATGAATGAATTGAGTAAAAATTTTCAAATTTCTTAAGTTTTCTAGTTTTGATTGTTTTTAGTAAATTTTTGGAAATTTTTGCCAGACGAAAAAAGTTTCGCGACGATTCGGCCAAATTTGGTATTTTCCCAATTTGGATAGTTTTCATTATTTATTTATTTATTTATTTATTTATTTCATTTTTTAATTTGAACTTCAAACTGTTACTTAAATTTTCAGTTTTTGATTTGAACAAGTTCGCACATTCAAAAGTGATTACCAGCCGTTGGTTTGTTGTTGACTGTTTATCTCAGATATTGATTTTCGATTATCAGGTTTGATCCACTTCATTTGCTTTCAAAAATGAGTACCTTACCTCCAGATATGGATCCAACTAAACAACCATTAAGGGTTTTTAAAGCTCAATTAGTTGTTTGTGTCACGTTGGGTTTATTCACATTTTTGACCTTTTGTGTACTTCGATACAGATGGCCTCATATTTATGCTGTCAGGGTTCTGAGGAAGAAAGATCTGAAAGTTTTACCTAAGAGTCTATTTGGATGGTGTCTAGGATTATATAGAATAACAGATGATGAAGTTTTAGAAAATTCTGGTTTAGATGCATATGTATTTTTAATATTTTTCAGAATGGCTATTAAATATTTTGCTCTATGTGCTTCAATCTCCATTGTGTTTATTGGACCAATAAGGTATTACTATACCGGATATTTTGATAGTGATGGCATATCATGGGATGATCGTGGTGATGATAAGACTATGCGTATTAAAAGATTGTTAGAGGGTGGTGATGGTCCAGATTCACCAGTATTTGATCCAAACGAAGCTAGAGCCACATGGGTTTATACAGTTTTCACATATATTTTTACAATAATTGCATTTTATTTTCTTTGGAAACAAACTGAGATCGTTGTTGCAATTAGACAGAAATATTTAAGCAGACAAAATTCAATCACTGATAGAACTATTTTATTGGAAGGATTACCTGAAGAATTTAACCCAAAAGACTATTCAACAAATTCTTCAACTGATTCCTTAAATGGATTAAATGGTAATGGAAATTTTTCGCAAAGTACTTTATTTGATGAATTTAGATTAAAACATTATATTGAAGAATTAGGAATTGGTAAGGTTCAAAACGTTTTCATTGCGTCTGACTGGACTGAGTTGAAGAAATTATTTAATGAGAGAAAACGAATATTAAGAGAACTAGAAGTTGCTTATTCAAAATACTACCCATTGAAAATTAACGTTTATAATTTAACAGATAATCTAGTACCTCCTTCAGTTGCACCATCAATTAATTCGATGAATTATACAGAAAATGATCAGCTACTATCAAATAATTTCAAGAGACCAACTAAAAAGTTAGGATTTTTAGGACTTTTTGGTGAAGAAATTGATTTAATTGACTATAATTCAAATAAATTATCATCAATTGACTTTCAAATCAATGAGTTAAGAAGTAAAAACGAGTTTAAAAAGGCAAGTTCAGCTTTCGTTACAATGGACTCAGTTGCTTCTGCTCAGATGGCATCACAAACAGTTTTAGATCCTCATGTTAACAGATTAATTGCAAAATTAGCACCTGCAGCGCATGATGTTTGTTGGGAGAACCTATCATTATCGAAGTCAAGTAGGTTTTTAAGATCTAATTTAATTACAATTATTATTGGTATATCAACTTTCACATTAATTTTTCCAGTTATCTATTTATCAACATTGATCAATATCAAGACTATTGAGAAATTTTGGCCTGCGTTAGGAGACTGGATAAGTCAATCAGAAACGGCAACTTTATTAATAGGTTTGGTTCCTCCATATCTATATACGTTATTAAACGTTTCTGTTCCTTATTTCTATTCATATTTATCTGAAATGCAAGGCTATATATCAAATAGTGAAGTTGAATTATCAACATTATCCAAAAATTTTTTCTATATTTTTTTCAATTTATTTTTAATTTTCACATTAGCAGGTACAGCAACTAACGTTTGGGCATTATTAGGTGATACAACCAAAATCGCGTATGAATTGGCAAACTCTTTGAAGACATTATCATTATTTTATGTTGATTTAATTTTATTACAAGGATTAGGATTATTTCCATTTAGATTATTACAGATAGGTGATGTTTTTTCAGAAATAGTTTCAAGAGTTTTCTATTGTCGTACAGCTAGAGACTATAGACAATTATATTATACACCACCAGTTTTCAATTTTGGGTTGATCTTACCACAACATATTTTAATTCTAATAATTACAATGATCTATTCAATAACATCAACTAAAATAGTTACAGCTGGATTAATCTATTTTATATTAGGTTATTATACCTATAAATATCAACTATTATATACGATGGTTCATCCACAACATTCAACAGGACAATCATGGCCAATGATTTTTAGAAGAGTTTGTTTAGGATTAATTTTATTTCAAATTACAATGGCAGGTACATTAGCATTAGAACATGCATTTATTTTAGCAATTTTAATAATCCCATTAATCTTTGCAACTTTCATGATTATTTATACTTTTGAGAAAGATTATTTACCCCTATCATTTTATATTGCATTGAAAACAATAAGAAATTCAAATCATAATAATAATAATAATGATAATACAATCAATGATGATTGTTCTAGAAGATTGAAACAAAGAAGAAGTAATATTGATGAATTTAGAGAACAAAATAATTCATATACATATCCATATTTAACTAAACCTTTAGATGGGCCAATGATTGGATTTGATGGAGATTATGTTCAATTAGTGGAATATGAGCCAACTTCATTAAATGAAAGAATAACTAGAAAATTCTATGGAGTTGCAGAATGGGAATGATGATTGGGAATATATATTTTTCTCTCATAAGATGGGATCGTTTTTTGTCTTTTTGATTTTTCGTCATATAATAACTTGCATAATTACTTCTATTTCCTTGTGCGTTCTGTTCAATCTTTGCCAATTCGATCTGTTATATTTGTTTGTGGATTTGAACAGATTTGTGTTCATGCTTTATATTAGTCTTGTCGTACTGTGTGTCATGAAAAATAAATTAGGGATAGAGCTCCTAGAAGCTAGTAAAAATCTCAGATCTGTTTCAACTGGGACAAATCTAAGATTAAGTTTACTTAATACTCAACTCTTTTATATATGGGTTTAGTATGTACTGGTTTTTTTTTAGTGATGTCTTGAAGAGATTATGATTACATGAATCTCTTTCACTCGATTAAGGGCTATACTCAGATAAATTTAGTTTTTTCAATCAAGTCATACAATTTTACTTGTTCTGATCTCTACTGTAATACTCTAGCACAGCCGGTGCATTGTATCTTATTTTTATTGCCATATAACTAGAGTTGTATAGTCAACTTCAGTTTAAACACAAAGTATATATGGGCCCCATAGTTAATTTTTCCCGTTACTGTTCATAGTGATTAATATTTCACATTTGTTATTCAGCATTTGAATTATTGGATTGAATTCATTTTTATGATTGATTTTTCATTGGATTGAAATAAGTGGCTAAATTCTATCATTTATGATGAGGCATCTTCGACATGCTTTTATTGATGTTTTATTAACACAACTGAAACATCTTTTCAATTTACATTTAAGTACAGTTTCATTCATACAATTAACTCTATTATCGTCATTGATAATATTATTATCAACATTCATCAAATTCATTTGATTCAATTGGTTTGGATTTAATGGATTTTTTTGATTTTCAATTGTATGAATTCGATGATCATATTTATGATATGTATGATAAGGTTGAATGGCTGATTTGTAAGACTTTTGTGATTTATTGTTATTATTATTAGTTGGATATTCTTCAGATATTCTTTGTTGTCTAATTGAAACAAAACATGGTAGTTTCAATGGTTGAGTACGCTTATTTGTAACATCAAAGTCTAAGTTTCTTTCGTAATTATATCTTTGATGTTGGCCATTAACATTATTATTGATCTTTTCTTCAAAATGAGTGATAGTTGCTGTCCTTGGTTGACTTTTTATCCAATAGGGATCTCCATATTCTCTTCTAGCATTATCTTTGATTTTGATTTTTAAAGACACTCTTCTAAAAACACCATATTTCGTGGCTGATGAATTTAAAGAATTTATTGAATTGGAGGAAGTACCTGGACACGAATAATGATGTAGAGCAGACATGACAATTTATTTATAAGATGAGTTTATCTGACGTAAGGTTCCTTGAGGTGAGAGATAGTTAGTAGATCTCTGAGCTTTATATAGGGATATTATCCCCAATGAACATGACTTGAATATGAAACAGAAACGATACGAGGATCTTACAACTGGTTGGAGAACATGGAAGTTGCTATATAATGCTGATTATCAAACAAATACCTATTACCGTACTTATTAATTAAGTAGAACATACTGCCGTATTTTCATGAAACAAAGACGAAAAAAGCATGAAATTCACAAATGTTGTTGAAACCTCGTCACATGAGACTCCAAAAACCGAAAGAGTTTCGATGATTCAATCCTAGTGCAAATGTATATATGAAGAAGAAATTCAAATCTCCATTTTAGAAACATCAAAAGACCAAAGAAACGCTAAAGGTTAATGGACCTGTTTTAACGAAACACAAATGTCTTGTATTTGTATTTTACACATTATTTTAAACCGATTATCTAATTTCCTGCGCATACATTATTGGTTTGTTGAAAGTATAGGGCAGGAAGCAATGCCTAAAATTATTAGATGGTTTTGAAGATAAATGTGGGTATACAATTAATACTTTTGTTTTCATGGAAGAGTGAACCACTATTTGAACTTTCAAGGGATCACTAAAGGGAATATTCTCTGAATAGTATTATGAACTCATCATCTAACTTAAGTAAAAAGGGGTATATATCAGGACTAGATCATAACGAAACGTGCAATTTGAATCGCATAACTACATCTACAGTGATGAAGTCATAAATAATAAATTTAAGGAATAAAGAAAAATATCATGATATGTGTTACAGTACTGTACTACTGTACCAGTTACTCATATTATAACTGATTCTACTAGCTTCTACTACCTTCCAGAATATTCCAATCATCTATTTCCAGAACATTCTATTATTACAACGAAGCTCCAACTAGAAGTCTATATAAGGACCTCTAGTCGTCCACAAATTGTATACTTTATTCTATATAATTAACAGATTATTATTACTATCACTGACGTAACAAATAGACTAATACATTAATCACCTATAAAACGCATAACAATATGCAATAGATAAAAAATAATAAGTAACAAATTTATATGATAAGCAATATTTGAACATTAATACTCAACACCATATTGTAATCATTTTGATACTAACACTCTCATGTAAATATTTGTATGGATAAACATCAATTATCATTTTGAGTTGATGTGCTTTGGTCTCCTTCTGATCCTTCAATGTTTTAGATCCATCTATTCTTTCTTGGATAAGATTCTTGACTTCGATTTCAGTTTCTCCAGCCTTGAACTCCAGTACTGAATTCTAGATTGAATAACCATCATTCTTGAAATGAATGCTCCAGCTGTTCCCATTGATAAACAACTGGAACCTTTTAAATTGATACTCGCCACAAACTGGATATGATAGGTGACACCAAATCTTTCTGATCTTGCAAATAGTCTACAACTATAAAGCTATATACCCTTTTGGATTTTTTAGTGCTTTCTCATGGAATTGAATGTGAATTATTTGGAA